>JAWDGP010006345.1:62500-145000 GCA_033675545.1 Elysia crispata | reverse complement strand
GTTATATCAAAGCAGACTGTGACGCAGGTGAAACTATATGTTTTCACGTTAAACTGAGGGTTTTGCACCCGCGACAAATGGTCCAAATCCCTTTAGTACGTCTTTTTCAAGGCCCTAGATGCTTCAATGATAATGTGTTGAGCGAGCAAATAGAAGCAATAAGCCAGCCAACTGTACCCAGTTTGTTGTGCTGGCCGCAAAAACGGTCATCTTGAATTATGATTTCACACAGTAAGTTGGAGCAGGAACTAACATAAGTATTGAGAGCCGAGGCTATGACATCTTGGGTGCTAAAAAGTAATCTACGTTGTGATTTAACCTCAAGTGTTTTTAAGAATTTTATAAAGATTCCAGCTGAGGTAAAATACGTTCTTGCTCTGACTATTTATCTTCATGAAGTGAATTGAAAGGAATAGAAATTTTATGAGACAATCATTGGAGAGCAGAAATAGCTCGAGACAAGCATCGAGCATGCATATGCATAATAGACTGTTATTAAGTTGTTTACCGCTGACCGAGGCTATCTGTTAATTTACTAAATTCAAAGGATACGAAAGAAGAGAATAATAATAGTAGTAGTAGTAGTAATAATAATAATAATACTAATAATAATACTACTACTACTACTACTAATAATAATAATAATAATTATAATAATAATAATAATGATAAGAAGAAGAAGAAGAAGAAGGAGAAGAAGAAGAAGAATAAGAAGAAGAATAAGAAGAAGAAGAAGAAGAAGAAGAAGAAGAAGAAGAAGAAGAAGAAGAAGAAGAAGAAGAAGAAGAAGAAGAAGAAGAAGAAGAAGAAGAAGAGAGAAGAGAGAGATAGAGAGAGAGAGGGAGAGAGAGAGAGAGAGAGAGAGAGAGAGAGAGAGAGAGAGAGAGAGAGAGAGAGAGAGAGAGAGAGAGAGAGAGAGAGAGAGAGAGAGAGAGAGAGAGAGAGAGAGAGAGAGAGAGAGAGAGAAGATAAAAAAAAAAGAAAGAATATCATGTTTCCCAACAGCGGCAATCTTGCACCTTGTTACAGCCCGAAAATAATTTTAAAGCAAAACATGGATTATCTGTCCCACCTTAAGCTGTTGTAACTATACAAACATTATTTTATCGATAGCCGTACCGCTACATCAATCTTATCCCGCAGCTATCTATTGCTCCCATATTACTCAGCTATTGCTCTGAATTAGACGGGAACACTGGGGAAGATAAAAGCCGTAAACCTTTTCACAAAGCTTGGCCAGCGAAGGTAGCAGCTAGAGCGCCCTCTAATCAGGCAAGGTCCACTGTGCGCCAGTCTAATTGCACTTAGGGTCCCACCGCTAACCGATCCCAGTAGCGATCACCGACGGATCCCAGTGTCCTGTGTCCTCTCGGACTGTGAAACCAGGTAGAGAGGACCGGCTTGAGGCATGGTGCAAGAGGACAAGATAGGCACGCTCCAACTTCCTGCGGACTGTTCAGGTGTTACAAGCATACATACATGGGACTATTGGTAGGATGGCCGAGATTCGATGGACTTGTCTATTTAATGCTCCCAAGCAATGAATGATGATGCAATTTGGTTTCCGATTGCTTACTGATCCTCGTAGTGCAACGCTCATCACAGACTTCCGTTTCTTCTTACACTTGACTTTGTTTCCTTTCAGATCTTGATAATCATAATTCTTAGATAAAGCAGCCCCGAGAGCTAAATGATCTAATCAGGAACAACTGCATGATCTATTATAATAATAGGGCAATGAAAAAAATGAATCTTATGTTCAAAACAATATTAACGCACTGCGCTTCATTTGAGTTGTATCTTTTAATATGTTTCAAGTTTGTTTTCAACTTCCCCCTACTCCTTCTCTTCTTCTCTGTTTCTCAATCCCTTAATTCGTCCACATATCTATCTATCTGTCTGTATGTCTGTATGCCTGCGTGTCTGTCACCCTCCACAATGTAAAAGTGATGCTTGGTTGATTTCTTTTTTTTTTTTTTTTGGTTAATTGAATTTTCAAGAGGTTTAATCTTTGATGAAGAAGCCCACGTCTATTTCCAAGACTTCCTTAAACACCTATTCAAATCTCTGAAGCATCTTCTTACTAAAGCAACCTAAACCTTTTGGCCCCGTCATTGTAGGAAGTTCCACATTTACGAAGACCTTTAGGCGCTCGTCAATATAATATAATTTCCGTAGCTAAAAAGACTTGATTGTATACCCGACCACATCAATCTAAAAATCGTCATGATAGCTAAAAAGATCTTTAGCATCCCGCTTGTGACCTTGAATCCCGACCCTCTGGTGGGTGAGACAAGTGCTCAATTGATCGTTATGTAATTTGACATTTTAGATCAAAGCAACAACAAAAAATTATGAAACAACAACAAAAAAAAAACACCTTGTGAGATATCTCTATAAGATGGGCTTCGGCGCTGCGCTACGTCCTTACGAAATGACGTCAGATACTGTTGTAGGAGAAAAAAAAATCCAATACATGTAATAACCATATTCATGCATCAATTATGATGTCCATAAGTACAATTTGTTGCATGATTGGCTTATTTTCTACGCCTTTAAGGTATACTTTTAGACCACAAAGATTAAAGGAAATGCTAAGTTAAAAAAAAAAAGAAAAAAATTCCATTGCGGAGTTGAAGTTTGTATCCTATAGATTCGAGCTTGTTGTGAGAGAACAAGTGACACAACATGACATGTCTGAGCTGAGGCAGCAGGCGCAGTGCATGAAGATCTGTCACCAGCGACCAGATGTCTCCGCCTGTTCAGACTCGTGTCTGACATCGGCCATAACCACAAACCTTTCGAGATGTACAGGACGCGAGCAATAACTGAATCGTGTCCTAACAGGGCATTAGATGTAGCAATAACCACAAACATAATCCAGGCCACCGCAAATGTCTCTGTCACTATTTATTATAATAATTATTACCTGCTACATCTGCCACACAAGCTATAAAGCATTGAGTTACGTATAGGACATTTCGTAATACAGGATTTTCCTCTATTCTGGTTTAGACAGAATTGCTGTTATTCTGCTAGAAATATATTTTACATGATAGGAAAAAGATATTTTGGGATTTTTTTCTGCTTTTATTGTAACAAAATCAGGAGAAAAGTACTGTACTTCTTTCAAGTTTTGAGCGAAATGACTGTATGAAAAATGAATTTCTTATCTTTTATCTCATTAATCTCTAAAGGTTTCAACCAGGGGTTGTTGGCTGAGTGATTTATATTCAAGGAGCAATTAGACTTAAAAATAAGTTACAGGTGGGAAAGAGAATCGTGCTCCTCAAACCTCCTCTTCCTACTCCTCCTCCTCCTCATCATCGTCATCATCATCGGCATCTTCATCGTCATCATTATTATAATTATCAGCTTCATTATTCTTAGTCTATTTCTTCTTTATTTTTATTCTTATATTTACTCGTATTATTCTAATTGGTTTTTGTTATGAGCATTAGATTTTTTTTTATGACTTTTATAATAATCACCATTGCAATCAATCTCTGTAAAAGCGCTCTTAAGAATCAATATTTTCACTGGCTCTGGTTAGCGTACCTGGTCTTGACTCGGCAAAGTGATGGTTCCCTTACAGAGGTGAAAGCTCAGTTTCAGTCCACCTTTTTATTTTTACATGTTTCGTCCTATTTGTGGGTCTTGAATTAAGTCTAAGAGTCTGATTCGTTCGCCGGTTACATTTTCACACAGAGCAATTATCAGTTTGAGAAACCTCAATAACTTGTTTCAGTTCACCATTGTTTCTAGAGTCAGTCCGTGCATACTTCTAATTTGCTTAATTTTAACATTTTTGTATAAATATTCATATCAAACGGGGAAATAATTCATTTTGCCCCTTTTTTTCAAATTTATCAAGTTAAATAGAACTTTAAAACTTTTTAAAAGAAAACCATAAATGACGTCACGCAGTATGCTGTGTCGTGTGTCAGACAGGCCGAGACTTGAGACTCGTGTCGTCTGCTCAGGCATTGCACACCGACGCAGCACCACGTGATTTAACAACCTTAAGAATGTTCGTCAAAAAGCTGAGAGGCATTGAACATAGGTCAACATACAAAAGTTATTCTAAAGGCAGAAACAAATTGTAGACAGTGGACACTGTTATAACTCGTGCCACTAAGTCATGCTCTGTCTGGATAACTCGTTTATCTATTGACCACCATTGTAAGTTTTAACTCCTACCCACCAGAATTAATGCCCTCTTTACAATGATACCTCTCGGCCTATAAAACCGTAACAAAAGTCCTGGGAAAGCTGGACAACTTAAACTGGGAAAAGACGAAGGGTCGTGAAAATCTTTCGAGCCATCAAGCTAAACCATAACAAACAGAACGCTCTTAAGCAGCTTAGCCTAATTGGTAATAACTGAACCCTGGTTTAAACAGTTTTAAGTCTCCTAAGTCTCAGGGAAAGCCGTATCGCAAGGGTAATAACTAAGAAAGCGTGCAGCAATTTATAAGTGTCTACGATATCAGTGGCTCTTGTCCACCGAGGATGCCTGTCCACGCTTCTGACATCTCTAACCTTCAACGTCCGGTCAGTTCTGTGGCCAGGGGAGGGCAGGTCTGGACGCTAGTGAATCACTGAATACTTATCTGTAGTGACGCGACACGCTTGAATCTGTCAGAGGAAGCCATAATGACTCCCTCAACACCTAGGTCTAGTTCAGAACAAGCGGTTCGTTTTAGACATGTCTGAAGATGTCAGGAATGCAGGATCTGGCATGGAACTTTTAATTGTTACGTGAAAACAAACAACAATTGGTGCCGGATTTAAGGAACGTGTAAGGAGTACCGCGGCAGACAGTATTAGTTATGGTTTCACCTTAGAGAAAGAATTTTCCAAAAGGAACAATCCTTGGGCCTCATCGTCCGCTACGTCGGCTGCTCAGATATCACATGCAACAAGGTTTTAAATAAACACAAGTCGAAAAGAAAAGAGATCAATTTAGTTCTCTAGATGAGGTTTCATTTTTAATGAAGTAATAGCCTATGTGAGAGAAAGAGAGAGACAGACTTGCAGACAGGTTGACAGAGAGATAGATGTCAAACTGGCAAAAAGGAGGGAGATTCAGATAGGGAGAGAACGAGAGAGAGAGAGAGAGAGAGAGAGAGAGAGAGAGAGAGAGAGAGAGAGAGAGAGAGAGAGAAGCAGGGAGGGAGAAGGAAGAACAGAGAGAGGAGGAGAAATAAAGTGATATGAGAGACGATGAAACATTTAAGAAATGAGGAAGGAGAATATTCATCTGTCAACACGATTTGAAAAGATGCCGATGAGAACTACTCATTTCTTTTGTTCCTCTGTATGGTAAAGATTTACATGCAGCCTGGTAAGAGGAAAAAAAATACAAAGAAAATTGGAGTATTATTTTCTTCCTTCTGTTCTTGCATAAGTGTGACTTTGTGATCGTTCAATGTAACCGCTTGTATCTAACATAGATCCTTAATATAAAAATTGTTTGTAGGTAACTCACAAAGTTGAGGTAAAACGAAAAAAAACTTCTTAAACAGGATTAAATTAATTTGCGTTTTGTCTCCTTTATTTCTCTAATATTTTGAGAACACTTTTTGTTAAAACAACTAGAACAATTTATCAAATTCTCTTGTCTGTTACAGTAGTTTGTGTAAAAACGCCCCATCAATGTCTTTATTTTTTCTCTGAAATCTTGATTTCTGCTCATATTTCGCTATCACATTTTATCTATGACTCTGACAAAGACGAGGAGAGATCAATTCATGCTCGTAATCGATTTAATTACCTTGACTAATTAAAAGAAACATTTTCATATCATGCATAATCAATATCTACTAAAGTACCCGTTGTAAACTTGAAGTGAGCAGAAAATTTGGGAGCATGTTTCGGATAATTTTGCAGAATTGATAAGAGCTTAAAAAGTTTGCTGCGGGATATAAAAGTCATTTGTTTACAGCCGATCACACCGTTCTGAAAGTTGTTGTGTTCCTCGCAACCTGTTCATTGAACGGGTAATCATGCTTGTAAAGAAATGTTATTATTTTTCTCCTTTAACACTATTTTTGTTTTGCCATAGTTATACGCATTATGGTTGTATTATAATACACATTTTACATTTATGATTATTGCGTCACGAGATAATTTTCACCGATTCATCAAATTGTTTCGTTGTTTTTGTGAAATTGAAGAAAATTGAAGTCAGGATTAGAACAAGCAATTTATTAAACTAAAGGACAAACGCAGCGTAGAGAAGAAATAGCGAAAAAATGCTTCCGCAAGCTTCACCATCGAGCACTTTATTCTAATTAACAAGTATAAACCAGTTAGAAAACATTTTTTTCTGAAGTGTTTGCAAAGTCTAGCGATTTTAGAAATCATTAATCGAAAAGTTTTACATAATTTTTAAGAATACCGTGACAGCAATATTTCTCTTGCTAGGACGCACGAGGGAAATTTGACGCATACCTTCGTTTCTAGCTTCCCACGAAAACGTCAAGGCTTCAATTAGGCTGTGTGATCGGCCCGCACGCGGAAATCTTCACCAGTTTTCAACTTAGATAAAGACACACAGTTTTCACTCTACGCAAGGCTGCTTTATCGCCAATAAAGCAAGGAATAAGGTAAAATTATCTGTCTCAGTTGCTTGGCAAGCTATGCCAAGGTGGACAACCGAGGCATTGTTGTCGTGTCTAATCTGCCTTATTGAACAAGTGGGTGTAGATGGGTTTTCTCATGTTGATCGCCAGCTCGTCGGTGTTGCTACATGTCTTGCCATGAGCCGTTATGCAGGGCTTCTTAGCTCTATACTGAAGTCAGATTATAGTGTACATCGAAGAATGAAATGAAGATGATCAAGAGAGAAGGGAGGGGTATTTTAACCTCTCAATGAATTTATCACTTAGCCTCCGTAAAAGATTCGTCGAGAAACAAAGAGGACATTAAACTAAAGAGAGGGCAAGGGAAAGGGGTAGAAGTTGGGCAGAGGATGGCGCATGTGGAGGGGGGAGGGGATTTATTTGAAAATGGTGTGGAAAGTTAAAAACAAAACTTCCCTGAGGTACGGAGACGGGTTGAGTATCTCGCAGCCGTGAAGTGTTTGATGTCGGTAGGTTGTGATTGGAGAGGAGAGTACCGACAGGACCTTATTTATCTTAAATATTTGCTTCTGTCTTGGACTCTGAAAGCATATTGCAAGATTTAAATTTTCCTTTGTTTTGACAGAGATTTTGCTCTTAACCCTTGACCCTTGCGCAAGCCCTATAGCGCAATTGAAAGCGATAGCAAGGACCAGAAGTGGCCACAAATCTGATATCACAAGGGAACTCGGATTATAATTGTTGGTATACTGGAAAAGCTTGTTACTGTGAAATATGGGAACTTTTAGAGATGAAAAAAAATGACCCCGCTTTTCTATTTTCCACAAAGAGCTTCCTGTGGTTCAGCCAGTTGGATAGCGCACCCAGAAGCAAATGAGGGCAAGGGTTTGAAACCCGGAAAGGGATCCTTTGATGTGGTTTAGGCTAACATTCTTATCAGCTTTTTGTTACTTTAGATACTGCTATGATATTTTCTGTTCCAACGATAACGTGAAACCTACGAAGACAGGCAATCAAGCGATTCAGATCAATGGCATAGTCTGTTTTTGAGTAAGACTGATTGAAACTTAGGACTGATAGCGATGTATCGGGAAATCATCAGCCACCTTTATATACTCGTGCCTCAAACAGTTTTTCAAAACTTCAATAACTCTTTACTTCTAGGGACATCTTTCACGCTTAGTTTGAAACATTCTGCCAGTCAAAGAAATTAAGGGGTGTCAACGTCCATTCTTCAAAGATTACTGACCAATGTGTGTAGACTAGCTTCGTAGAAGAAAAAACAAGTTGGTCCATGCTATGGGTGTTTTTTAAATTTAATTTTCCCCTCGTACTTTTCCTCACTCTGCATTCCTTTTCCGACCAGCGGGCTTTCAATGCTAATCTGGATGTGAACTGAATCTTGTTTTAAGGAACCTCGACCATTGCTGTTTTCTGCTCAAAAGTATTAACTGCGGACGCTTTCGATAGAGAAGATGACCTGATTACAATTTTTTTTTTAATTTGCTTGATAAAATCGCATTATGATATGTTCCTTTCTTGTAACAAGTTTATTCTAGAAGTGATTATTTTTAACTGCTTCATGAACCATCAGAGCACGAACCGCCTTGGCTAGGGGCAGACATTAATTAAATATCATATTTGTCCCTTGTTTATCCTTTCTTCGCGACGACATTTGTAGTTGCTACTTAAACTTTTGGTCAAGTTCGCGTGATTTTCCTTTCACTCTCGAGCGATTATTCCAACGAGATAGCAGTTACTAAACTTTTAGGTATGTGATCTTTATGTGAGAGTCTGACTACAGTCATCTCAACACGCACAACGGTCTGATGATATTTCCAGCGCGCCTCACTATTTTGAATTTCAAAATTTTCTACAGATGCTCCTTTCGATTATACATCTCTCTTTCCATTTCCCTACCACTCCCTCCCCGATCTCTGAATATTTCTATAGGGCTCTCTTTCATCTCTCTCTTCCTTCTCGCTCACAACTTTCTCTCTAACTTTCTCTCCACCAACTCTCTCTCCCTCTCTTTCTGAAAATTCTCAACCAAGACTCTTCCCAACTTTGTGTCTCCTTAAATTTTCGTCCTTTCTCACATGTTTAAGGTTAGGTTCGCTTCAGTAATAATTTTCTATCGCTCACTGGGTCAATAGGATTTAAAATTTGCATTACCATATCCAAACACTGGTAGGTTATCTCCTGATCCAGTCCTTCAGTCGATTATAATAGCTAAATAACTTAATAACTAAATTACACCTGCATCAATATCATAGCAGCATCATGCGAGATAAACGAAATCTGCAATAACGTATTCCAGCACCGCAATATACTTCTCCTGAGTGTATTTTGGGCCTACCTTCAATAATCCAATTTAAGATCACAGAAAACAACCTCTTACAGATAAACATCTATAATAGTTTATTATGCCTTTTCTCCCTAAAACAAGTTTGACTCTCTAAAATCCATCTTATCTCTTTTCGAAAAAGGATTGGATCTCTAGATCATAGAGTTTTCCACGAAATCTCAGATTATGGAACGATAAAACTTAAGATGAGCCGATTTTGGTTTTCCGGCAAGTTATTTATTTCACGTTATTATTTTTATCATCTTATCTACCTAATCCAGGACTACCAGGTTTCTATTTAGCTGTGCAAGACATTGCAAAGATCTCCTCGTAACTCCTCAAATCAAAATACTTAATTCAACACTGATTTTTCCTAAGAATAAGAGAGACAAAGGAAGAGATTACAGCTTTTGTTTCTTAACCTGAACTCCCCATAGCGAGCCAGTCATTCGGTTCAGCAACAGCTGCCTTCAGCAGGAAATTGCGGTTTCTTATATAATCCAAATTGAAATCCAGAAAACAATGTTTTTGTGAGTTTGATATCATTACAACCTCTGCAAAGGATCGACATAGTTCACGTCGAGCCAAGGACAGGCCTGGTAAGGCTGAATCTAACTTCACTGAAAAGATAGGCCTATCACAGACCACAGTCCGATTGCCGTAATGATACTTGGTATTGTTAAGGCAACCATCCAGCGAGGTACATTGTAAAATGAAGAGCCATAGAGAGCCCAAAATAAGTGAGAAGAGAGAGAGAGAGAGAGAGAGAGAGAGAGAGAGAGAGAGAGAGAGAGAGAGAGAGAGAGAGAGATAGAGAAAGGGATAGGAAATAAAGAAGAGAAAATGGGAGAAATTAAGCTAAAAAAATAGATGCACACAGAAAAGATAGACAGATATGGCGAATCAGAGAATAAATAAGCGAATACAAGAAAAGGTTAGGAAAAAAGGGATAGAATAGCCACAGAGATTTGTGAGAGGAGAGGGGCAGGTACTGGAGCGGAGAAGATACCAATGTCATGTGAGTGATATTATAAAATAGAAAAGACACGAAGAGAGAGAGAGAGAGAGAGAGAGAGAGAGAGAGAGAGAGAGAGAGAGAGAGAGAGAGAGAGAGGGATGAAAAGAGAAAAAGGGGAGAGGTTAAGCTAAAAAAGATAGAGGCACACAGAATAGATAGAGAGATATGACAAATCAGAGAAGAAATAAGAGAATAAGAGAAAAGGTTAAGAAAATAAAGATAGAAGAGACATAGAGATATGATCTGTGTGAGGAGAGGGGCAGCTACTGAGGCGAAAAAGATATGGATATCATGTGAGTGATATTATAAAATGGAAAAGACATGAAAAAATATATACAACTATATAGAGAGTCAGAAAAAGAAAAAAAAATTAAAGAGAGAGGGAGAGAGAGAGAGAGAGAGAGAGAGAGAGAGAGAGAGAGAGAGAGAGAGAGAGAGAGAGAGAGAGACAGAGAGAGAAATGCATCTGTTGCAAATAAAGCTTTCCACTGAAGGTGTCCTTAACATAACCTAAGTCTCTCTAATCTTTGGCTCCGCAACGTGTACCAAGTCTTTTTTGTCACAGAGCTTCTCAACATTTACCAAGTCTCTTTTGTAATAGAGTTCCTCAACATATACCTAGTCTATTTTTGTAATAGATCTGCGCATTAATATGTTTCGAGTCTTTTTTGTGATAGAGCTGCTCAACATGTTCCTAGTCTCTTTTGTAACAGAGCCACTCAACACTTACCAAGTCTCTTTTGTAATTGAGCCCCTCAACATGTACCAAGTCTATTTTTATAATAGAATTCCTATACATGTACCAAATCTCTTTTGCAATAGAGCTCCTCAACATGTACCAAGTTTTCTTGTACTAGAGTTCACGAACATGTAGCAAATCTCTTTTGTACTAGATATCATCAACATGTACCAAATCTCTTTTGTACTATAGCTCATCAACATGTACCAAATCTCTTTTGTACTAGAGCTCATCAACATGTACCAAATCTCTTTTGTACTAGAGCTCATCAACATGTACCAAATCTCTTTTGTACTAGAGCTCATCAACATGTACCAAATCTCTTTTGTACTAGAGCTCATCAACATGTACCAAGTTTTATTGTAATAGAAGCTCATCAACATAGCCTATGTATTCTTGTATTAGATATCATGACCATGCAACAAGTTTTTTTTTTCTTGCAAAAGAGCTCATCAACTTGTACCAAGTTTTCTTGTAATAGAGCTCCTCAACATGCACCAAGTCTCTTTTATAATAGAGCTCACATGTACCAAGTTTTTCTTGTAATAGAGCTCTTTAACATTCATTTAGTTAATCTATCAATAAATCTACCCATAATGCAACAAGTTTTCTTATAAAAGAGCTCATCAATATGCACCAAGTTTTCTTGTAATAAGGCTCCTCAGCATGTTCAAAACCTCAACAATTTTAGGGGTACCCTTTATAATTATTCAATCTTACTCTGCCGTATTCGAGCTTCACATCATATTGCAAGCGGAATGGGAGATTTCCGTAATCTGCTGCATACGTTTTCTTTACAGATTTTCGTACAAAAAAAAGAGGTGCGTGTTGTTTTTGTGTATGTGGTACACTCTCTTCAACATTTGAAAGCCAGCGTAACTGCTACAAATATACAAAAATGACTGATGACCCAGTATATACACTTTTTTTTCGGGGGCGGGTGTTTCTTTTTTCCAAATTTCTTTTGAAAACCAAAAAGGATATATTGATATTATTTTCTTCCTTCATCAACTTTCATTCCATATTGGAGTATAGGAAATTACTACCTTGATAACTTCAAGGAGAGATGATAGTAACATACTAAAATACAAAGAAAGAGGTATGAGTGAGTGAATGCGTGAGTGTTTGACAGAGATAGAGATAGATAGATAGATAGGGAGAGAGAGAGTTAGGAGAGAATGAGAGGTATAAAATAATGAAGCAGAGGATGAAGGGCAAGAGAGAGAGAGAGAGAGGATGGATGAGGAGATGGAGAAATATCTGAATAGATATAAAAAAGTATGTCATACTGCAAAAACTTAGCTGTTACCCTAACGCCAACAGAGCTTGTTTAAGAATTTGTGACAGTGGTTTTCATGTTTACTTCGATACATCAATGATTATTAAAATCAAGATATCAAAAGCTTTTTATCAGCTTGGTCTGAAGAGAGAAAGAGAGAAATAATTTAACCCAGGCATTTAAGCTTTGTTCTAGATAAATTTCAGGGTAAATTTCCTTTTAAATGCTATTGATTTCGTCTTTTTATATTTTTTCTTGAGATATACATCTTGACAGCTATGGTTAAATTTATTGGGCTTAAGTTGGTGTGGGCAGACAGGAAGACATTGATGGCTATTGATTCTACACATCACCATTTACGATAATCCTTTGTAATGTGAAGTGCTAAATACGGCCGCTGACAGATTTATGAACAATTTTCCCATGGCATTGACTGAATCTCTCTCTCTCTCTCTCTCTCTCTCTCTCTCTCTCTCTCTCTCTCTCTCTCTCTCTCTCTCTCTCTCTCTCTCTCTCTCTCTCTCTCTCTCTCTCTCTCTCTCTCTCTCTACTCACTCTCTCTCTCTCTCTCTCTCTCTCTCTACTCACTCTCTTACATAGAAGGCTACTCTCATCCTTCCCTCGTCAAACCCTCCTCATTGCGCTCTGAACTCAAGATATGACGTCCACAACTTACGGATGTGATATGGTCTATTTTCTCCTACGTATCGTATTTTTCAACTGCAACACCTGTGGCGTCCATCCCGTGACCTCGTATCTTTGCCTCGATCTGCGAACCAAAAACATTTAAAGCTCAGAGGCAAGTGCGTCTCTCGGACCAGTGGGCCAGATAACATGCGCCTTTCATCGGGATGGGCCTCAATCGAGTTGTGTATTGTCTACTTGTCATCATAACTGTTTTATGTTACGCACCTTACGTGTTGCACCTGATGCGGGTGAGAAAACCTCAGCCCCACACCACTGGAGTAGAACAAACTTCGGAGCTGATGAAGATTTCAGACTCTGATCCTAGAAACTGGAGTACTCTTGGGTACTGGACTAACGCATTTGGAAGGATTGTGAGCAATAATGTGTGAGAAGGATTTAATGATGCAAATTATTTTTTTTTCCTAACTTTGAATATAACTTTGTTCTTGATGATATGTGGCTTGATAATCGTCGACATTATTGCAACTCATGACTGGTAGTGTCGAGATGTTTTTGCTGTCATTGTTGAGGATGCTGCACGTATTGTTTGCTGCTATCGGTGCACAATTTTCGTTTGTTTTGTTTTCCTGAGAAATGTTTAATTTAAAGCTGCAACAATTTTCATTTCGTTAGCAAATTTCAAACTTCTTAGAAATAATTCTTGTTTGCTGGTTACATATTATTATTCTATGCTTATAAGATTATATATATTTCATAATGATTAACTTAAACATAAAAAAACATAGTTTTGACAAATACAATATGTGTTGTTCATGACTATTCCAATTACTAATAAAGCCGATAAGTTGTGAGATAAAATAACGATATTCTGAACAGGTAGTAACTCTCCATTGCTAGGGGGTAAAAAACGTCATAGACGGAAATAGCTGAATTGAAATACCAGAAGTGCCTTTTCTTTTATAACCGGTAATCTGTAACATAAGTTTCAGGTAAGAGCTGTGGTAAATAAAAGATTTTAAAGGCTTCATTAAGTGGCTCTGGACGAAAAATAAAATCTCATATAAATTTCAGGATTCCAAAAACTATGTGTTTTTCAAAGACTTTAAAAGCTATATGTTTGAACGAAGGTAAAGGGGTTTGTTAATAAAATACTCTTGGATTAAAATAAAGCGTTCTTCTCCTCAGGAAAACTAATATCAAAGGTATAGAAAGTTTATTTATTAAAAAAGAAGTCCTACACAATCAAAAAGTCTCTTTTCATTCGATGGCTATCACACACCTGCAGTCAGGTGAGAAGAACATTATGTTCTGGAACCCAGGGAAGGCAGCCAGATCGCCGCTAGACTTCCGGGACTGTGAGTACAGCGCATGTGCAATGACGACGACTCTAAGAAAAGCAGACGTCCTCTGGTTGGACGTTAACTCTCTGAAATCTGAGGCGCTGCCGCCTCGACCACCTAATCAGATGTAAGTAGTCTTCACTAAACAACAACAAACTTAACTCTTTACTGTTTCCTTCGTCCCGGTTCCCATCTGTGCTCGTCTATGTGTACTTCAATGGGTCCCTCGATGTTGGCGTACCGTAGCATGGTTAGAAACATTGCACAAAATAAAGCCATAGTCCTTGTTAGCTTTCGAGATAATTTAACTAAAATAATAAAAACCTAACAACCCCTAATTCTTGCCATGTGTACCTTTGGAGTTACCTAGAAGAACAACACCCAAGTGGATAATATGTATCTTTGTTCCTTGTTCATCAGATGGCTGTTTGGGTCCAGGGATCCTCCAGATCTCCCCATGTTTGAGCATCTGGACAGGCAAGACCTGAACAACCAGGTGAACTGGACCTGGTACCTGCTGAGGGGTTCCACCTGGCAGGCCAGATACGGCCATCTACAAGAGAGGCCACTGCCCAGAAAGCAGTACAGTGAGTGAATACTTGCCATATGTTGAAGCGGATTTTTTAAAAAATGAACTAAACAAAAAAGGAAAAACTTCACCCACTGACTTTTATCTTCATTTACTCAGAAAAGCTACGTTCTAATTTCTTATTGTAGCCTCAAATTTTCATATGAGAAAGCCGGGGTAATTTGAGTAAAAAAAATTCGAATACAGTCCGTGATAGAGGCTATATAGACCCGCTAAAAAGTCATATTGGTACGGAGAAAGACGATGGTAATGGTGATTATAGTAATAATAGTAATAATAATAATAATAATAATAATAATAATAATAATAATAATAATAATAATAATAATAATAATAATAATAATAATAGTAAAACTGAAGCCTTATTGTAAATTTCAAAAGTAAATGATAACAATTTATTTTCTGGCTTGATTTAATAATAAGCTCTAAGAAGTAAAAGCGTCTAAGCACACTAATATTGTATCATTGAGTATATTTTTTCCGATTCTGATCACTCGAAAAAGAAATCTTGTGTAAATTTTGAGTTTTATTTCTAGAAAAAAATGTTACAAAATATTGCTTTTCATTGTATACACAGCTGCTCTTAATAGCTCAAGCCCACATTGGCCAAGATATATCACCTATGTGATAAACTCGATATCGCTAGAATTAGCGAGGGCTAGGGCAGTGCGTGTTTTAGAAACTTCATTAAACATTTTTTTTCCATATAGGAAGCAACTCATGACGCTTGGTGCATGTGTGGCTTCATTCATTATCTTTACGGTATTGGACACTGATCGATATAGTTAAACACATACAATAAAATGCAATGATCCAGTGTGTCGCACAGCCCTTTCAAGATGATGTATCGCCCCCAAAAAACATTATTTGAGCAGCGCATTATTATTCTGATCTCTGTACAATCCCACCGGCTCAGCTTTTGTCACTATACACGAGCACATCTGGCAGCCTACTAGTGAGGGCCTTAGCCAACTAATCAAATATTGTTCTGTGTCTAAAATATAATATATTTTAATGATTTATTATATACTTTTGAAATACCATAAGTTGATTAAAATACAAGAACTTGCTTTCTGGTTTCATGAACAAATTTGTTTGAATGAAAATTCCAATATAAATTTAGCATTGAAGAAAAAAAATTGAAATAAATTACTTGAAATGTGGTGATTTATATTGGCGACATAGGTATATTTAGAGAACACTACTATCTCCTCTACTCCTTTCAAATAACTCAAGATTATTATTTAAACCCTAGAAAAGTATCTCCAAAAGATGAAGACGTCACTCACTAGATTTGTAAAATGATTTTGGAGAGCTGGTAGATATGTTTGAAACAAATCTGACTTTCCTCTCGCTATTATCACAAACTCTTGCTTAACATGTCCGAAGATCTGACGCCTGGAATTTAACTCTGACGCTTTATGATCATGTTAAAAAGCAAGAGATAAAAAATTGTAATAAAGGAAAAGATTTGTGATAAATTGTCATCATTGTAAACATTGTATGATGATTAAAAAATAAAATTAAAAGTAGCACCGGGAACGAGACGCCGTGGTATGAAAATACCAGTTAGAACATATTTCATCTTTAAATACGCTATTGTCTAAAAACTTTAAAAAATGCTTATTTAACAAGCTTATCTAGCCTCAAGAATACAAGTCCTGTTTAGCTAGCAAATGAACTAAAGCAATGAATTAGCCAGGGTCACTTAATTCTCCCGCGCGCAGTTCAATAAAGATGCTCAGGAAAGAAGACAATTCACCACCTGTGTGGAATCATCCTTTGCTTGTAGTTTTAAGTTCTTTCTTAATCTAATACGACAGTGTTATTTGAGCTTCTCTGGCATTTTCGGGTCAAAACTGTTCGAGTTGGGTTATGTTCAATAGATAAGGCAGTAAATTATATATTTTCAAATAATTGATTCATATCTGTAACCCATCTGCTTTTAGTTTTTCTCAAGAACATTATAATATAACTGGCTTCAGTTATATCCAGTCATTATTGTGATTAAAAAATATTAGATGCAATTAGTTCTTTAACATCAACTCCGTTGTGGATTCCATTAGAGGGATATGATATTTTCTGTAAAGAGTATTACAATTATCAATTTCTGTGCAAACGAAACATCATAACTCGGGTTTTGTTTTGTTTTTTTCTTCTTTTTTTGCAAATTTTGAGACTTTAAGTCGCCAGTTACCAGCTGCATGATAAGCTGTTATTTAAAAAAACAAACAAAAAACAAGCAAAAAAAAACAAAAAAACAAAACAAAACCAACCAACAAACAAGCAAACAAACAAACTTGCCATTGAACCACTTCAATATCTTTTCATGAAGACAACCAAACTTAGAACAAATCATTGAATATTTTTTAGCATTCAGGACTTTGGTTAGTTTTACAGATATTAAAAAACGGACACTTTCGGTGTCCACCATGCCACTGATATGGCTAGACTGGGGCAAAACCACCATCAGATGTGTCAGCAGGGGTTCAATCCCGGGGCCTCCCGCTAATCCAGCGTTCTACCGACTGAGCTTCCTGGCGCTCTCTTCTTTATATCCACATCCAAGATGTGTCTGTGTTTCCTTTTTTTTTTTTTTTTTTTTTTTGTTAGTTTTCTGTTTTAATCTGTAGCATAATACTACTTTTCCCAAGAGCGTCAACGATCTTACTTCGCATTTCTTCCTATGTTTCTTGACAGATGAGATATTTCACAGAAAAAGTCACGACGTGGCCTGGTTTGTGAGTCAGTGTGACAGGCCGTCACGGAGAATGGAGTACGTTAAACGGATGAGGACACAAGTCGGCGTTCACATATACGGTCTATGCGGAAATTTTACGTGCGGCAGTTCTGGCTATCATATGGGCAACAAGAGAGAAGAATGTCTGAATTTGTTGTCAAGGAATTACAAGTAAGTGATTGTTATATAGATAGGCAAGAGTGAAACGATGAAAGTTAGCGATTTTTTTTCAACTATGTTAATTACTGAAGAATTTTGGCAGCACAAAGTGCCTTGAACACTTGAATTATATTATTGACACCAGAGACAGAACTCCAATCCTATCATTTTTTAACAATGTGCTTTTATAGTTAAGCTTTCCGGTTATCGTCAATGCAATATACGAGTATGAATATAATCAAATCAATCAAAGTGTTTGTTTTTGTTTTCATATTACAACGTGAGACAGAGAGAGCGAGAGAGATAGAGAGACAAATAGACAAGCAGGAGAGAGAGACACACACAGAGACACAGAGATAGATAGAGAGGGAGAGAGAGAGAGAAAGAGAGAGAGAGAGAGAGAGAGAGAGAGAGAGAGAGCATGGGAGAGAAAACAGATGACAGACAGAGGTAGACAGATGAACAGACGGACAGACAAACAAACAGAGAACAGGGATATGTAAATATGCAGAACATTAATAGGGAAAAACAGACGGACAGAAAGATTTTCAAAGGCAGAGGCAGAGTGACAAAGATAAAACAACCAAAGAGAGAAACAGGCTGCTGAGCAGACAAAGAGGACCAGTGAGTGAATGTACGAGTCAGCAAGTGAGAGAGTAAAGACGATAGAGAGCTTTATTCAAGCAAATCATCGCTGTGTAGGCGTAGGAATAATGCGAAGCCAAAGTTGAAGCCGTAACCTTCAAGCAGAAAATCTTACGTGTATGATAAATGAGTTTTTCGTTAAGCCGTCAAGTGCAGCTATTTTTACGGCGAAAAGAATCTCCTTTCTTTTAGTTTTGCGGGATTTTGTTGAAACCTTCGTATGTGACCTAATTTGGACTTATTGATTGAACGTGGAAAAGATCAAAGCACAGGTTATAATATAAGAACAAAGGGGTCAAAGAGGATCAGTTTTGTCCTTATTCTTTAAACGCAATCAAGGTGATAACATTGAAGTAAACTAATCGATAATTTGCTCTATTATTTGATATGATTTTTTTTTCACTGTTGGTTTAGTCTACACACTGAAAAGTGAGTTTCTAAAATACATTAGTCCTTGTCCGGTTATTTGAAAATGAACACGAAAGAAATATTTTATAATCTTGGAAAACTTTGCATTATCGTATTAGATTTTTCTTTTCAGACGAATAATTTGATAACAATGTAGGCAGTCAGACACTTCTTCCTACACACCAAACTATTGGTAATTTTATAAGCCATGTTTAAAAAATAGTCGCTAAAATTTTGAAGGAGGTTGAGGGAAATTCATGTCACTACCAGTTTTTTTTTTTGTTTTTTTTTTTTTTTGAGTCCGCACCGGCACTTGGGACCATCCTGTTTTGTTTTAAGCCTGCAGCTAAGCAAAGACTTCATATAAAAGGCAAAGACCGAGGCAAAGTCATGGGAAGAAGGATATCAAGTTCATGCGTTGAATGTAAATGTAATATGCATTATACAGATGCAATGTACGTATAAATGGGATAACTCCTATTCTTTAAAGATTTTCTAAAAGTAATTTACTGTCCTTTTATTTGTCAATTGAATAGGTGCATCGAATGCCCAAATTTAGTATCTGCAGTTTTTATTAAAGTAAAATCTCCCAAAGCCACAAATTTTATTGCTCTGTCTCCAGATTCTATCTGGCTTTCGAGAACTCTTTCTGTAAGGACTACGTGACAGAGAAATTCTTTAATCTGTTCAATGACGTGGACACGATACCCGTGGTTAGAGGTGGCTTCCAGTACCACAAGTTTTTCCCTGCCGGGATCTACATCGACGCCGCTGACTTCCCCTCCCCGGAGAGTCTTGGAGCATATCTCCGAGAACTGGCCAGGGATGAGCAGCGATATGTCCGTCTCTTGAAACGAAAAAACAGGTCAGACAAGTTCTGAAGGGCTTTGATTTTTTATATTTTGTATTACACGGCATATTCCTACAGCATTTTTATCTATTTCCAACCGGTTCCGATATAGACGATATGTTCTTAATGTATTTTAATCTGTTTCCGACCTGTTCCTTTATAAAAAGTTATATTTGTTTACTTAAACCCCTTCAAATTTCTGCTCAGTGTTGCCTAGTGCAAGAAAACTTGGAGAGAGAATTAATTCCTTCATATTTGAAAGACTCATAATTTTAGACAAGAATTTTAAGTCACGAAAACCGAGGATCATATACTGCGGCATTCAGCATGCTGCGTATTAACCAGCTCCTTTAGAGAGGAGGAAATACTTTGTTCACTGTAAAGCATATATTTTGCTTTAACTATTGCAATCTTTCTTTGTGTCATTTGAAAAGTCATAACTTGTCACATCTCACTTCTTCCGTTTTAGCTGCTTTTATCACGAGCTTTGCCATCCTGAAGCTATGAATGCTAACTAGCTTGTATTTATCCTTGCTAGATTCACCCGCGCCGAGAAACCAGTGAGGATTGCGTGCGAGCTGTGCAAGGCTGCTCACCTGAGGGAACCTCGCCAGGTCTATACAAACCTGTATCGCTGGCTGAGGGCACCTGGGAACTGCTGGAGACCTAGAGACCTGTGAACCTGATGCTGTATATACCGTGAAAAAAAGACGCATTGAAAGGTGTCACGACCCTAGGTGATTCTGGTTTAACTCTTCTACTTTGATAAATCTCAGAGGAGTTGGAGGGACATGAAGGATGTAAAATAGTGTACAAAGGTTAGCGAGTTCTCTCTGTGTACCTCTCATCACAAGCGGTGGTGATGATATCTTTTTCGTTAAAATAATGAGAGACCAGTTTTCAGGTCTGTTGTTTCAGAAGGAAGAAAGAATGACAAGACAGCTTTCTTGAGAGTCGCAAACAGATAATCGTTTGGAAGATAAAACAATTTTTACGGGTAACTTTTTATTCATAAATAGCTGGACCTCATGAACATTTTGTCGAGTATTAGAGGGGAAGCAATGGGTAATCAGAATCATATATCTATAAAATAGACACACCTAGATATGCCTAATTCGATGGCTTAACAAGAAACTAAAGCTAAGTTCAATTAGTTTGATTCTTGGTCCATTCTATTTTTACATAAACTCTGATTCGTCTTTTTGCTGGACAAACTCCAACCTACACAGTTTTAATAGGATCAGCAGAAATTATAACAAGTTCGACAGTAAAATAATTAAAATTAGACAAACTTACCTATATAATAGTGCAAAATATGATATATATCCTAAGCACATGACCATCGAAAACAATCACGATTTTCTGTAAAATTTGATGTTTCATGATTGCATAATTACTAAGGCAATAATTTCACTCTGGATTTAATTTTGCTTTTTAACCGTGGGTCTTTGAATGATTTGTAAAGTTTATTATTGCAAACCGAGTAATAGTTAAACTGGTACTTGGTAGTCGAGACCTCGGTGTTGGAAGCCCCACGATAAACCTTTGCCAGGGGTCTGATCAAGATAATTACGGTTGTACCAAGAAATACGGTGCGGATATGATGATTAAAAAAAATGAAGAAAATCTATTGTAGCAGTTCAGAGAATGATGTCAAGACGCGACTATCGCATTATCTCCTTTCCTTAAGGCACTAGGCTATTTTTTCAGTTCCATGCAACAAGAAAAAGCACAGAACATGAACATTCTTTAAAGATCTGAAGTAGGGCGATAACAGAGTAGGATCAGTAGTGAGCTTAGAATTGACTAAATAATTATGTTCCTCGAGTTCAGTTATGTGTTCTAAATTGGAAAAAAAATTGCTATCAATATGTTTATGATTTTTTATATTATTTTCATGTTTAATATGTTTATGATTTTTACACTGTGTTCATGTTTCATTCATTTGTAATTTCTACATGATATTCATGTTTGATTTGTTTATGATTTCTACATTTTTTTCATGTATAGTATGTGTATAATTTTTACATTGTTTTTATGTTTAATATGTTCATAATTTTACATTATAGGTACGTTTGATTGGTTTATGATTTTGAAATCATTTTCATGCTTAATATGTTTATGATTTTTACATTATATTCATGATTATTTTTTATAATTTTTACAGTACAATCATGCTTGTTTGTTTGTGCTATCTTATTTTCATGTTTGTTATGTTTATGAATTTTACAGTACATCCATGTTTGATCTGTTAGACGCCAACTACCTCAGCATCACATTTTGTCTTTTCTATGTGTTGAGAGATTTGTTATTTAGGTTATGCAATTATCATTTCATATTAAAAATGACATATGAACATTTTATATATTTATCAGATCATTTTGCATCACCATTAAAAAAAAATTATATTTTTAAATAAAATAGTCATTTAATGGAAAATTATGGACTTTTTTAACATCTTTTGCTTTGCGAAAGACGGAAGTTCTTTCTTCTCTCTTTCTCTCTCTCTCCCTCTCTCTCTCTCTCTCTGTCTCTCTCTCTATCTATCTCTCTGTCTCTCTCTCTCTTTCTCTCTCTGTCTCTCTCTCTGTCTCTCTCTGTCTCTCTGTCTCTCTCTCTCTTTCGCTCTCTCTGTGTCTCTCTCTGTGTCTTTCTGTCTGTCTTTGTGTCTGTCTGTCTGTCTGTCTGTCTGTCTGTCTGTCTCTCTCTCTCTCTCTCTCTCTCTCTCTCTCTCTCTCTCTCTCTCTATCTCTCTGTCTTTCTCTCTCTCTGTCTTTCTATCTCTGTCTCTGTCTCTGTCCCTGTCTCTGTCTCTCTGTCTGCCCCTCTCTCTCTCTCTCTCTCTCTCTCTCTGTCTGTCTGTCTGTCTGTCTGTCTGTCTGTCTCTCTCTCTCTCTCTCTCTCTCTCTCTCTCTCTCTCTCTCTCTCTCTCTCTCTCTCTGACCCACCCCGTCTTTCGCCTTCTGATTTCATGATCCCATATAATCAACATTATAAAAACGCATTATCTGGCTTTACTTAACTTTATATTTCTTGTAGTACAAACACAGTTCTTGCGTTTTCTACGAAGCACTGAGTCCTATGAGATTAGTAAACAACATGTTTAGGGTTATCCATATGCATTGCACTGTCGTTATAAACATGTTCTCTTCTTGTCTATTCAGTTTACTTAACAGCGTAACCAAAGAACGCGACAGATTTTAGGCAGAGTTTGCCAAGCATCTCAAACAAACCAAATTAAAATGTCTTACAAACGAACTGGGCTGCATTCTGACTGAATCGATAAATTATTTGACAATGTTTAAACTAATGACCAATCGCTCTCCTTTTTCCCTCTCACGAATCTCAATAACAAAATAGGCGTAACTGGAACTGCAAACGTTATGAAAAACATGTTTTATTATCCTTACCAAAGCGAATATTGTGTAGGTGCTTTGAGGATGTCAGTATACATATGGATGAAAAGAAATAGAAGAAAAGGGAGAGAGGGGGAGAGTGAGAGAGAAAGAGAGTGAATGAGACGACATCAGATATACAAATAAGGAGAGACGGATAAAAAGACAAAAAAAAAAAATAATAAGTTTTGGTAATAAACAGGATAAAGGAACAAAGTAGCTTACGGCTTTGTTTTTTTTTTTAATTGGTTTTAGTTTCTTAGCTTACTTGATATGTCTAAAAAAATTGATCTGAAATATTTTTTGAATTCAACAAATAAGCCTCTCTCTAGTAGGATATAACTGAAAAGATGAGATTCTAAACGAATCCACCAACGATGTTTGAGTCATATTTCCACGAGAAAGTCCCTGCCGCTATCAGGGTGCTTTCCTAACCCGATAGCCATCGGCGCTCCTATTATGTCCTATACCCAAGAAAATGGAAGAAAGTATCTCAAAATAAGTTATCAACCTCATGAGTATATACCTTTGAGTAAACAGCAACAACAATAACATTAACAATAAAAACAGCAATATTAAAAATAACAAGAACAACCAGTATATTATGGAATTAATAATAAAAAAAACGGCGCAAAATAGTTTTTCCATTGAATTATTTATCTTTCTACTATTTAGAAGTAACGGAGTTGACAAATTATTTCACCCGTCTGGAACACTTAATTACCTTGCTGTCAGCAATTTCAGTTCAAATATTTTCTTAACAGCACAGATGATCATTAAGAGGCACATTTTTAGCATAGACAAGAGAAAACATGAAAGCCTGGTCTTTAACGATCCACGAACGATGAGAATTATCAATAGGACGCACTAATCTTGATAGCTTCTTAATAAAGGCGGGGACCTTAGGAGGCTGCACTTCAAAAGAACAATCCGTTTAAATTTTGCCCTAAGAACACCAGAAGAACAGGTGTTGACATCTTTAGTTTGAATCGCTTATCTCTGGATTAATTCGCTTTCTCCCTCCTTCTCTCTCTCTCTCTCTCTCTCTCTCTCTCTCTCTCTCTCTCTCTCTCTCTCTCTCTCTCTCTCTCTCTCGCTTGGCCTATAATCATATCTTTTACTTCTTTTCTACAAAACAAAAGAGCACATCCTCGGGGACACGGCTATCATGTCTGGCTCCCCAGACTAGGAGATACCGAGAGCGATGGGTAATGAAGATATAAACGCCATGAGACACCAGCAAACGAGGCTTCTCCGAGCCTCATTATTGGATATTAAAACCCCCTCGGCCGTGCTCCATCACTGCGATGTCATGATACTCTATTTCCTAGACAGAGAGGGAAGAAGCAAACGAACAGGGAGGGGCGTTAGAGGGAGAGACGGACAGAGAGAGTGAGAGAAAGAGAAAGAAGAAGAAGAAGAAGAAGAAGAAGAAGAAGAAGAAGAAGAAGAAGAAGAAGAAGAAGAAGAAGAAGAAGAAGAAGAAGAAGAAGAAGAAGAAGAAGAAGAAGAAGAAGAAGAAGAAGAAGAAGAAGAAAGGTTGATTGTATCGTGAGAGAGTATATATGAGTATCATTAATTCCTGACAAACGAGTATAAACATTCATGAGTTTATTCGATGACAAAAACAACAGATACAGGTTTAATTAGTCGCCACGGTTTTCTTAGAGAAAGAGAGAGAGAGAGAGAGAGAGAGAGAGAGAGAGAGAGAGAGAGAGAGAGAGAGAGAGAGTGAGAGAGAGAGAGAGAGAGAAAAGGAGAGAGAGATAAGGCAGATAGAGGTAAAGAAAACGACACAGAAGAAGCAAAGTCAGAAAGTGAGGGAGAAAGAGGGATTTGTCAAAATGAGATAAACTGAGACAAAGAGAAGAAGAAAAAAGAATCAGTTATGACAAATGAATTCTTTGAGACTGAGTGAGAGTGAGCGAAGAACGTATGAGAAGTAACAAAAGAACAAAGTCAAGAGCCTGCGCTCTGAAGAAAAGTCCCATTAGCTGGCACCAAACGACTGACAAGTTGTTTTGCCCCTCGCATTTTGTCGTCTTTTCAATCTCTGATGTTGTCTGAAGAGGCTCATATTGTCTATCTCAAGTGGGCAAACTTCTGGCCCTCTTTTTCGAAACAGACTTTAGAACAGCATGATGGGTTAGTTGCTTTCGTTGTTGAGTTAGCATAAAAAAGATCCAGCAAAACAAATCAACAAAATGGGCAGGAGCTAGAGGAGGTTGGTGTGTGAAGGAAGAAGCGGCAAATGATTAGGCAGGCTGAAAGGGTAAAATAGGACGCACTATTTTGAGTCTGAATGTAAAATGAAAAATAATCTTTCACATCCTCTCAGCCACCAAAAGATAAAACTACACACATGCTTACTGAAGCAAATCAGTTTTCTTTCGTTTTTCTCTCTATGTCACTTTTTTCAAAGCTTTTTCCTTCCATATTTCCAACCTTCATAGTAAATAGGAATTTCTTTTCTATAATCCCTTTTCACTTCTCTTTTTCCCTCTTCCTCTATCTATCTCTTGCCCATAATGTCCTCTCTTTTTGCGTATCTTTATATTTATCAAATTATTATCTATCAGTCTATCTATATCTCTCATATTTTTTTTTCACGAGTCTCCTAGCTTTAATCAGTTGATGCAGAGATTTGTCAGATTACAATTTTTTCCAGTCCCCACCACACTCTTCTTCAATTACGAAAAAAAAAAGAAATACCAACAAAGTTCTACTTGTCTCTGAATCCAGTTTTAATATAATTTATTTCCGTTGAAAAGTTATGCTCTTTCGCGACCATTATTTCCACTGTTTGTGCTATAGTGTTTCTTGAATTCATCTTTGTAGCCTTTTTTAGTTTTGAATTTTCTAATTTGTTGTTTTTCGTTTGTGACACAAAAGAAAGTAAAATTAGTTACATGACGCTTCTAAAATAGCGAAGAAGACAAAACCCTTTCGATTTGAAATACTGACGCCTTTTGATGACTGATCTCCTGATATGGCTGCTACGCCAGTGAACATCCCGTCCGTTTAGAGTAGAAGACGGTTCACCTCACAGATGGCTGATGGTCAGCTTTTGTGACATCCAGAGTGCTCTTCCCTCGTTCGCCAGAGATCAGAACTCGACTGAAGAGGTTTGTCTTTGGTTTAAACTGTTATCTTTTTCCTAATTGTCAAAGCAACATAATTTCCCCTTTGTCATCAATTGCATTGTTCTGGGCACATTTCCTGCCTTCTTTGTTATGTTTTTGTTTATTTTTGTTTCTGTTGCTTCTACAGTTTTAATATTCTAGTCTTATAAAAAAAACTCGTGCAATACATTGTGCTTACGAAAAATAGTCATGGCTTTGTCTTGATTTCGATTATATCAACAAATCAACAAATGCAACGTGATTTAGAATATTACTTTTCGATATGAAGAAGAAAAAAATTACATTGTGTTCTTATTAAAATGGATTGAAAAACCACGTTTACTGTGAAATTTTAGTAATTTGGAAGTTTTGTTTGATTCTCTTTAATCGTAGTGAAACCCATTGAAATTAGTTTGAACGATAAGTACAGCCATTGAGTCACCTTAGTGATACATCGTGCTCCAGATGATTCAACATACTCTTGTTCTAAAGCGCAAATTCAAGAAGTCTGATTTTTTTTTTCGTTTATTTAACATCAATACACGCTTTAAAGTCTTATGAAAGCTTAAACTTTTCTCTACAATTTATCAGGTGGGAATAAGCCATGTACGGTTTACAGAGGATTCTCAGATCAAGAGAGTGCTCTATCGTTCTAAAGAGCACTCTTTCATATCTCTTAGATATGACAATATGATAATACTTCAGGTGGTTTGAATCAGTGGAATGGTTAGTTCTTCGACAATATATCCATGGATCTGAATCTTAACTTGAATAAGTATGGATTTAATGGATGAAGAGTGGCGCGAGACAAGAGAAAGAGAGAGAGAGAGAGAGAGAGAGAGAGAGAGAGAGAGAGAGAGAGAGAGAGAGAGAGAGAAATAGGCAGAGAGAGATAGACAGACAGACAGACAGACAGACAGACAGAGATATAGGGAGAGATAGAGGGCGAGAGGCAAGAAATCAAAGAAAGAGAGACTGAGCGGGGGAGAGAGAGAATGTCTATGGTCCTGAATCTGGTAATAAAGCGGTATGAATAAAATGGATGGTGAAAGAAGAGAGACCAAAGAACGAGAGAGAGCCAGAGATGGGGGAGGGAGGAAGAGAGAGAAAGAGAGTGAGAGAAAAAGAAAGAAAGAGAGAGAGGGGGGAGAGAGAGACAGAGAGAAAGAGAGAGAGAAAGAGAGAGAGAGAGAGAGAGAGAGAGAGAGAGAGAGAGAGAGAGAGAGAGAGAGAGAGAGAGAGAAATGAAATGAACTTGTTTAAGGATGCCCACATTTTTCTCGTTTTGTTGTCAAAAGAACCACAAAATGTTGTACTCAACATTGATTTATCCCCAATCCTGGATTAATTATTATCCTTTCCAACACAATTTTCATATCTCCGAAACAGGCGATGCTGTAAGAACATAAAAATAATCTCGAAATGCCCATAACCGTTTAGGATTTAGCCCCAAAGGGCAGAGATACCATCAATTCATTACAGAGATCAAGACAAAACCTTTCTAAAAACTCCTTTCTTGATTCGGGAATTTTCCTCATCCTGATAACAAACGGTTGTTTGATGCGAATTTATGTTGACAACGCCGAGCGATTTATCGTAACATCTTCGCTCTATCAGACCTTTTCTTTCTCCCTCCATATCACCTCTAGATTAGAATCTCTTGAATAAGGTTCAATTAGAGAGTATGCCAATCTGAAAGTATATCAGAATACCAAAATGATCCGACATTTGGCAGAGTTAAGGTCAAACATCGATTTTTCTTTTTGAACTTTATTGTGGATCTAAATTTGTTTTTACCCCAAATATGCAGCAGTTTGCACTTTGCATGAAAACATGAATACATGACTGTACTTATTCTAGCTTTAATGCTGCACAAGGAGAACGAGAGAGAGAGAGAGAGAGAGAGAGAGAGAGAGAGAGAGAGAGAGAGAGAGAGAGAGACGGAAAGAGATAGATAGAGAGGGAGAGAGAGAAAAGAGGAGAGACAATAATGACTTTATCCTCTCCTTCTGGCGATGTATTAATGGAAAATAGTGTGAGTCAACATTAGTATTTCAAGAGAATATTTTTCTTATCAGTTGTCAATGAGAAACATAGCTTTATTCTCGTGCCCCGTGTAAGCAAATTCACAACCTTTACGCAAAGACACATATTGAGACACCAATACTTTTGCCGTTTGTGCCTGATAAAGCCTATGAACGTTTTCAAGTTTTCAACATACTTTTGGTCAACTAACACTAGGAAACGTTTACTTTGGAAAAATGGCGCTCTTAAAAAATAAATCATTGTAATATATGGTACTGCATCAGGGTATGAAAATAAGACACTTCCTATTATTAATGCTGCCTGTGCAATTTGAGCCTAGCAGGGCAAAAGGAGCAGAAACAGCAACTTCAGCAACCGCAAAAATAACTTCAACAGCAAGAAAAACAACCACTAGCAAAATAAAGGTTTTCTTTCATTATGATTAATAATTTTAAGAAGTTTTGAAGTGACCACATATAACATATATCTCCAAAGTTGTGAGATTGGCCTCAAGTTTGGAATATGTAAATATTTATCTTATTTACCTCTGTTTGTACTTGTCTAAATCTTTTCAGGGTTTATATGTTGCACAAATCGAATCTTCAATTAATCACTTAAAGCTTTACCGTGCAACTTGAGTTTGTTAGAAAGGCAGGACTTATGTCACGGATTCATTACTTTTTAAACAGAAGCCAAAAACTATGCAAGCTCTATTTGGTCTTGCCTTCACGACTCGCCGACAAATTCCCAGGACCATTTGCCTTAAGCGCAAAAACGATGTCACTAATTTCCGGGCAGCTGCAAATATGTTTTTGATGTCCTTCGGCAGTCGTCACCAGAGGAAGGGTCGTGATTTTCTGCGCATGCGCTGTTGTGTGGAAATATGTGCGTCAAAGAAGTGGTATTGGCTCACCACCAATGTCCAGGGTCAGGGCAGTCGCGTATTAGCAAACGTCGCTGCTCTTTGAAATTCTACCTTCCACGAAAATGCCTTTATATCTCCGCACTTTTTGTTTAGTTCTGCGTCCAATCTTCCCTTCTCTCTGCCTCCCCATCTCTGCACCGCCTATGCACATGTTGAAGTAACTGTGTTAGGTTAATCTCTATGTCCTTTTCTATGTGAATCTGTTTGTTTGCCTGATTTTTTAAATTTTTTTCTAGCTTTCACACACACATTCTCTATACATATGATTATCTATCTACTTATCTCCTTCTTTCTCTATCTGTTTCGCTGACACTTGAAAGCACCAAATTCTTTTGCTTAGTCTCTCTCTCTCTCTCTCTCTCTCTCTCTCTCTCTCTCTCTCTCTCTCTCTCTCTCTCTCTCTCTTACTCAATCTCTCTCAATGTCTCTCTCTCTTTCTTTCTTTTCATTCTCTCTCGCTAGTTGCTGTTACCGGTAAATATTACCACACCCATATATTATCTGCTTTCTGTAAAAACATAAAACGATTCATTGTCCATATCGTGATAAAGATCTTGGTTAAAATGTATGTTTTTGCTCTTCACACAATCATGCTATTTGGTTTTGACGATATCATAGTCACAGTACAAACAGAATACATTCATTCATTCATTCTTACACGTAGGCTTTTGCTTGCTTGCAAAAGTAATAATGTGTTAAAGATTACGCGGAGATATTTCCACCGTATCTGTGAAGGCATTAACTTGGATATCTGTTTATAAGCTTTAACAAAATCCAGCAAGTCTCTAAACCCTTGTTAGAAAAACGAGAACTAACTTATGAGACTGAAACTTAAAGCTAAGTCAGGGAGTCGAACGGACGAGAAGAGACAATTCTTTGAGCGCGACAATGGCCAAACTATGGTAGCTCATGATCCTCAGCGTCTTTAATCTGAAATGTCAACAAAGCCAAAGCAAACGAATTTAGTGCTAGGCGGAAGGATAAGATTAAAAAAGAAAAGGATCAAGGGGAGAGAAACGATACACCGTTGGCTTTGCTGCTACTTTTCTGTATCGTTGCATGGGGGTGCGGTTAGAGAGAGGGGTGCAGGTATGTGTGGAGAGGAAGGGTGGGGCAACAGTGACGTGCAGAAGAGAGAGAGAGAGAGAGAGAGAGAGAGAGAGAGAGAGAGAGAGAGAGAGAGAGAGAGAGAGAGAGGGAGAAGGGAGCAGTCTGTGTTTGCTCTCAAAGAGATCATCAATGAGCGCGCATCGACGGCCACCAGAAGGATAAACAAGAAGCCAGGGCGCCGTAGTAAAGACCTTTTCACGCCGGCATGACCTGGGCCGTAACGTGCCCGGACTGCATCCAGAGGACTTGTCAGCATGTAACATACCGCCCTCTAGGGTCAGCCATGCACGTGCTCCCACAATAGACCACCAGGCCCGAGTATGCGTGAGCGCGCGTGCGAAACGCCCGGATCGGAGACTCCGTCAGGAGAGAAACGCCCAAACTCCGGCGGCCACTTTCGGTGATTAAAGTTGATCTGGTCCTTGGCGGGCCTGTTACTGTTTCCTTTCACTGGTCTCCTGAGATAACTCGCCAAGATGAAAACTCGGACTCCGGCAAAATATGGGCCACGGGATTCAGAGTGAGAGGAAGGATTTTCTAGTATCAACACCAGCGATTCTACTTTCGCTTTCCCAATCCCGAAGAGCCGAGAAGCTTTTCGACGCTAAAAGCCTAGCAAGTTCGATCAAAATGTTATGCTTTAGCTTAAGGGGACCTTTAAAAAATAGATCTGAGTAGGAGACAATGTTATCTAAGCAAAAATGTATTACCTCATGTTGAAGAATGATGTGTCTGATAGATTACATAAAACCTGAATGTTGGTAAACTTAAAGAATTTTTGTTATCATATTTCTTTTTCAATTCCAAGAAATTGGAATTTCTATACTTTTTTTATCATTTTTTATCTCTACTGTAATCAATCTTAGAATTCCTAGTCCTTTCGTTGAAAATAAGGTTTGATCTATCCATAGAAGTGTAATAGTTTTACAAAGAAAAATAGAGACCTTGTGCCTCGAGTTGAAAGCAAACCCACCCTCTACCTCCCGCCCACGTTTTTTTTGCGTCAAAAGGGGAAAAAAAACCTGGAAACCGTGCCTAATTCTATTCTAATCGGAAACAATTTAAAAAATGCATAGAAAGTTCACTTTTCTTCTTGATGTTGCCCACAATGAGATAATTTCGTAGCAAGGTTTTCTTTTATGGGATGCAAACTTAGATCGATATGAGAAACTCACAGTATTTGAGCTATTATTATACTTCTTGCTTTCCGCATAACTATGGTAAGGGTTATTAGTATAAGTTTATCTAAGCGGTTGTTCTACGAGATAAATCTCCAGCATAATCAATGATAAATGGTATAAAAAATAATAATTTCCAAGGCATCCTTTTGCATACTAACTTTACTCTGCACTATTTGAGAATGATGCCTATGTAGTTATGGAGTCTGCAATCGAAGAAAAGCATGATTGAGACATCCAACATAAAACAGGTCTGTCTGTTGACCGTTGCATTAAAAAAGCAGAGACAGTCTCTGTTCCCTTGCAACGTCTTCTGTCCTACTCCCTTTTCTATATATTGAATATTGCCTTCACCCATATGTTTTGCTCTCTCGTGCTTCTAATTAATTGTGGAATCGGAAGAGCTCTGGATTGAGAATACAGCAATATCATGTTCGAATCCTGGCTTGGGTTATCTGCTGGTGCGGTCGGATCTCATCTAATGTGCAGTATTTTATCCTAAGCTCTCACGGTAGTCTAAAAGGTAGAAATTATTAAGAAACAGCATCTAATGGTTGCTCTGGAATAAAAAAAAATAGTTCTAATTTTGTGGCGTACATACTAGCCACTGCCCTAACAAAGCTATAGCCGACAGAGGATGTTGAACAAGAAACATAACTCCAAAACAAAAGAGGACAGAAGTACGAGGCGGTGTATCAGAGAATAAGCACCAGCAGGTAACAGAATTTGGAGACTTGTTTGTAATCTCAACAATGTGGTAGCACAGTGAAGCCCAGTGTATTTGTGTATAAGTTTATATCAAAGTACGAATTTATCTCCCGTACATGAATTAGCAGTACTTTGTCATAGAACTTGATATGAACATTTTCTAGATTTGTTAAAGTCAGTTCAAAATGTACCAGAGAGCATAATCATGATTTTATTACTTGAACAAAGTACAACAGACTCTTGACAAGAAGGCTTTTAACTAAGTTAGTACTGCTTTTCAGCCTCGCATGATATAAGGCAAGGATGATAAATAATTGCCCAAGTAAAAAAAAAACTGTCTATATTTAGCACATCAAAGTTTCATTTTTTTCCCCCAAAAATCCATAAAAGCATATTGAATGCACCAACGATTTTACGTTCTCTCTAGGATATGAATGGAGGCAGGATTCGGTTTCTTTAAAATGTCAATTAAGGCCTGCTTTTATTTATTTATTTATTTATTATTATTATCATTATTATTATTATTATTATTATTATTATTATTATTATTATTATTATTATTATTCTTCTTCTTCTTCTTCTTCTTCTTCTTCTTCTTCTTCTTCTTCTTCTTCTTCTTCTTCTTCTTCTTCTTCTTCTTCTTCTTCTTCTTCTTCTTCTTCTTCTTCTTCTTCTTCTTCTTCTTATTATTATTATTATTATTATTATTATTATTATTATTATTATTATTATTATTATTATTATTATTATTATTATTATTATTATTATTATTATTATTATTATTATTATTATTATTATTACTTTTACACGATCTCTTCCCTCCCCACTTCATCCCACTGTGGTAGAGGAAAAGGTGTTCCCGTGGATCTCCGTATAAGATTCCTCAGGACACTTAGGGGACGTTATCCTTTTCAAGGAACATTGTAGGATGGCTATTATACACCTGGGTTCTGGATCTCATTCATGTACTCCTCCTCCTCCTCCTCCACATTTAACCAGGTGTGGCATGCCGGGGAGCCTGGATGCTGCTCTAGCTAGGGCTAACCTCTCCAGTGAGGGTCACCAAGAACTAACAAAGAGAGCAAAGACGGAGATGGTTACAGGAGGGAGCAGAGCTAGAGAAGCGACTCAGGTACAGAGAGAGCTAACACTGTGTGTGTGTGTGTGTGTGTGTACGATCGTTCTCTTCTCTGGTTTCAAAAGTCGAATTCTTGTTTGATCGTTGAAGGCCCACAACCGTGGCAATGTCCCCAGGTTCTGACGGTCGCATAGGTCGAGTGACGGCAGAAGTGGAGGGAGGGAGGGAGAGAGAGAGAGAGAGAGAGAGAGAGAGAGAGAGAGAGAGAGAGAGAGAGAGAGAGAGAGAGAGAGAGAGAGAGAGAGAGAGCTGATTGACTCAACAGAGCAAAGGGACTCAACTCACGTCATCCTCAGATTTGTCAATTACACCGAGAAACTGAGGTAGTATAGCAAGAAAAAAGATAATGTGGAAATATTAAACAATTAGACCAATAAAAGTGAAGGATTGTGAAAGAAAGAACACCTTTTTAAAGAACAATATGCATTGTTTTCAATATGCGATATCTTTAATGTTTGCTACATATGTCTACTGCTCTTTACGATCTCTCAAATCAAAAATTTTCCATAGTGTGAAATCAGTAAATAATCTGAATGTAAATGCACTTACAATTTCGCAATTGCCAACTGACATTCTTGGAGTGAACTGAATAATAAAAAAACCTAGGACGTAAAAAACTAAAGTCCATAAAAGAAACCAAGAATAATACTTTGGCCACATTTTTTAAAATCATTATGGCCGAAACTAAATTACATGTTTAAGTGGCGACATAAATATGGTAGATCAGCTAATTTTATATAATTTTATCCCAAATCTATTTTAAGATCTCTTTAACTGCTTGTCAGAAAACGGAATTCCTGCAGAATGTATCTTAAAGTGCATAGCTGCGCTTTTGGTTAAATCTATATGATAATGCACTTTTATAAGGATCTAAAAAGAGGTTTTTTCTTTAGTTTTTTTTTTTTTTTTTTTTGCAAAAATAACTTACTAATCATGTAGAAGTAGATTCTCTATCTATCACTTTATTTCGTCTTTTCTCAAAATTATCATTCTACGAGGAGCACTGCTTACTTGAAATTCACGAACTCACTTGATATTGCTTTATGCACGGTTCAATTTAACGTGCTTGAAAATTTGAGATTACGTTTTACGCGATTTTGACTGGCAATATATTTCTTGAGATTTTGGCCTGATCATTTGGTTGAAAGTTCTATAGGAGAGAATCAACAAATAAAGCACAAACATTTTTAAAGGGCGTTTTCCTGTCCTGTTCGCCATTTTTATTTTCCTTTCATCGTTTGCACAGGTTGTGCGTGTGTGTGTGTGTGTGTGTGAGTGTGTATGACAGACAAGCCATTGACTGCGAGTGATGTCTGCCCTCTTCTGACTGTCTGCGTGGTCAATCAGGTTTATTCTCGTCTGTCACTTTTCATTTGGCACTGTCGTAAATACCATCATTTTCCTTGATGGTCCAGTTTTAGATTCGGTTTCCTGCGGATATTTCTGGTCCCCATACCGTTCTTTCGCTGCCTCTTACAGAATTCGCTTCTCTCTCTCTCTCTCTCTCTCTCTCTCTCTCTCTCTCTCTCTCTCTCTCTCTCTCTCTCTCTCTCTCTCTCTCTCTCTCTGTCTTGTCTCTCTATCTGCTAATCTCCCCTAACTCTCTACTTATTTATTTACCCCTGCGTGCTGACACTCTCTTAGACTTTGTTCGGTTTTATTCGTTTTTTTTTGTTTGTTGTTGTTTTTTTTTTTTTTGTTGTTCTTTTTTTAATCTATGATGACTTGAGCTTCCTAAATTTGTGATTCTCTCTCTCCTGTCGTGTTTTGTGGGTTTTTTTTTTAAATTTTATTTTACATTTATTTATCTTCTATCTATCTATCTATCTATCTATCTATCTATCTATCTATCTATCTATATATATATATATATATATATATATATTTACCTGCCTTTATTTCTCTCTATCTACCTATCTACCTATCTATTTAGCTCTTCCCATATATTTATCGAGGTATATCGATCTACCCATGTTTCGATCGATGTAACTATCTACCCATCGCTCTATCTATCTTTCTTTGCAACGGTGTAGCTATCTGTCTGTCTCTCTATTTATCTATACATCTGTATATCTAGTTACTTCTAACGTTCTACATAACTCCTGGATTTATCATTTAAAAGTACGAAAAGACGTGTAAACAATCGTCTCCCAGTCCATTCACCTATCTTTCTAAATAACTATGCATTCATCTCATTTTTTAAATCAAACTATAAATACAGTTATCTGCCAGTCTTTCACTCTATCAAGATCTTTAATTTTATTGGCCACCAAGTTAGTAAGGCATTAGACGCAAATTTTAGCTATAAATTATATTTTGACATTATAAATCGGGACATAGATTGGTTAGTTGGAGACAGTGCCCGTTTTGCTCTCTGCACAATCGGGTTGGCAGGGAGGCACTCCACACTTTCTCAGCACAGAGTGGGTCGCCAACACTTGATATTTTGCTCATCTATTGTGCCTTTTTTATTTACAAGATTTTTATACATTGTATAAGCATGTGCCCCCACGTGCTTGCGTGTATTATAGATACTTTTATACCTCCTTAATGAAGTATGCATGCGATGTGGGAGCTGTTTGCAGACATGTTCATATTTATTGCTAAACTACAATATACAGTGTTTTCAGACAACTTGTCGCTGTTTGGTAAAGGACCTCCGGGACTAAGTGACAAGAACTCAAGGCCTAGGTCGCGTTCGATGACATGAACGTCACCAGTTGGGCAGACGAGCTGTCACCCGCACCCCAGGTCATAGGTCACTCAATGAGGGTTTCCAGCTTTAGGCCGTTCGTGCTTACCACAGAAGTATAGCTGTAATAGAGAGCTTTACACAGTGGGGTTGGTGTATTGCATTTATATAACACGGCATATGGCAGAGCGTTATAAAAAAAAAAATATATATATATATATTTTGTAAAAAAAGCTTGCAGGAAAAAATTTGTTTCTGGTTATCCTTTTTCTATAGTTTAATACTCAAAAAGTCTTGGTAAGAGATCTTGACAGCCAACACCTTATCTTTTATAGAATGTCAACGCCAGTATGTTTTACACTGTTTTGTTCAAATCTTGCCTATATATATATAGCAATCTTTCAAATTTCTCTTGTCCTTACTGTGCTTAACAGAGAGATGAAACGAATCAATATATTAATGACTGATGCACATTTTTATTTACATTTTGGTTTGTTTTACCTATGATAAGATCACCCTGGTGGAAATTGACAAATTGTTGCGGGAAATAACGTAAAGATAGAATAAGAAATAGAGAAAGAGAGAGAGAGAGAGCGAGAGAGAGAGAGAGAGAGAGAGAGAGAGAGAGAGAGAGAGAGAGAGAGAGAGAGAGAGAGAGAGAGAGAGAGAGCCTGACAGACAGACAGACAGAATGGGAAAGAAAGTGAGGAAGAGGTAGGGAGAGGGAGAAAAATAACACACGGCTTAGATATTATTTGAGAAGCAAAAACCAAGGCATGTAAAGGTGATATCATAGCTAAAAAGTTGTAGCTAATATTGAAAGAGGCAATCTGATGGAAACAGAGAATATACAAATTTCGATTAAAATCTCAACCTCGCATGACCAGAAGTTTGACAACAGTTTTACGGTACCGCCACAATACTATACTACATTAGGTTCAGGCAAGTGAGAGGAGATTAAGATGAGCTGACTTGGCCTTTTCTGCCAGTGAGGAAAAATCTTTGATCCCTGGGAGCAGCCAGCAGCCACCTTTTCGTTAATCCGGATATAAATAAAATCTGGGAAGATTTACGACTGTTGGTGGACACACGGTGGCGCACGCAGACATGTCGACAGACAGACTATATAGATGTTGACTCCTGCTCTTGTCACGGCCGGACAGGAGAACGTATTTGTAAAACATCGTGCAGACAGTCGGGGAGACGATTATTGTGTGTTTGGAAAAAAATAAGCTGATAGAGAAAAATGAGTAGGTAATTTATGGGTGACAAGAGTTGACATGGGAGATAGAGAGATGACGGAGAGAGAGAGAGAGAGAGAGAGAGAGAGAGAGAGAGAGAGAGAGCGATGAGAGATGTGTGAAAACACTTTTATTTGATTAGAGATAAAAAAAGAGAGTTATAAAATGTAATTAAGTATTATTGTATCATTCATTATCATAATTGCTTAAGCAAAACTTATCTCTAACTTTAAGGGAAATAATAATTATAATAAGACTAACCGCGCATCAAGAGACAGTAAGTATCCTTTTAGCTGATATGATCGTCCATTCTCATCCAGTTTTAATGTATGTGCAAGTAGGACTTTTCTCTCAAAAAACCTCTCACTTATTGCAGTTGCAACCATAGTTGAATGACATCACTTTCAACCATCAAGCATCTTTTCTATTGTACTGGTCATCTGAAACAGGAAACCTGTTCTACACTGGTCTTAGATTTGCATACACTACTCATAATCTGATTCTTACAATAAACAACCAAGAACGATACATCATAAACTGGAGCAAAAATTTCAAACTAAAAAAAAACCCAGATGAAATGAGAATGATAGAAAGCGTTTATGTGGTGTTAAAGGGTGCAGCGGTAGCAGCTTGTAAAACAATGGTTTTGAATATTATTTCATAGTTTAAAAAAAAAAAACGCATTTTGTTTAAAAACACGTCTCTAAATATTTAAGCTCACTCGACCTTACTGTGTGGGATTTTAGCATGAAACTATTGATGTCCCTCTTCGATAGTTTGTAGACAGAAAGAAGATTTGACCCCCAACCATGGCCTTTCATCCTTAATAACGAGTAAATTATAGAACAATCACCTGCTATACTCTTCGTCATAGCAATCGCAAGTTATACAAAATTTCAAAACATTTTTTCTCTAATTTTCTGAAACAACGAAAATTTGTCACTTTTTTTCTTCAGGCGATGAAATTTGACATTTTTAATATACCGTCAAGGGATCGATGATTTTGTATCCCCTTTTTTAAATTTCATCAAGACCTGTTTAACTCTGAATACGAAATAGTAAATGACTCATTTGATAATTGCTGGTTGCATGAAACTACTAGAGCAGCTGTGCTACCACTACACTGACCAGCCCCGTCACACTGACCAGTCCTGCGACGTATGACCTGAGAGACTGGAACTGTCCGTGCCCTCCCTGGACCCACGGACTTGTCACAGCTGGCGGCTCTGGGGAGCGTCTGGTGAGATTAACGGGCCGTAAAGATTGCAAGACGTGAAGCCCGGATGACGTGTAGAGTCGCCAGGGAACGCATAGATCAACCTAGGCTCACGGAGGCACAGAGGGAGAGGAGTTAGCTACAGCGTGTGGGTATTTGTGTGTAAATTATAGAAAATTGAGAAGAGGGGGTGAGGGGGGGGGGGTGGAGGGAAGAGTGGCAGAAAGGTGTGTCTGTGGGTGGGGATTGAAGGTACTCAGAATCGTAAAGTAAGGTGCATGTGGAAGAATAAGAGGATGTGATTAGAAAATAAGGGAAAGTATAAGTGACAGACAGAATCAGAGGGGTCGAAAGATCATACGAGAGGAGAGACGGAGACAGAAATAGCCTCTCTCTAATTTACTCTTCCTCTCGTTCTTCCTCCTCTTTTTTTTTCTTAACATCTCTAACTCTTTCTATACGCCTCTTTCATTCACATGCTTTTCTCTCAAAGAGCCAGGAAAATAACATAATACGAGACTGCACATCACTATCGCCTACATTCTGTCACATCAGCATCGCATACATTCTGTTTTGCTAAAGGTAAAAACCAATCAAGGACAGGATTATCTTTGAGATTATTAAGTTATTCATTTCTTTCTTTGATTTACCGCTCAGTTTATCTGATATGCCGATTGCGTAACAGCAGATTTATAAAGAATGGATTCCTACTCAGAAATCAAGCCCAAAAGGACACCTAATCAAAATTAATATAAACAAACAAGAAAAAAAAAAAGTAATTCAAGTAATATGCCAGGCAAAGAAGAAAATCAGACATTAAAAAAAACAAACCCATTTCACTCTCCCTCAAACTGAAGTGGTCATTTTTTAAGTTACATTATTAGCAGATGAAATTAATGTCAGCTTGACTGACTCAAATATAGGCTACTTTATGGTGGTTCTACAATCCCTACCTCTCTTCTTCCTCATCGGTTATCAGGTTTTCTTTTTCAACTATCCCACCAGCAAAAAAATAAATAAAAAAATAAATAAATTTGCATCCATTCCGTCATCTTACTTTCTTTAACTCATCCACGCACACACACACACACACACACTTTCTCTGTTTCACTGGACTCTCTCTCTCTCTTTCTCTCTCTCTTTCTCTCTCTCTTCTTTTCTCTTTCTCTTTCTATACACACTCCCATCACATCGCCGTGGTTTCAAATTCTTGCAGCGACTGTCCCACACAACATCTAAGTCAAAGGGATGCCTTACGTGGTCCACTTCGCAAAGGTTGGCAGTTTTTACATACCTCGCAAGATTCAACATCGGGTTGGACTCCATCCACTTGCCAAAATATCCTTTGGTCTCCCGGTTTTATCAGCTCTTGCCGCTCACCAACCAATTCGGGCTTCTTTACAGCACCGAGAGACTCATCTCTCCATGATAGCCCCAGGTACTCGGTTTTTGGTCACTTATTATGTTATGACATGCCTGAATTTGTTATCATTGATCTCTATATTATTAACATTCTAACACATTAGAGACTTATCAGGTAGAGGAAGGAAAAGAAAGGAGAAAGGAGAAACGAAAATTAACCTAATGCAGAAGGAAGGAAGGAAGGAAGGAAGAAGAAGAAGAAGAAGAAGGTTATTCATAGTATTTTCATTTATCGTACACAGAAAGTTTAGCCAATAAAAGCACAAATATTAAGAAGGTAAGCATAAAGAGAGAGAGAGAGAGAGAGAGAGAGAGAGAGAGAGAGAGAGAGAGAGAGAGAGAGAGAGAGAGAGAATGAGAGATGAGAAAAAGAAAGGCACTGGTTCTTAGCCGACAAAAGGAAGGGGATTTCTGTAAAAGAACGAGAAAACATCTAGACCCCTTGACTTAAGAAGCAACCGTGTTATTTCAAACCAACGTTTTGAAATGATTGAAAAAAAAAAGAAAATATATGCGGCACTTTTTAAGAGGAAGAGAGGGAAAAAGGAAACTCGCAACGATGTGACATGTGGAAGTCGTCAGAACTGTACTAGTCCGTGCCTGTCCCTGGAACTGTGTCCACATCACCTAGGACAGAACAGTTGTGGCCAGGTGGACTGCCGACCTGAAGACCGCAAGGGAAGTCGCAGACACTTCTGAGGGAATGGAATTTCTGACAGACGTGTGCATTGATTGAGAGGCAGTCCTAGCAGAGAATGGCAAGTCTAAGAGAGAGAGAGAGAGAGAGAGAGAGAGAGAGAGAGAGAGAGGGGGGGGGAGGTTAACACAGAGGGATGAAAAGAGCGAAAAGAAGAAAACAAAAGAAAAAATACTGCTTAACAGACAAAAGGAAAATTATGTTTTTAAGCAGGTTTAAAAGAAAAGTTTTAAAAATGTCTAAGTTGACGGTTTTTTTTCCCCTCCTTAACGAATTAAAAAAAAAATGGTGTTATTCATGCTTGTATTTTCGAAATGACTTAAGCGGAGAAAATGAATAAATGCCAGGCGCACTATAACAAAAAAATCCAGAGAGTACAATTTAAAAATTGACTTCTTGCAACGTTTTGACTTGTGGAAGTCGTCAGAACTGTGCTAGTCTGTGCCTGTCCCTGGAACTGTGTGCACATCACCTGGACGGACCAGTTGTTACCAGGTGCACTCGCGTATCCAAGATCAGTAGCCGACATTCTGGTGATTGACAATCTGAGGCAGAGAGAGAAAGAGAGAGACAGACAGACAGACAGAGGCAGAGGGGCAAATAGGCAGACAAATGGATATACAGACAGAGATATCAGACGGACAAACAGGCAGACAAAGATGTATCAAACAGACAAACGGGCAGAAAAGCAGACATTATACCGATGGGGAAAAAGCGGGAGAATATAAGAGATTTTGTTACACGGAAAAGAGAAGAAGAAGAAGTGATACAGGTATAGAACTAGAGAAAACGATAAAAGTGAGAAAATTAACAATGCGATTTCACTTAGAAACATGCTAGATCGTTAGATGTCATTAGCTCTGTCTAAAATCAAAAGTAAATCCATTTTTTGTTGAAGGCATTTCCCCCCCTACACACCGTTTTATATATTATTTTTGGCGCTTTGGCGCTGTAAGCCTCAGTGTTTCTAACGATTTAGTCTGCGCAGTGCAAGCGCTGATGCTAAATTTGCAAACAATGCTAAAGCTATGATGAGTGCTTGAGCCAACTGCTCTATTAGGGGAGATTAAAAAAAAAATTAAAAACTAAATATGCATAGAGAGTAGAGAGGGGCAAATTGAAAGAACATCATAGCAACAACTTTATTTTCTGAAAGTAGAAAAGATGGCATTTGAAGTGGATAGAACATGCACTGAGCTAGATAGCTCAGTTAGTGAGGCGTTAAACTGACCTACAGGAGATCCTGGTTCGATTCTTTGTACTTGGATGAGATCCCGCCAAACCAAATTTATGGTTTGAGGGAAAGCTACTGTCTCCAAATGATATTCTTTTGAGAATTCAAGAGGCGATAAATTAATAATAAAAAAATCATCGACTAAACACACAGGCAAAAAGGACATTAACAAGGGTGTTGTGAAAGGGAATGGATAGATAAGATTTTAAGATCCGTAGATGGTTAGCTCGCTTGATATGATTATAGACAGATAGATCAAAAGAAAGATCTTGTGAGGTTTAAATTGAAGAGCGTGCAGATATATATTCATGTAGATCAATATACAGATAGACAAGATATATAGACTAATCCATAATATCTTCTTCTTCTTCTTCTTCTTCTTCTTCTTCTTCTTCTTCTTCTTCTTCTTCTTCTTCTTCTTCTTCTTCTTCTTCTTCTTCTTCTTCTTCTTCTTCTTCTTCTTCTTCTTCTTCTTCTTCATCATCATCTTCATCATCATCATCATCATCATCATAAGCATCATTATCATCATTATCATCATACTCATCATCATTATAATCTTCTTCTTTTTCTCCTCCTTTTCCTCCTCCTCCGTCTTTTTTTTTCTTTTTCGTGGACTCTCCTCTTCTCTCTCCTTCCCTTTCTGCGATTCCTAGCTTTTTCTCCGTTACCTTCTTTCTAATTCTATTTCTCCCCAAACCGTTGTCTACCTTGCGTACTTGATTGAACATCAGCTTCAGAAATTAATTTTCTTCATTCCAATCTGTAACTTTCCAACTTAAGAATCATTAAACAAAGGAGAAACTCTTCATCCCCATTGAGCTGAGGAGTTTGTTCTTGACTTCCAGAATACCTCCCCATGCCTGGTCACCGCGCCGGTAAACAACAGGGAGGGTGAGGGTTGGGGAAAAGGGTGAGCGGGGGGGGGGGGGAGAGAGAGGAGGGGGGAGGGAAGGCAGACTTCAAAGGAATGACTTGGGACTCTAAAAACGCACAATAATCACATGTGATCCGGAAAAGAACAAATTTACACTGGTGTTCAAACAGTTCGCCCCACTGGTCGCAAACAGGCGATTTTTCTCTACACCACCCCTCCCTTTCCACCGAAGGGAAGAAGTTTCATTTCTTGCCAGCTCCCTCCCACCCCTCCTTCCCCAATTTTACCATCATTGTTCAACCTCCTCAATTTCACCGCTCGTCGCTCACCTTTCATCCTGTGCTGTTTTTAAAAAGTTTTTTTTTGTTTTTTTGTTTTTTGCGCCAAAGTTCTTGATTATTTTTTAACTTAAAGAATCGCCCGTAAATCGCAATGTGGCGCGATTTTTTTCCCAAACATTTTTGTGACATTTTAGTGTAAAGTTTAAACATGTGGGAAAAGAGTAAAAAGACGAGAGAAGGTGTTTGGATCCTGAGAAGCGCAAAGAAAATGAGTTCCACAATTTTCCAACACATTAATTTGTTTCCAAAAATGTTTTCTTTTTTCTTCCTAGAATATATAAAAAGATTCCTACCACCAGCATGTATTCCTTATCAAGCTTTAATTAGTTGGCAATAAGCGCTTCTCTATCGCTATATAAATAAATCTTTTCATCTTCCATAATTATATCCATTTTTAGCTTATCTTTTAAGCGAATCTTAAATCTATCTTAGTGTTATAATTTTTAAGTATAAGGAATTATTTGGATTTCCTTCTCATACGATAAAATTTTATGAGTATAAGATAAAAAAAAAATATTTACCTTTAACTCCTAACTTCGGTGGTTAGTTTTACGACAGACCAAAACACATATAAAAAGTCTGCACAAAAAGTGAACATTTCGACGTTTTTTCTTTTCCTTTTTGTTATTTATTTTTTTTTATTTTATTTCAGGTGAGTTTGTTGACAGCTAACAGATCATCAAGAAACCGTTCTTCCTATCTTAAAAATAGGACTAGAGTGACAGCGTTGTACAGTGTGCACAGTAACTAAGTTATTCTTGAAATGAAGCTACTTATCTACTCCACTGTCCATCTACTTTCTTTGTCTATTTAAGGAGAAGCATGTTTTTATACCTCTATCGGTATAGTTGTCGATCTAGCTTTAAATATATCTATCTGGAAGTTTATCGGTCTATTCATTCATTCGTTTTTCTATGGTAACGACCATTTCTTTCTCTATCAATCAATTTATTTTGCTATAATTTTTTATCCACTTTATTTACTTTCTATCAATCAAACTTATAATCATTTTACTATCTTCTCTCTCTTAATATTTTATATAATTTTGCATGACTCCCACTTTCCTCTTTTTACGCTCTCATTTATTCTTTTTCTTCTTTGAAATATCACAGATTTTTTTTTCTTGTGCTTTACCGCAGACGTTGTAATACAGTGTTTTGAAAATATACAACAAACTTAAACAATAACAAACACAGCAGATCTACAGGTTTCTGGTAAATGTACACATGTTTAAATGTGGCTGTGTCGTAAATCTCTTCTTTTTCATTTTGTGTTAGGTGGTATTTTTAACATTGTAGTCCGACTTTTCCTTTGTTAGACTTAAGTATACATTTGAAAAACTAAAACGCTAAAATTATTTTTTACATAGACTTTACTTTACTTTAATGCGTATCCAATAGACATCGCACATATCGAATAACTCTCTTTTAAACAGTTTGATTTATTTTGAAGATTCATGAATCTATACTTTTGGAACTTAGAAAGTTCTAAACTCTAACTTGGCGAGTGCAGGTATGAAATTATTCACGCTGGGCATTGAGTCATTCACAAGTATATTGTGTCATTCATTATGTTACCTGCTCGATGTAGATGATTATAACTATCTCGGTTTGCTGAAGCTGGGCAAAGCTATCATTTTACAGATATATAAATCATAGTTTTATGTCTGAAAAGAGGGAAATTTTAAATGGATTTGTACAGAAAGCATAGCAAATGAGTGAATCAGTGCTTCACAAATCTCAGCGCATGGTAAGCTGAGAACGATATTGCTCTAATTGGTTTCCTTAGAAACTATGGCCCATTGCACTTGACAAGCAAGGTTTGGGTTTAAAAAAAAAGAAGACAAAAACCTTCACGAATAATAAAATTCCTCCGTCGTCTTTCTGGCACAGCGCTTTACAAAAAACGAACTCTGGGGATACAATCGAGTTCACAATGTTTCAATTTCCAATTAATTAAAAGAGCGCCCCTTGAGTGAAGCCAGGGGGTCAAATTTACTTGTGTGTTAGTTTATTTGTTAACAGCTATTGAATACAGGATCATTGGTCGCTCTCATTAAATCAAGCGGGGGTGTTTGGAGAGGAAAGGTTGGGCTGATCGAAACCTTGGGAGGAATGAGATATTCCCATGACTGTCTCACAGGGTTTTTGGAAAAAGATGGCCTTTGAGGCTGTGATATGGAGAGAGAGAGAAAGAGAGAGAGAGAGAGAGAGAGAGAGAGAGAGAGAGAGAGAGAGAGAGAGAGAGAGAGAGAGAGAGAGAGAGATAAAGGTTTATCCTAAAAATAAAGGCACCGTCATGCCGAGCTGCCCCCGAGGGACGGTGATGAAGAGAGCTTTCCTGGTGAAGCGAAAATCTTGAGGGAGCTAAAGGTCAAAGGGTAAAGTATTGGAGACTGAGAGAGGTTGAGGATCTAAGGAAGAGATTTGAAGCTCTAAAACAACTTTATCAATTTCTTAGATGATAATTGAGAAGAGAGTGTCAACAAGGGAAATTGTGAGGCTATTGTCAGTCAAATACAATATAATGATCGAAGACATTTTTTTAATACGGAAAGAGATAGGTAGAAAGATAGACAAATACAAAATGGGCTGGACATTGATTGATAGATAGATAGACAGACAGATGGTTAATAAATGGGGTTGAGAGATAAACAGAGAGATAGATCGATGTATCAATAACATTATTGAGGTAAGGAAATATATTTGAATTGACCAATAAGTAGAGAGGTAGATAATTAAATAAATAACAGATATATATCGAAGTTAGAAAGATGGATTGTTAGACTGGTTACAAAGAGATTGCAAAGGAATTATCTAGAAAGCAGACCACAAAGTGGGACAAAAATAGACGCAGTGAGGAGGGAACTGATGTGGTTAATAGTAGAATTGAATGGTTGGTTTAGTGTTATCATCTATTGCAAATGAGTCGCGACTGAATAGTATGAAAGAGCAGTGTACTTAAAACCGACGTACAAAAAGGAGAAAAGCTAAACCTAGTTTAAAATTGCCGTCACCAACATGCGACAAGTCTGCCATAACCACGCAACTTGCAAAATTAGAGCTTGTTGAAAAATCAATACTGTGTTGATCAAAAGCAGGGACTCCGCCGAGAACTTTGCTTTCTCTAAATGCATTTAGATGCTAATTTTACAGGACTGGGTGTTTCGCTTTGACAAAGGTCTATGGAAAAAAGAGAAGAGTGAAATGCAATATTTCCGTGGGTGAAAGGCAATTGGAGAATTAAAGAAGACTAATAGAGCCATTAGAAGAAGAAAGTTGTTTGAAAGACAAGTTATGAAGTTAAATGATTGAGGAAGAAATAAGTTAATCAGGCGTAAATTATAAAAAAAAAGATAAATGCTTAATGACTGGCGAAAGATAGAGAGAAAAAAAGAGGCAGGGGACCAACAGACACGCAAAGATATCATGGACGCAAACAGAGATTGAGTATGAGAGACAAAAGACTGAGGAAAAATGGTAAAAAAAAAAAAAAAAAAAAGGAAAGGATAATGAGAGAGATGCGAAAGTTGAGCCTTTTTTACGTCTCCTTAGTATGATCGTAAGAAAGGTTAGCACAAAGTTTAAAAGGAAAAAAAATAAGAAAAAGTATTTTTCTTATTTAATTATTGCCGGCAATGATGTAGAGAAAGATATTTAGAGATTATCCTGGAGCATCAGAATTGATATTTTGGCATTAAACAGAATATTAAACCTTGTGAAGAATGAAAGAATTATAGAAAAGAGCAAAGTTTAATGATGAAAATTAAAAAAAAAAAAAAAAAAAAGAAAAGAAAAGAAAAAAAAGGAGGAAAAATCGGCCATGATAGCACTTCAGACCATTAATATTCATTCACTTACACATTTTTATGTGATTTTTCTTTGTTTTTGTGTCTGGAACTTTCATCATTTTCAGTGTTTACTTTTTTTTTTTGATGTAAAGACAATCGTTGAAAAAAAAAAACAAAAAAAAAAAAAAACGACATACTAAGCGGACTAGACTAGGCCAAGAAAAACTGACACAATCAAAGCGCCAGAACATTCACCACAAAAGAATTTGAGTAAAAAATTTTTTTTTCAATGTTTTTGTTTTGGTTTCCTTTCCTTTTTCTACAGTCAACTCTCCTTTTTTACTGGAGCTATCAAAAGGTTCGCAACGGAATGAAAGCAGAAAGGAACGGATTTTGACTTTGTGTTAAATCAAATATGACAAGTGCACGAGGGCTCTTGTACTGGGACTTTATCGACAAAGTGACAAGCTCCATTCTAACCACAGAAAAATAAAAACAACTCAGCTTTCGTTGTTTGGTTTATTTTTCGCTGTGCGCTTTAATGTTTCTGTTACGTTTTTCTTTTTTTCTTTTTTCTTGAAATCGTTAGAACAATCTTTTTTTGAAGTGGTGGAGGAGAATCCATTTGACCACGACGCCACACATAATAGCGATGGCGACAGCCATAATTTTAATAGTATAAAGGGTTATTTTTTATTTACCTTCATCTTGTAACCACATATTCAATTTGTCCTAGGCTTACTCTGATTAAAAAGCACTAGTGCTGTTTTTACAACAAATGTGCATGTTAAAGGTTTAGCAAAACAGTTAGTGAATTGTGTATCAAAGAAAGTAAAAAGAGAGGAGTAAATAATTCCATTAATTCATTATTTGCTCATAACCGATCAAAATTCATGAATGATTGTTGGATATTCTACTTTTAACCTTTCGTTTATCCATCTACAGTCATATGAGCTGAGGCCTTTTTCTTTCTTTCAACAAACGAGTTGTTATGACTTGCCAATATAAATAAAAAAAATATCAACGTCAACATCTGGAACACATTAGTCTGGGTATGTGCTCAATCATTTATGTCATAAGGTATTTCATTGTCAAACAACGCAAGACGCAGAAAAAGAACTAAAAATGAAGTGACAATGGTGTTTGTAGAAGGGTGCCACTTAAAGAAGAAAGTGTATCGATTGGCAGTTGTGATATGCGGCAGGACGGCCGGATCTCACTTGCTGTCTCGCCAGTAAATGAAAACAGTCCGCCTCTACGCTTCCATGTTTACTAGTCGCTTCCGGTTATGGCTTTCTGGGATTGAGAGAGGTGCAAGCTGGGAAAGAAAAAGATGATTAGAGGGTAAACCAGTCCACCTTGCTACAACCTGACATGAGAGAGAGAGAGAGAGAGAGAGAGAGAGAGAGAGAGAGAGAGAGAGAGAGTGAGAGAGAGTCAGTGAGTAGTGAGTGAGAATGAGTGAGTTAGAAGACAGCTCCTGAAATTAGAGAGATAAATCGTAGCTAAAAAGAAAAGAAAGTTAGAAAACTGTAGTGGGAAAAACTAGATGTAGAAAGAGTATTGTGGGGTTCCTAATCCCTCCCTGGGCCGCGCGGTCTCCCACCGAGGTCTAAGGCAATTTCCTGGCCTAATCTGGCCGTATTAATTCTGGGCGATCGGGAGGGAAGTTTCTATCTGGACGGGGCTTAGGGCCCATCTCTCCAGACAAATAGATGGAGGACGCGCTCCTGAAGGTGGTCGTTCGTATGCATGGGAGGGGGCCGGGGCTGCTGCCAGCGCTAGCCTCCCCTGCAAAGGGAATCTGGTGGGGATTACCACGGGCCTGGTCTGGGATACACCAGGCCCGGCTGCTTGTTCTGCTCTTCTGCTGCTCTGCCCCGATGCGGGGATGTTGAGAGGAACAAACTGGGGAAAGAAAAAAAGAAAACGACCAAGAAATAGGAGGGGGCGACGAGGTGATTCCGGCAGGTTATAACGCAATGCAAAGAGACGTCGCTCCCTGACCTATCGCCATTTTTCATGATTATAATTGAAAATAATGTCATCACTCGGGCTTCGAAGAGTCTCTAGCTGCTGCGAGCGTCTCCTTCGCTGCTGCAGTTTTCGGGGCTATCAAAAAGATAGGCAAGTTTATTTCAATTTTCAGGATTTCCTTTCATGGTACATATTTTGTTTCTCTGCCCTTGTCCCAGTTTTACTACCTCCCCACTATCAATTCTTTCATTATTTTCTTGTTTCTCCCACTTCCTTCTCGCTTTTGTTTCGCTCTTTGTTTTGTTTTTAAATTCTTTCTTCCCTCTCTCTCTCTCCTCCCCTCTCTCTCTCTCTTTCTCTCTCTCTCTCTCTCTCTCTCTCTCTCTCTCTCTCTCTCTCTCTCTCTCTCTCTCTCTCCCTCTCTTTCTATTAGTGGATTTATTTATTTCTTTGTTTTCTTTTTTCCATTTTTCTATGGAATATTTTCATGTCGCATTCTTCCATTTTTACGAAATTACACCTTTATTTCTGTCTTTGTCTCTCTTTCTTTAGAATGTGTGTACCTAGGTATCTAATTATTTTCTACCTAAATACATACTTATGATATATCTATCTACCTATCTATTCATCTAACGATCGATCAATCTATCTATTTATCTATCTAACTATTTATCTATCTCTTTATCTGTCTGTCTATTTATCTTTCTATCTATTTTTCCATCCATCTATAAGTCTATCTAATTATCTATTTTTCCATGCAACTATCAATCTATCTATCTATCGATCTAACTATTTATCTGTATCTCTACCTGTTTGTCTATCTATCTATCTATCTATCTTTCTATCTATTTTTCCATCCACGTATCAATCTCTCTATCTATCTATGTTTATGTGTATTATATTTTTTATCTCTTCTCCCTCAGCTTACCGAACAGCTCTTCTGTTTATTCAACTGTTACCTATAATTGTGTTCACCGAGTGCAACGGCACATTTCTTTGATTTAGACCACTCTTGGTCGGTTTTTTTTTTAATGTCTTGTAGTTGTCTTGGGTGTTGTTTATGACCCAGTAGTCATGCTAGTATTACTCATGGGGTTATTCGTGATATGAACTTTCTTTTCTGGTCATAAATTATAAGCACCTTTCTCTTTCATTTTGTATACCATTCTTTTCCTTTTTTTCCTTTTATATGCCACTTGTCTAAAATAATGTTTTCTGTCTTCATTCCTATTTAATCATCAGAAGGAATATTTTCATCTCACACTCTTCCATTTTAGCTATGTAGAGGCAAATTTTCACAAAATGAGACAAAATAGACTGAATTATTTTGCTTTTTAAATATTCAAATATACGGACAGTTCCTATCACTATTTTGGGTATTTTCAAAAAATGTTTTCCTAGTGAATGCCTTTTAGCAATAGTACTATTTTTATCATGCTCTTAATCTGTAGACTTTTTAAAACCAACTAAAAATTTCAGTTTGAAAGGTAAAGGAATACATCAAAATCACCAGAAAATTGGGTTTTCTTTTCTCAATATCTTAGGGTGAAATTCCAGCAATAATGGGTTTCTAAAAATCTCTTTATTGCATTTCTACAGTTCAGATAGCCATAATCTTTGCTTCATTGACCTGAGGGATTCCTGCGATTCAATGAGAGGAAAAAAAATGTGCATGTGTGTGAATGGGGGGAGGGGTGGTTGTGGTGCAGATGGTGATGTGATGGAGGCGAGACATTGATAATTTGTGAGACCAACAAACCAATTGACCTTTTTAAAACAAAGATTAGTCTGGAATTCCTCTGGCTTTAGCAAGCGGAGGAGATATGACCCTAGTCTAGAATCTAACTGGAATTTCACCTCAAAGTACCAGGATAGCATCAATTACTTCCTTTTATCGGAATTCACTCGACTTGAGAACCGTTGTGGCGCTAATCCTCGGGTTAACCGTGTCTGGGGCTACCTATAGAGTCCCTGGTGTTTGTCCAGAGCTCTCTTCTCACCCTCTTGGCTGTCAGCTGGATCTGGTTAAATAGCGCAGCTCCTAAAGGCGCTTTGGAAAGCTTTTTGGGATAGAGTTGGCTTCTTGATCCGTGGCGCCGCCCATGACGCGTGCTCTATGCTTGCTGTTCTGGGGCGGAGATGCTGTGACAGTGTGAGAGAACAAAGTTATCGTTGACATAGGCGAAAGTATATGATATTCTGATGAAATCCGCTTAAAATATGCACGATTGTGGTTTTACTTATTTTTTTACAGTTATTTCTTCACAACAGTTATAGTCTTCAGAATCATCTGGAAGCAACCGTTTCTTCACAGAGACAGATTCTAAGGGTACACAGCTGGGGTTAGGTAAAGATATATCTGACTGGCTGGCGGGAAAGACGGTGGTTTTAGTGAATATCTTACCTGCTGAGCTGTCTGTTTCAGAAAATTCATGACTGCAAGAACTCGCTAAATACAAAAACGTCTGAAAAGACCCCCGCGTCTCTTCATGTGTTTTATTTCTCAAAAGCCATGCAGAATTCTACTGTGAATCATATCGAAATAACAAGTGCAAATTTTATTATGTCAACAACAACCACAAACGCTTGTTACCAGAAGCAAAACTGTCGATTATTATAGAATGCTGGGTAACCACAAGAATTTTTACGCGGAATGATAGGAGGAACATTTGCAGAACGCGGTAACCAGCTTTTAAAAGATTCGGGGACCAGGGCAGACCATGTAGAGATTACCCAGCCAAGGTTATCGGTATGCTGCACGTAGCGAGGGAGAACTGGTGTCGCCTGCAGCGGTGTCGTGGCATGTCTTCAGGATGTTGTGTATGCGTGTGAGCTGAGGAAGCCCTCCCACCTGCAGCAAACAGACATGTTTGACTTAACGTGTGCGCTAATGACAGAGCATGTTTCTCGGTATCGCGACAAGTTCAGGTCTCACTTTCTCTATATAACAGATGAGCTAACACTTTGGTCCGAATCTGTGGAAGAATTGAAAGGAATCCTCCATGCAATTGTTATCGTTAAGGCAGTAACTAATGATATTCTGTTATAACTAACTACAAAGCCTCTGCAAACTAGATGTAGCTTTCAAAAAGACATGTTCAATCATACGAGTAGATTTGGATAAAATAATAATATTAAAAAAAAAAACAGCGCGGAAATATTTATATGAATACACTACTTTAATGGAATTCGCAAAAGGAACATCAGGCAAGGTTTTTTTTTTCTTATTTTTGGGAAAGAAAAATCATAGGCTTTACAAAATATTTACACTTAAAAAGCATTACATCGCTTGTGAGTGAATCTGCGTCCCACCTACTCCATCCTATATTCTCCTATAGGACTAAAAGCTCTCCTACTTTCAGACGGTCTCTCAAGGTCTCATGAACTAAAGACAAAATAATTCGCATGTCGGAACGTCGACATTCAATTTTTTTAAGAAAACAACTTTATTTTTTATCATAACTAATATATCGCCACATCAAAACCGATTACGAAAATAGATGTTTTTATTTTTTTTTCTGGCGGGTTACATGTTTTAATAAGCATAGAACTGATTACGGATCTAAGATATTGGTAATTTCACTGATTTTATCTTTCAGATATTTATTAAAGTAAAGTCATTCAATATTAAAAATAATCACCTCGGAAAAAATAAAAAATAAAACTAAGATTTATATAATTTTACGATCACTGATTTCGTGCTGGAAGTTAAACTCAAGTATTCCTGAGATCAATGCAATTTACACACCCTTTCGCTCGACAGCACATGGACTCACTATATGAAAGAAGTACTTGGAGACTAATTTTTTTCTATTTCTAGGGGAATAAAACATTGGCAAGTTACAAAGACGGAGAGTTCACTAAACAAAAGATCAAATTGTAGTAAGGTTTAAGAAAAGGTCAAAAGGAACAAAAAAACTCATATTTCTTTCTTTTAAAACAAAGCAGATTCAAATTAAGAGCCGCCCTAAGGCGGAACTTGTGTCAACAGATTAAAAGATGAATGGAGAAAAGCCGGAAGCCCAAACTTTCTCACCAGAGGGCGCTTCACCACAATTTCCGGTTCCTCCAAGGGGATCCATCCGCCATCTTGCCCAAGACGGCGCACTTGAGCCGAGAAATTCTTCGCTGTGAATCAGCTTAGAAGATCACAAAAGGCAGCTAGTAAGAGTTATTTCTAGTATAAATGATGGATATAACAATATATTTTGTGGATAGTTGAAAAAAAAATAAACTACAGATATCATTCAACAGTATTCAGTGCTTATTGTTTTTTTTTTTTAATTTAAGGAAATTTTCTTACTAGTGTAGCCAATTATTCTCAAAGTTATTTATTTAAATAAAATATACTGAGCTAAATCTAGTTTGGAGAAATAGCTGTCTATCATAAAATCAGTAAAGTCGCTAAACACAAAGCTCTCAACTCTAACACTAACATGCTTACCCTGACGATGTATGGAAAAATTTTGACAGCTGTTAAAATTGCAAAAATATGTTGCCTCTGAAACAAAAATTCAGCTTTTATACGGCAATAGAAGTATCAAGTATTTGAATGACAATGGTGGTAGCAAATAATGGACATATAATAAAAGGTTTGGCAATTTGAAACAGACAAAAGTACGCAGGAAGGATTTTTTTTTTACTTGAAGTACAAGAAATGACATAATTTTAGTTTAATTACGGAAAGAGAGCTACAGCAAAAAAAATAATAGGAAAAGAAGAAGATTTAGTATAATATAATAAATTCATACGCAAAAAAAAAAATAGAAATTATTAAAGCAAACTGGCCAAAGTTAATAATATCTACTTTTTAGGCGACATTATGGACATAAAAGTATCGAAGACAAACTCCACTCTCAGTCCATAAAGCGAATGTCGGAGATCTGTCCTGGAACCAAATAGAGCTGGACAGTCCAGTTAATGGGCGGAGCGTGCTCTTGCTGACCTCCAGCTCCACTAAGTCCTGGTGGTCGTGCGCTTAATGCCTGTTATATTAACGTTTTAGATTCCACGGCTTAGTTCCGGGGGCTCTCGTGAGTGCAAGACACACAGCCCCAGCCTCACCGATCCCTGGTTACATGATATGGTAGTACCCAGGCCACCCAGATGGGTCTGCTCAGAGAAGACCATAAAATAGACTGGGGAAAAAAACGGTCTTGCTTGGTTATAGTAAAAAAAAAAAGCGTATAAAATTACTTGAATTATAAATTATGTTATCTAATGCAACAAATACCGAGAAAAACGAAATATACCTTAAAATTAAAGAAAAAAAATCTTGTTTTGTTGTTGTTGTTTTTTTTGTTTTGTTTTGTTTTGTTTTGTTTTTTTTGTTTTTTGTTTTTTTGGTAGCCTTGCTTTTCTTGAAGAAAAAGAAAATTTGTAAAGTTTATAATTATGGAGATTTTCATCCTTGTGTGACAACTTGGTAAACTCTTTTCGCTCCTCACAATGAAGTGAATAGTAGAAAAATAGCTGGAGGGAATAATAAAATCTTAATAAATAGGATGGTGCAAACCACCCGCTATATTTATTTACAATATTACATTTTAATAATTACCCAACTCTGTCTATCCCTAAAACAGCTACACCAGTATTTTCCGAATCAGTTCTTCCATACGCTCATCATAAAGCTAGAAATTCCCGAAAAAAATGCCGAGGGTGCACGGCCTTGGGGGAATATATATTATTTGTACTTAAATGATAAAGATGTTTCAATGGATCTATAGATAGATTGTGATTTTTTTTTTTTACAAAATAAGCCAACTATTTTAATTGGTTATGAGTGGTTTTTAATGCAGTCATGTGGGTAGAGTTTGTCTGATTTGTTTTTAATGAACTATATATGGGTTAAAAATTTACCTTTGCAGTACTTAGGAATGGTCAATTATATTTAAAGATGTTTTGTTTGTGTAATTTGTAACTTTAGAAGAAAAATTACCTCCAGTGATTGACTGTATCATTTCTAGTATATGTAACGGCAGTCAAAGTAAAAATTGCTTATATTAAATTCATTTTGCGAAATATGTAAACATAACAGCCTTTCTATGGCTTTCTGTTTCTTACAACTAAGCAGTCTTTCAAAAGTAGTAGTAGTAGTAGTAGTAGTAGTAGTAGTAGTAGTAGTAGTAGTAGTAGTAGTAGTAGTAGTAGTAGTAGTAGTAGTAGTAGTAGTAGTAGTAGTAGTAGTAGTAGTAGTAGTAGTAGTAGTAGTAGTAGTAGTAGTAGTAGTAGTAGTAGTGGTAGTAGTAGTAGTAGTTGTTGTTGTTGTTGTTGTATATGACCTTTAATGTGTGAGCATCAATCACGCGATGGCATAGCTTAGATGTCAATGACAGTAACGTTATGAAATAAGGAGACAAGGAGGTCGAGCTCTATCTCCAAAATAATTATTCAAATTTCAAATTTAGTTGTTTAGATTGTCAGAGAGCTGCGGCAAGCATTGACAGAGAGAAGAGAGAGGAGAGATAGAGATAGAGAGAGAAAAAGAGAGAGAGGGAGAAAGAAAGAGAGAGAGAGACTGACAGACAGACAGATAGACAGACAGACAAGCAATGTGTGTCTGTGTGTGTGTGAGAGAGAGAGAGAGAGAGAGAGAGAGAGAGGGAGAAAGAAAGAGAGAGAGAGAGAGAGACACGGACAGACAGACAGATAGACAGACAGACAAGCAATGTGTGTGTGTGTGTGAGAGAGAGAGCTGAAAACAGAAACAGAAAAAAAGGTAGAAAGAAGACGGATTCTTAAGAGACAGAACAATAGACACTCACTCATAGACAACCTGAGACTGGAGAAATAGGGACACCAATTTAAAAAAATAATATTCATACAGACAGAGTTAGGGGAAAGGGAAAGACAATGACAAAATGAAAGAAATGAGAAATTTTGACTGAAAAACAAAGTAGCAAAAACCGTCCCAAAACGCCTAAAGATAACGTTGAAGCGAACAAGATTAAAAAAAAATGGATGAAAAAAAAGAGTGAAGTAGAGGGGATACTTTGAGAAACTTAAAGGAGGTTCAGATAGATAGTATCAATATAATTGTCAGAACCAGGTCCCTCCGTCTGTAGAAGGATAATTCAGCCGAGTGTGAGTAGCGCTAAGCGTAATGGGTGAATATTCTCCTATCCCGTGTGGTAACAGCCACCTCTCGAAAAGTCATCACTGCCTGTAAAGGTTTTATACCGCTGTGAAAAGACTTTTGTTTCGTTTCTTTGCGCTCTCACAGATGACAGCACAACACTCTGTCGCCAAGCAACTTTGACAAGGCCGAAGCAAACACTGGAAAACAAGGGGAAAAGGCACATAAAGGAAACACAATCGGAAATTTGAATAGTGGAGTTTCCCCGATTTTCTTTTGCGAAGTTCAATTTCTATTTAATCGTTTCGTAAAGCAGTACGGATAGGAAAAATGTCGGTTTGCTCTTCTTTTAGATTAGAAGGATATTGGTGATGGTTGTGATGATAATGGTGTAGAGGGTGATAATGATTGTGGTGATGATGATTATGGTGGCGACGATTATGATAATTATGATGATCATATAAAACATAATGATGACGGTGATCAGAATTCAAAAGCGCAGAAAGAAATGGTGTAACTTTGAAATAGTCTGCAATGTTAATTTGTAAAGGAATAAGAGATCAGAGAAGAAAAGTGATTATTGTTTGTCATGACTATCTGGTGATACATCAGAGAATAAATATGCTTTAAAGGCAAAAGCATGGACCAGCACACAAATGTGACAGCCTTCTAAGAATTTTTTTTTTTTTATTTTTTCCTACCAGATATACCTTTTATTTATCAATGCATCTATTGCAAATGTTATTTCACCAATAAATTGTTTTTATTCTGAAATCATTGGCCGTTTTTTAATCTCCTTATAAGAAAAAGTCTTTGTGTCAGGTAGATACCGAAATTATTACAATAAAGTCCCTGCAGTAATTTTTAAAAACGTTTAAGGTATTCATTGATTGAATTTTTCAGTCTAACCATTTTGTAACACAAAAGATATAATTATTTTTCACTTTAGCAATGTTTGCAAGCCGAGGCCACTTATACGTTGTTTTTTTTTTTTTTTTTTTTTTTTTTTTTTTTTTTTTTTTTGTTTCTGTTGAAAGTAAGGTTCTCAAATTATCTTAAAAATATGTAAGCGAAGGTAACACTCGTGGGTTGTTTTTTTTTTTAAATAATGCGTGAAATAAAAAGACGGGGTGGACAAAATGTCAGGGGTGACCAAAGTAAGCTGCCACCACATCAAAGGCTTGATTGTCATGAAAACAACAGTGTTGGTCTGGTGTGAGGCTCGCCGCTCACACGTCACTGCTCAAAGCTAACAGCTCAACATCCGGTCGAGGGCGTGCACATGTCACATGACCCCAGGGGTTAACCTCGCTGGGTAGGCGCACGCGATGGGCACGCGCCAAGAAAATCCGTTTGTTTGGGTTTTGCGTCTGTCTTGTGGTTTTAGCGGGTGTATCTCTGTCACTGTCTCCGCATGTCTGTGTATCTGTATTCTCTCTTGCACTCTTTCTTCCTCTGTTCATCTATCTTCATTTGTAAACTATCTGTTAATCTGCCTATCTATATCTATATTCTATCGACCTATTCATCTACACATCTAATTTATCTATCGATACATCTATATATAAATCATGTATTAGTTCAGATATGGCTCCATTTCCGTCTTATCTTATCTATCTATTTTCCCTCTTCACAATCTTGATCCTTTTTCCCATTTATTTTACTTGTACACATTATTGTGACACATGTTTTTTTTTCCGCGATAAAAGCTGGTTTTATATGGAATGGACATTTTTATTCTATCTATCTCTGTATGTAAGTGGTACTTTATTTTCTCTTTCCTTGACGTTCATACTGACCCTTTAATTCCCTCTCTGTCAAACATTACAAATTAATCGTTTAAAGTGGAAAAATTTTTAAATGGAAATCAATGTACATTGGACCTAACTTTACCAATGACATGAAATATGGAAAGCAGTACAATATTTAAAATAATGGAATGGTGAATAATTATTTGCTTATGAAAGCAAATCAGCAAATTCATAATAATTAAGATACAAGTTATAACGAAACTTTTCAATCTTAAAAGATATTTTATCTTACAAGGCATTTACACGTGAAAGTAATAAAAGATGCACACAAGAGGACCATGGCTTAAAATGGTTATTAAAGTAACTTAGAGGTTTCCAGTGACCAACTTACTTATGGAGCTGTCAAAATAGAGCGAGAAAAATTAGTTTTGTGCGAAATTTTACCTTTTTATTTTAGAGACTCGGATATACAGTCATTATGATTCAGTAACAACAAAGGAATGACTTCGTTGACCAAAACCTCATAAACATGTCTTATTTTACAAGCTAATTTTGGTCCATAAAAATAAATGAATAATACGAGTAACTTTACGGCTATAGTAAGCCAATGCTTATGGACAATTCAAATGGCAATAATGTTAAGTATAAAGCTATGTGTTGCAACTTAACAAGGTTTATTACTTTTTAAAATAGGAATTTAAAAAAAACCATAAAATAAAATCTTAATAAAAGCACCAATAGTTCAATGGTAGAGCACTCAGCTGTAAATCTGGATCTCCTTGGGTTGATTCCATCTATCCAACCTTGTCCCTGGCTTCATGGAACCTCACGTGTCCTTTTAGGACTTTGCTGGGAACTTGGAGACGATACAGCGAACCATAGAATCAAAGGCTGGATTACAACACGGTTTTTTTTTTTCCTTTACTTTTATAATTTGGTTTTCTTCGGTGTATAGTGTTTTGTTCCACAAAAAATTTGATCTGAAAATAGGATATAGGATTAAAAATGAGACTTCCTATCATCACCATTGAGAAACTTGCGGAATTCATGGCTGCCAATTACGTACCTGCACATGACAATGAGCTTGTACAAGGATACACAAACAGACTGAGGTTTTACAAAATTTGCTAGATCTAGGTATTCTATAGGTTATGGTTAAAAATGTTGTTGCTGCTTTGGATTTTTTTTTTATTTCTGTTTATGTCATTCGTAAACTTTTTTTTTTAGTATCATAAACACTTCCCCTGCGTTTTAAGATAAAATGATACGGTTCTGTGAATTATAAAAACAATTTTGTTCCTTCTATTTCAATTTCCAAAACCCTTAATCTAGTATAGTATAATCCTTTACTTCATGGAGTATTCTGCTCTTAGGATCAATCACCATCGCAGTATCGATTTTCTCTTGAAGAAATCCTGATGTATGTGTACTCAGGCTTATGTGGTATTTTACAAACACTATCGAGTGTTGGTGCCTTTTTCGTTTTTTTACTGTAGTTTATTTTTATTTATTATTTTTTTTTTTTTGTAAATTTGTTCGCCTATACAAAAAAAAAAAAAAAAAACATTTTTATTTAAAAAAAAACCAGTTCATTTTAAATTTGCTTTTGCGTTTTAGATTTGTTTTCATGAAATCGTCTTTAAAAAAAAAACCAACATAAACAGATGAATAAAACTTTAAACAATAGGCAACCAGAAAAAAAATCAGCTTCATTCAAGATCGGACTGACTGCAAACTACACGATCGAAAGATGCGGAGAGGGGCAGGCGTGGGAAGAGAGCAACGGGCAAACGGTTTGGAGAGGAAAGCCAGGTTAAAGAGCTGGAGCTCTGGTCCAGTCTGGCCTATGTCTGGGCCACAGCTCTTAAGTCTTATCGTCCAATCTGGAGCTTTGCTGACTTACCTCGGGCCTGGTGCTAGGAGAGACCCTTGATTACCGAGGATTTGTTTCTAATAGGTGCAGCACGCGCGCTAATCCGCGCGGTTTATAATTGTATCACTTGCCGCGCGCGGTTCGGAGGAAGATGGAAAAAGAATGAAGTGAGTTAGGACACAGGTTGTTCTAAGAGTGAAGAGGATGGAAGGAAGAATGGTGTGAGTTGGACATAGATTGTTGTAATTGTGCATAGAATGGAGAAAGAAAGAAGTGATCTGGGACACAGGTTGTTGTAAGAGTTAGGTTGATGGAGAGAGAATAAAGTGAGTTGGGACATATACATGTAAGTTATTTTAAGAGTGAAGAGGATGGAGAAAGAACGAAGAGACTTGCAACATAAGTTGGTGTAAGAAAGAGTTTGAGGGAGAAAGAATGTAGTGAGTCGGGAAACAGGAGATCTCAGGCATAAGTTAAAGGCCCTGCTCACCACATGCGGTAAATTCGTAATTTATGTTCAATTCAATGGAATCTAAGAGTATCTTAGCTTAGAAAGAAGAAAGGAAGAGATAAAGCGGTGAAAAAAAAACTCAAAACTACAGAAGTGCAATTTTTTTCAAGCATAAATGCTAGATATAGTTTATTTCGAATTTTTCAAAAAAAGTCAGATAAATGTAAATTTTCAAATAATTGATTTTTCATTGATATCATTAAAACAAACTCACAAACTAAAGGCTTAACTTGAAAAAATTGCAGCGATACCCGTCTTATGTTGAATTGTTGAATAATCAGTGAGAGCGGGACGGAGTGAGCAAGACAGAATGAAGACTGGTGAGTGATATAGAGGCAGAGAGGGAGAGATAGAGGTAGAGGAAAAGACAATATCATTGGCAATTTAGCAGAGATAGAGAAAGAAAACGAATGAAACAGACAGTAGGTAAAACTAGTTTTCACCAATTTGAATATAAAATAATTGAATGGAGATAAATAGAAAAAGAGAGACTGAAAAAAAAATTGAGCAAAAAAAAAAAATCCTTACGTGCCGCAGAGATGAACATGCAAGAAGTTATGACAGAGAGAGAATGAAGGAGAGGAAGCGGGCGGGCGAGAGACGAGTACTGCTAGATCAGTTGCCGATCGTGCATACGGAGGTAGCGAAGAATTTCCCAGGGGTTAATCAAATGGCTAACGGGTCGGAAGACCTCCCAATTAGGGTCACTCCTTATCGGCCACGTCGGCCAGACCACAATTCCTTTTTCTCCGCTTCCGGTATCTCTTTGGCCATCTGAAAATGTGCATTGTCATAATATTCATGGGTCGATTTCCCTCTTTCTCTAGCTACGTCCTCTCTCTTCCTCCGCTCTCTCTCTCTCTCTCTCTCTCTCTCTCTCTCTCTCTCTCTCTCTCTCTCTCTCTCTCTCTCTCTCCCTCTTTCTCTCTCTCTCTCTCCCTCTTTCTCTCTCCCTCTGAAACTAACCAACCTCAGACTTTTTTTTTTTCTAGATCTATCTCATTCTATTGAGCGCCGGTGGCTATAGGGTTAGAATGTCCGTCTGTTATCCACAAGAATTTTTTCCCCAATCCACCCCCTCCCCTTTTTCACATACAAACACAAAGGCGGTAGATGAGTTTCAAGTTTCACGAGGAGCGTGCTGGTTGTCCAGAAAAGGCCTCAGATCACTTTGTTGTGGACGGGCTATATCATTTAAAGTCATTTAAAAAAAAAAGCCCTTGGTCTTCCTTCTTTTCCTTATTTTTTTCCTTCTCTATTCACAATCTTGCTCCATCTCTCCCTGCTTCTCTTCTTCTTTCTCTCTCACTCTCTATCTCTCCCTATGTCTATCAATCAGCCGCACTCTAAAGTAATCTACAGCTTACGGCCGGAGAGCTCCTACCATCGTCAGACTGGCCTTAAAAGAAAATGCCCTTGTTGAAAAGTGGTTGGTCAATATGTTTCTGTTAAAATCACTCACAGGTAAGCCTGATCACTGCCGATGAACAATGTTATCATACATCGACTAACTTGTGTTATTTCCACATTGAGTTTTAATTTCACAAACAGATTAATAGGTGATTGCTGTTCATTTCCGAGTCTCCGAGTCTCCACTGATATTTGGTCGATCGAGTAAGGAGTGTCAGATCTAGTAAAAAAAAAAATAAGTTGTCAGTCGTGGACAAGAACGTGCTAATACTAGTTTGATCAACTTTTATTAGGCCAAGATTAAATTAAAAATAAAAATTGATTTTTATTTTGAATCAAAATATCGCATCCATGTCCAGCGTCAATCGCCCTAACCGGCATTCTTTTTTTACTTTTCTCATGACTGACGATAAGTTCAATCTTACTCGTAACACGATTATATCTTACTTTTTAAAATCTTTCCATAACAGTTGGCTGAAGATTTAAAATAGTAACTAATATTCTTTGCCTTCTTTTTATAAATCTTTCTCTTTACTCGTTTGTTTTTTAACTGCATTGTGCTTTAATTCTGATTTAAAATTGATTTTTATTTTGAATCAAAATATCGCATCCATGTCCAGCGTCAATCGCCCTAACCGGCATTCTTTTTTTACTTTTCTCATGACTGACGATAAGTTCAATCTTACTCGTAACACGATTGTATCTTACTTTTTAAAATCTTTCCATAACAGTTGGCTGAAGATTTAAAATAGTAACTAATATTCTTTGCCTTCTTTTTATAAATCTTTCTCTTTACTCGTTTGTTTTTTAACTGCATTGTGCTTTAATTCTATTAAACCATCCATCTGGCAATGAAATATTTTTTTTTCTCTTCTTTTTAATCCATGTAGTTTAGTGGGACAAAATCAATTGAACCGCGTATTTGGATGTTGTTTTATTTCCTCTTTTCGCTATTTTTTGCTTAACTTTCACAACAACAACAACAACAACAATAAAAAGAACGTTCACACCAAAATCTTGCTTCCTCAAGACTGCAGCTTGCACGAATGCAAAGTGTCACAGTTTATGTCATCCACGAAGGAGAAACAAGCTTGAACAATTTGTGCACAGTCGGAGAAAGCTCTCGCAACTTCTTGCATAATTCTCTTGGATCTATGAATATTTGATTAGCGATGGAGCAAGAGGGTCAGCCTGTACAAGATCATTTTTTCCATATTTCCTCACCACTTTGTGGAAGACATGAGAGGAAAGGGGAAGGGAGATGCGAGAGGCGGGCCGGGATGGAAGAGACAAGGAGAAGACAGTTTGTAACATGGATGAAATCACATTGTGATGTCTGAGATTGTGAGTCTAGGTGTTTCTGTACATTCTGTATATCTATCTTTAACTGTAAGTGTTTTCAGGAAAGATAATGGAGGTACATAAAGGATCTCAGCGTGCTTGGTGGTCAAGAGGTGGAGGATGGCAAGATCTAAGTATAATATTATTATTATTTCTCTCGTAAAGCTAAAAAGGATGGGTAAAAAAGAACCTAACTTTATACATTTAGTAAAATAAGGGTCACATGTAGGGGCTAGAGAAAGAGAGAAGCTGACACAGATAGAGAGAGAGTGAGTGAATGAGAACTGCGTCTAATATTTGAAAAAACAATAAACTATCACTATCAACTAATCCATTCTGCAAATTAATATCTTTTAAGAATGTGTGTTTGACTCCACCAAAAAGCACTGCCACATAGAACTTCTGTATATGACCAGAAGAAGAAACGTAAGACAATAAGTGTAACATCTAGTGAAGCTAGCAGAGACCAGTGGAACGTGGAGATGGTCTGTCGTGGCGTGCCAGCTCCAGAAGTTCCCAGGCGCGGCCGCTAATCCGACCCGGGCTTATCGGCTCAGAGCCGGGATGGGCCACGGATGATGGAGGTGTGCAAGAAGATTCAAACGAGGTGGGACCTCTGAAATAACTGGATTACAGAACTGGCTAGTGCTCGGGTGTTGAGGACATCCTGGCCGGGAAACTGGCCGAGACAGCTGGTCCATGGGAGGAGGAAGGAGAAGGATGCACTACGCTTTGCCCAGCTTGTATTCTACTTTGCATCACAATGGAAGATGCATTATGGCGAAATTGAAATTCGGACTTCATTTTCGCGTTTGGCGTGGTCGATTTAATGAAAAAAAAATTAAGGGTTTTTTATTCATTCAGCCTTCTCTTCCTTTCTCTCTTGTTATCATTTCTCTCTCATTTATCTCAGTTTTGCCTCCCTCTCTCTCACCCACTCTCTCTATCTGTCTGTGTGTGTCTCTCTCCTCTGTCTCTGTCTCTCTCTCTGTCTCTCTCTGTCTCTCTCTCTCTCTCTCTCTCTCTCTCTCTCTCTCTCTCTCTCTCTCTCTCTCTCTCTAATTTCCTTCACCTTTCTATCTGCCTGGCTGTCTGTTTTGCTTTGTTCATTCGCTTTGGATCTTTTTTTCTCTTCTTAAATCGCCCATAATTATGTTGACAAAAGTTCATAACTCATTCATGGCCCAGACATTATAAGACTGGGACATTCTCGTGCAGGGTATTTAAGTTGTAATCTTGTGTACTAAACACTTTTGTACCATTCCGGGTTAATGGTCAATTCTTATTCCCAGTTAGGCTTGTAGACTATGGAATATCTATTGCTTTTTTTTTTTTTTTTTTTTTTAAAGAACGATAAAACAGTTTAAGACTATGCACTAGCATTTAGTTCTGAGTTTCTATATTTTTGTACGTAGAAGTGTAGAACAGAAACACATATGTATAAAATTTATAATGTCTCTTCTCGAGATACTTATTTCACGTTAAGGTTTTTGTTTTCTTTTTTATTTATATAACGTATCTCACAGAATGGTTATTTAAATTCCTATGGTCCTCATCAGGCAGCGAGGCCTTATTGTAAACAAACTTTACGGTAGGATAAACTTTTCAAATAATATTCAATAGTCAGCCAAACGAGCACTCATTAACTATTTGGTTACCTTCGAAGAAAAATTCATTATTCACCTAGAACCTAGAAGTGAGTGACAAATGCCTACACAGACCAGACGTATAATTATTGGAAGCAAAATTTACAGAAAGACTGTTGAAGAACTTTGCAGTAAAATATGAAAAAAAAAAGAAACTACTCTTATAAGTATCGGTCCACCGATCAAAAAGTCGACCCAGCTTTAGAAGTTTTGGGCGTGAAAAACGGTGTGTCATCGCCACTTAGATGATCATCTGATATCTGTTGGCGTCATTCTTTCTAATTGTGGGAAAAAATTGAGAGATGAGTTATGAGAAAAAATGTGACAAGCACAATGCTAGCCAAATGAAAAGAATAATCAGCTAATTTTGTTAGATCTAAATCTCTTTATAGATGTGCGCGCAGCTATAAATTCCTGAAAGGCAGCATTTATGCATTTTTTCCTGGAATTCATAGTCTTCTAAGAGTTCAAAGGCATCTTAATTTAGATGTGGAAAACACAAATAGAATGTTTTAAGTTCGCTCCCAAAGAGCTTTTAGGAATCTGGAGTAGACATCGATGGTCAGTGCTTCAATTATATGTTACCAAATTCCTATATGCGTTTAGATCAGTGAAATTGCGCTGAAAAGGATAGAATGAAAATATTTCATTCCGAATTTCATAATTTTGTACTATTTGTAAAATAATTATATTTTCGAAGTGAAAGAATCTCATTTTTGGAATAAACCGCTAGTTTTAATGCCACGCGTGAAGAAAAAAATAAAAGGATATGAAGTATTTTCTCTTGTGTGTGGAAACTAATGATACAATTTGCTTTACTGATTTGGACAGGGCACATGATAAAGTGATATTATGAAAAATATTCTTGATTTTTATCTGAAATATTAGAGTTTAACTTTAGATTTTTTAAATTTTTCCCTCAATTCCAGAATGTTCTTCAAACCCATGTTATAATTCGCTATCTGTTTCTAGGCACTGCAAAATTGTTTGAAACCTCCAGAGGATTACGCGCCAGTTTCTATGATGTGTAAAGTAGCCATAAGCTCGTTACCACTCAGTTCCAATATCTTCCTGCCGAAATCTTTGCTCGGTTTCCCTGAAGCAAATCTTAATTAACGTGAGCGGTAGAAATATGACTGCCGCGCGCGCCGGACAGACCAGATTTTCCGGTCCTTGTTCAGAGAGGCCAAACCCTAGTAATACGCTATTATTATGCGCCGACCTTTATCGTAAAAACCCATCCAATCGGGCAAAGCTGCGCGAGTGACCTTGCGAGCAAAGGGTCCTAACCTTGCAAGGCTTGGGGAATAAAATGGCCTCTTTTTATGGTAAATACTGATATCCTTATACACATGTAAAACGGAAATTTAGTATATAGTGCATTCCCTCAAAAAAGAAACAAGCATTCTGCGTATTTCCGTTATGAATGGTTTAAGCTCCCCACCATGAAAGAAGGGGAAAATGACATTTTGGAAGTGAGTATATTTTCGTCTAATAACGCAAATTACTCGAAGCTTTGTAAGGTTAAAACGACATAGTATTTTGATTTTCTGATTTCTTAACTTGGATTTCTCGACTGTTTTGACTTAGATGTGTAGATCCATTTCTTAAATGGGAATCATACGTATGGATTCTTCATGCAATATTCGGTTTTTCTTTTTTTCTTCTTTTTTTTTCGGTTTCTCTTTCTTTCTTTTTATAATTATATACCGCTCAATATCTCATTCTCTCTTTGTCTGTCTGTCTGTCTGACTATCTGTCTGCCTGTCCGCCTGTCTGTCTGTCTGCCTCTCTCTCTCTCTTCCCCTCTCTCTCTCCTTCTTGCTTTTTCGCTCATGCTTCGACTCTCCTACTATATACATAGAAATATATATATATATATATATATATATATATATATATATATATATATATATCGATGTATTGGTAAAACTAACTACCTATCTATTTGTCTGTATGTTAATATGTGGACGATAAGTGTTAGAAAAAGAAACTAGAACGATGGTCATAATGATGACCATGAGGGAAAAGGAGAGAAATAGAGAGATAGACAGACAGGCAGACAAAGAAAAATGAGAGGGACAATGCGAAAAGACATGCTTAGAACCATACTCAAATGCAAGCAAAACTTACACACGCATAAACATAGCCATGGAAACAATCTAAATACACTGCAAAACCGATACGCATACAGAGAGAAAGATGAAGGAAGAGAACTTGAGCTAGGTGACGAATCAGCGATACCTGTAAAAAATCATAATAAAATGGCTTTGAAAGAAAATGTAAGAAATGTGTTAAGGAGAAATCGAGATTTCTAAGAAATGAGACAAATTTATCAAGGGTCAACAGCTGTGTGGAAAACTCCGAGATATGCTTCTGGTCACCATAGATGTTTTGCTGGAAGTCGGTCGGAGATCAAGCAATAGACAACTGTATAAAGATGGTCAAATTGTCGAAATGACTGTTGGGATAATCTGCTTATGATTATTCAAGTACTTCCTTAACCCACTCAGCGATAGGGGACTTACCGAGGCAATTCCGTATACGTTTAGAGGGATCAAAATGAACTTGTCTCTGCTTGAGCGGAGAAGTTGGTAGGACCCGATCATGATCCGTGGACGATTCACCGAGGCTATGCTGATCTGATCCCGAGATGATACACCCGGGCTTTGCTGAATATGTTGGTGGACAAGTGGGCAGGTTGAATGGTCAAGCAGGGGTTTGTCCGATGGTAGCATGGGAAAACCCAGTCTAAATAAGTTGTCTCTTGATAAGAAAAAAACGACGCTTAGAAAGATTGCTACAGTCACTTTGGTTCAAACGAATTTACTTTATAGATTGTTTACCTTTCCTCTATTTGTCCATGGCTTAATCTTTTTTGTATGTGTGTGCTTGATGTATTTTTGCAATCCCAAAGCAAATGCACCTATAATGTTGTGTTTTCATTTTTAAATGTCATCTTCGGCCCTAATAAGAAAACAGTTTCAGCCTCATTTCCCACAGAGGTAACAGGCATTCTGTAATAACGAAATTTTTGCTACAGAAGTGGCTAGTTTTAATGATATTTTAGAGACCTTGTTATTGGATGATAAATAAGATGTAAAATCTTCAATCGAATGGATTGAAATAAAATCAGAGAACAAAAGGAATTCCATCTCTGATCCGCCATAAATGCCGTGAGTCCTATCCACAACACATGAGCACCATTCAGAGCTAGATTGCTCCAAGTTTTTTTATCTATTAATGGGCTTCGGAGCCTTTTGCTTTTAAGGGACGATAAATTATAGACTGTAATTTAGAATCAGAAGCTAAGCTAAACTGGAGGAGCCCAGAAATAATAAGACCATACCGAAATGGGCAAGAAGAATTTATCTTATAATTTATCTCTGACCTTTACAAAAATGAAGAGGAGCAGAATCGTGACGAATATTTTTTAATGACTTATTCATATAATTTCGAATTTTTCTATGTTAGTTGAGTGTGAAACATTATACATAAGACAAGAGAGCTAAATCCTTTAATATTTCCTAACTCATCGAATCAGCCACCAACTAAAGCAAATCTGCCAACCCAATAAACCGAAAAATCCTCCCATTTTTACCCTTTAAACCCTCACAGCTGGTAGTGGGCCGTGACCTCACGTGACCTCCACAAAACAAATCAGGGATGGAACACTTTCCCCCCAGACAATCACTGATCCCACTATTGTCATCAGCTTCCTCAATTTCCCAGGGTTTTCGTTTCAATTTCTCCGCTCATTAAAGGAATATTACATCCGAGAGGTCACTGAGTGCACACAAGTTTGCATCAGGGGGCCTAATTCCTTTCACAACAATCACACTCCTCGGCCCGGGGGATCCACCACCCCTTCCTCGAGGACCGCCCCTGAAATCTTAGCACCAGGAAATACTTCTCCCGCCCATCCATCCGTCCATTCCGGCACCTATTCCTCTTCTCTTATCCTTGTCACTCCCCTTTCCAATATACCTTGCTTGTTTTATTGACATTGTAAGTTTAATGGTGAAAATGTACTTTAATCTTCAATCATATTTTTTTAGAAATAATTATTTTATCTTTAGCTTCATCCGGTTCTTCGGTAAAGCTTACTTTTCATCTTCCAGATTTTCTTCGAAGATGCGCTTCACTTGCACACTCTGAATATGAATATGAATGCACGTTTCAAGCTTTTCCTTTAATTGGAACTTTCTTTACCGCCTTTAGGTTCAAGATATATATTTTATGGCCGTTATGTGCTAAAATATATATATCATAGAAATCTAGAATGGATGAGACATGAAAGTAGAAAGATAAAGAGGGAGTTCGTTTAGATGAAAATTTTAAATATCGTCTCTTTTGTTGAAATTTATACGCATACTTAATACACAAAATAGTCTAACGCTGTCTGGCCTCTTTAAGTGATAATTTACAGTAAAGGTGGGATTTTTTTAATATCTCAGGAGACCCTATGAGGTCTCTTCTCTTCAATCATTTATTTTCTATCTATCTATCTATCTATCTATCTATCTATCTATCTATCTATCTATCTATCTATCTATCTATCTATCTATCTATCTATCTATCGATTTATCTTTCCATCCTTCTGTTTGTTTACCTATCTATTTATCTATCTGGTTGTATACATATCCATTATGTACATAATTATCAATTAACTCAGTTAAACTCATTTTCATCAATCCTTAAAGTTCGATTGAGTAATGCTTTTCTCCACTGATCTCTTTTCCCGTGACTCCCTCACCGCCCCCGCCCCCTTCCCCTCCCTCTCTCCTCTCTCCCATTATCCCGACCTCTCCCCATCCCAGGACGCGCAGCTCTATCAACCCAGATCTCCAATGCTCCACTTGCCGAGCTGCTCATAAAACCCGATGTAGCGGACAGACGGAAGGACGGGGTGAGTGACAATCGCAAGCTCATAATCCTTATTCTTTTCTCTCATTTATGCTCTCGTCCCTCATACATCTCTCTATCTTATTCAATTTGTCCGTCTACCGTTGCGCCTATCTGCCTGATTTTTTTTAATCTTTCTCGGCCTGTATCTCATTGTATCTTATTTTTCAATTTTATTTCCTCTTTTTACTCTCTTAAGATCCTAAAAGCCTGTACTTTTCTCTCTCTCTCTCTCTCTCTCTCTCTCTCTCTCTCTCTCTCTCTCTCTCTCTCTCTCTCTCTCTCTCTCTCTCTCTCTTTCTCTATCCCCTGTTTATTTATATCTTTCTTTTTAAATAAATATCAACCTTTCTTTTAGTTCACGTCTTTCACTCTTCTTGTCTAAAACAATTCTTCCGGTTTCTCGAAGAATCACTCTTACTTTTTCTCCTCCATTTTTTGTCCTTTTTTTTTTCTACGCACTCCTTTTCAATTATCTCTTTTATTTCATGTATTGTACCCTACCCTTTACTCTCTATCTTTCGTTCTATCTCTGTCTCACTTTCTTCTTCTTCTCCTCCTCCCTCCCTCACCCCCTAGCCCTTTCCACCCCCTCCTTTTTCGGAACCCCTCTTATCTTATTTGTATTCCTTTTTTTACAACTTATTTTTCTCCGCCAAAATATTTTACATCCCATATACATTTTCCTTAAGAATTTTATATCCACCCATCTTCCTCTTTTCTGCTCTCTCATCTTTTCAAACTCAACGATTTACCTCAAACTATCCCATTCTTTTTAGTCCTCCCTCCTCTCCCTTTCCATTGTACCACCCTATCCTCTCCAAGAGAATTCCTCGCCGGCATCTCTTATCTCCTCAGGGTCCTATTCAGCATTGGCCAGATTTGGCTTCAAGGCGTGTAATGCTCATCTAAATACGGTTCAAATCGCCAATTGATGGCCGGCGCGGAGCTCGCGAGCGGTCCGCCCAAGACAAATGGTCTCTTTGATTTATGTGGGGTCTAATCTCCTAGACAGTCTGTCCGTCTCTTCGTGTGACTTTATATTGTTCTCTCCGTCTGTCTGTCTCTTTCTCGTAGTGTCTGTCCGCCCTGACTTGTCTGTAATTTCCTCGTTTGGTTTCGATTTTGGTGTGTTCGTTTGTTTGTTTAGCGAAATTCGGTTAGGATATTTTCCGTTTGAATGATGTTCCTATAAAGAAAAGGAAAACAGTTGAATGATCTCTTTAATATTTGCTCCAGCTGTTGAAAGGAAAGAGCAACCCCTAATAGCAGCGGAGACTTGGCGACCTATACGTATACTCGTAGCAACTTATAGATGCACCTGAGATATATTTTTATTTTCTTTATTTCGCCTTGTATTAAATAAGGTCACAATTTTCCTTATCATAAGTAATCATTTAGCCTCGTAACCGTGCGGTTTTTTTTTCTTCGGTTTCTGAATACGACTCAGAGACAAATAGAGGAGAAAAAAAATGTTGTGGAGATACCTCGTTAAAAGTGATTGGTTGACACAGACATGTTAATATGAACAATCGCGCATATTAGAGTTTTGCTTTTGATTTTGTCAATACTTAATCATCCAAAACTTTTACTTACTCATTCCAACATTTTCCTTTTTTTTTTTGAAGTCGGTGGTAAGTCCTACTTTTTGCCTACTTCTCTTATGACTCCATCTAATTATTTGCTGGACTTCTACAAACCGTTACGTCAGGTGAACTAAGTTTTTAAGAAATTATAAACGTGTTTTTCAACGAAGTAAAATTAATTGAATTATTAAATCTTCTAGTTACAGTACATTGATTTTTAAAAAATTGTGTTGCATGCGCGTTATGCGATGTGAGTTTCTATGTAAGATCTAAAATATCATAGAAATGAAGTTAATATGACCGAATTTGAGTAAATTTTATCGTGTGACCCTTTTTAACCCAAAGTTAATTTCTGTTAGCTGCCTTAAAGATATGGTTCTCTTTTTAACCCCCTCTGTAAGTTTCGTTTTAGCCAAAAATCATCAGTGGATGTGATGGTAATTAAACTAAATTCAACAAAAAAATTTGAAACGATTCGGTATACAAGAGGAAAAAAAGGCCCCATGACAGGGCTGAGGAAAATGATTTTGTGTGAACTGTTACTGGTATGGCACCATCTAGCCAGCTCTCAGTCTGTAGGTGGCACAGTTTTCAAAACAAAATTGTTCTTAGTGTTCAAACATCTGACCAATTTTCATTGGGTCATTGCAGCAATCTATTGTTCAAAACATACTTTATATCAGCCGCTAAAATCCAGTTGTTTTTTAAAAACCTCCTTCAACGTATAAAATCAATTTATATGAGTATTCAAGAGCATGCACCGGTTGAATTTAGCATAACTTATCATATTCGTCCAAATATCACATCGACTACTTTAAACTGCATTTCCACTGATCTTGTAATCTTACTTATTTTCTGTGCCAGGTTCAACTCACAGGTACTGCTGAGTTAAAATTTAGTGACCCGCCCAATGGAACAAAAAGTGTCTTAGTTTTGCGTCCTTTATATCAGGCTACAAAAACGTCTGAACCACGCCAAAATCTCAGTTGAACATATCAAATATCAGCTGAACGAGAAAGTGTTGAATGAAACGAGCATGATAGCTGTGAACCATCCTCCTTTTTTAAGTTATCCCGGACGGCGGACATTCACTAGTATGTTTGACTAGACGCAGGCAGTTTGTCATCTACAGCTAGCCTCTACCTTTTAAAGCTACATTATTATTGTCTGCCCGGAAGGGAAGATCGGTTTCCTTCCAGTTTTAACACCCATATCTGAATAAATTAGGAAAGTATTTAGCGATCGCCTCTCACGCTGGACATTGATAAGACAGCTCTGACTGCAGCTCAACTCTCAAGTGAAGATATACATGTTCACAATACAAGGCTCACATATCTCCACAAAAGCAATCAAGGACCTGAAGTTTTTGCGAAATTCCAAGCGGCTCGCCTCATTTTTATACACGTGCCAGACGCCAGGTTTTTTCACAAAAACTTTTACATTCACATTTTAACTGTACTGACGAGCTCATCACTGAAAACAAAATAAATATAGCGTTCTATTGTGCCAGGTTGTCGAGCATTTAACGCCAAGAAATGTTCTCGAGCTCTTCTTTACACATTCACAATCACCGGGAGGATGTTTTCACACAGCAATATTGATATATTCGACCCTTTTTCAAACCCTGTCAAGAATTATAACGTACTAATGCATTTAAGATCTCACAGGAAGGGGAGTCTCTTGTTTGGAAAGATTCCAGCGGACATAGAGTCTCAACTCACATATGCCTTGGGTCTAACAATGAGACTAAATTCAGACCTCACAAAACAACTGCTCTTGATCTTAAGGTCATGATATGATCGAACAGTTTCACTACGCATTCAGTGTTCTACCCAAGTCTATGCATTCAAATTAACAATTAAGTAACAGAATTTCTGTATAATATGCTGTTCCAATTAAAAATCTTAAAGAAACCGATCTGTGCGGATCATTCACTGAGTTCGTGCCATGTGTCTCTCTGACTGATCCAGGAGAGCTTGTATTCTCTGAAACTCCCTCCTGGATCTGCGACATAGTTTTCTAACATTTCGAGTAGCGTAAAAGGACTCCACTGAAGCAATCAGTGCGATGATAGGTATGCGCAGTTGCAGGGGTCACATTTTACCACTGAGACCACCAACAAGTGAAGGTAACATCTGTGGTCCTTTACGCCCAACAATTCTTTGACATTATTTTTTTTTTTTTTTTTTTCATTTTTTAAACTTTTTTTTCTATTTTTGTCCGTGGGGGGGGGGGGGGGGGGGGGGGGAGAGAGAGAGAGAGAGAGAGAGAGAGAGAGAGAGAGAGAGAGAGAGAGAGAGATTAATTTGTTATTTTATCATTATTTCGAAACTGATTTGGTGGAGTGAGTCATAAAGTCAATTTTTATCTCCGCAAACAATGTCACCTTTATGAATACTACATAGAGTGATCAAATGGGATAAATAGTAACTGAATTGTACGTTTCTGTTCTACTCTGATTTGAAGCATTTCGAATTTCAATGATTTTGTCCTTTTAAATGGAAGGTGGTAGATTTTTCCTTTGCACATTTTCGCGAAGAGTGGCAACAGAAACGTTCAAGAATTTAGAAAAAAAAAGATACGATTTACACGATACCTGCGAGAAGCTTAAGGCAAGACTGAAATTTTGTTTTTTAAACTCCCATCAATATCGTATTGATAGTAAAGCAACTGATTTTGGTTTTATTTTGTGACTTTTTTTTAACAGAAGGGAGCAATATTTTATATATTAAATTGTTCATTCTACAAATGAAGTTAAAAGTGGTGGTGGAAGTAACCATGACATCCCCATACGGTTTTTCTGTCATTCATGGTTAGAAGTTGGAGGATTATCTTCACTTCTGCTTATATGAGTGTCCAACATGGTTTTGTATAATATTTTGTGTCTTTCATATCCAGATAAAGTAAGAAGTAACCCTCGTTCTACAATAAGTCGCCCATTCTCACATTTTTGGACGAGGAAACAAATTTGTATCATGCTCCGTATCAAATTATGCACGAGCGCCTTTCCTAGTGGAAGTTTCTTAAGAAAGCTTGACAAACAGGGGACTAAAAATGTGCGGATGTGTAATGGAATGAAATACACTGAGTTCCCGTGTGTTATCACCGGATGTCAATATTGTTCATTAAATCTATCCAATGTCCCAACAACGACACAACGGGGAATTTCTATCTGTCTCTAGCTTCGTTCTTCACGGATTTAATGGACCGACTTTTCTGCTTCAAAGCGGATGGTCTCTTCCAGTTGGTTCAGCCATCACTGGAGGAGCGATGACCAGGTCTTAGCTCTGGTCAAGTCAATGACTCGCTAACTGGATGTTCCTGTCGTTAGTCGGATCTTCGCAATGGAGCGTCCATTGGTCAAGTAAGCGGACGGCGGAATGGACCAGCTTAGTTAGATTAGTGACAGATTTAAAGACAACACGGAACATTGAGCAGAGAGGCCTCGAGCAATGAACGTTGTCTGATCTGATCTGATTAGATATCCGAAATGAACAGCGGTTGAGAATCATTGAGTATCGGAAATAACTCAAAAAAAATATAAAAACCCTTTTCTGATGGCGGGTCGCTAACACACTGAGTTGGAAACAGTGGCAGAGTTTTTGCAGAAACAGTGGGAAGGAAAGATTTTCCAAAGAAGAGCTGAAGATATAGAAATACATTGAAATAAGAATATCGCTACATATTAATTTAATTGACAATTAGAGAGGGAAAGATAGAGAGAGTGAGAGAGAGAGAGAGAGGGGGGGGGGGGAGACTCTTCAAAAGATTGATACTCGCGTGATATAATTAAGATAAAAAAGGCTGGAAGAGACAAGTACAATCATTGATCTTTTTAATTAAGTAAACCTTTAAAAATCAATAGTTATGGAATTTTAAGAAATTTGATTCAAACAAAGCAGAGAAAATCTTCGCACTTACAGCGTTTCAATATTTTAAACGATACTATGGCAATAGGTTAATAAATATTTTCAAAAGCAAGTTTAAAAATAGGCTACCTTTGTTTAACAATCTAAGTACAACAAGATTTAAGTGCTCATGAGTTAAACAAGATCATTTTCTGCTGATTTGTTGTTTTTTTTTAACTTGATAAACACAAATATGCAGGTATCATACCTTGGATCATGCTATTTTCCGTTAGTCTACTGTAACAGAAAACTGATGGTAAAATTTCATAAAGTTTTCAAGGTCAAAACGCCTTTTGAAAATCATGATCTTTTTCAGAGAATGTTTATTACTATAATTTCTGAATAATGATGGAAATAGAGGTTGATAGAACTAAGAATGATGAAAAAAAAATCTGAGATTTGCTATTTCTTTTTCTTGTTAAAGATTCTCTCAGAAAGAATACAGCTTGTTATTAGCAGTTCATGCGTCTTTAATAGTAACTCTCTCTCTTTCTTTCTCTCTCTCTCTCTCTCTCTCTCTCTCTCTCTCTCTCTCTCTCTCCATCTCTCTCTCTCTGTATGTCCCTCTCCCTCTCTCTCTCTCGCTTTCTCTCTGTCTATCTATCACTCTTCATTAATTTCTTTCTTCACTCTCCTCTTACTATATTTTGTTTATATTTGTTTATCTATATGTTTCTCTTTCTCCCTCTCCGATCACATCCCTCGTTCTCTCTTTGTCCGGTCCCGACCCAGTATCGGCAGGGCCCATTCTGTAATTAACTAAAGGGCCAGTGAAATAACATAATCGGGCTCCGAATTCATTTAGCTTTATTTGTTAAATCCACGGTGATCCTGTGTGCAGAGCCACAGTTTGGGAGGAAGCTCACGTTTTGAGGATTCCAGCGCTCACAACTTAACTCTTTGTCCATATATTACTCTGTCAGCGTGTAGAGTCACTGTGAAGAAGATGGAAGAAAAAGAATAAAAAGAAAAAAAAAGAATTAGGAGTAGACGCAGAATATAATTATTCAGTTGGAAAAAATAACGTCGGCGAGTACGAGAGACGAATAAGGACGACGAAAATATGGGAACGTCGAAAGATTGGGGTAAGAGGAAAGTTAGCTTCTATAAAGGAACAAGAAAGGAACAATACCAACCCCTAAAAAAATTGAAAAAAAAAAAAAATCGCAAGGAAAGAAAGAAAAAATTCATTCAGATAGAGTTACATTCTGGCAAACAAACAAACACACCTATAAAGAGACAAAGAAGAGATACCGAACAAAATTTAGAAAAGAAAATAAAACTTTTTGGAATGATAGTGGAGCGATAAGTAGAAAGAGTTTGAGAGACATAGAAAGAGACAGACAGACAGAATAGGATACAGAAATCGTATCATATAGTATAGAGAGCTGCATAGATGGCAAGTGAAAAAAATGACAGGGAAAATTTAAAGGAAAATAAGGGTGTGAGAGAGAGAGTGAAAGACATAAAACAGACAGAGGCAATTTTAAAAAGAACGAGAAAGGAAGAAATACACTACGAAATACGATAGGCATCAATGAGATTCGAAACTACAAAGACCATTTGAAAAGAACTGGTAGCCTCCGACTTGTGCTAATATGGCTTCTTATTTGATTATTATTATTATTATTATTATTATTATTATTATTATTATTATTATTATTATTATTATTATTATTATTATCATCATCATCATCATCATCATCATCATCATCATCATCATCATCATCATCATTATTCTCGTGGCAAACTAGACGTCAAGGAAACGGGTTAGCCCAACAATGAAGCCAGAGCTCTAATAAATTCTTATTTCTTTTGCCTCCAGCCACCCTTTACAGTAAACTTAGAGAGAGAAAGTGAAAAGAGTGAGTTGTGACTCTAGAATCTTGAGCATACAGAAAGATGCTGGACACAATGTGGGTCCTACAAGGTTTCAAGGCCGAACTTCATCTACCGACGGGAAAACTGGAAAGACTGACTTAAAACACTTTATTTTTTGGAAACTAAACAAAGATGGATGATTTGAGCCTATGATTATTTTCCGTTTACTTTTGACGTCTTTTTACACTTTTCTTGATGTTTTATATGGTTTTCGGACGAACACGGAACAGATCATAAGTATCGTGTTTTACTGCAACCAGATTGGACAAAGATGAATATGTATAAGTGAGGTTCATAGCTGACCCTTGGTGATTTCATGATCTGAACCCGACAGAGCTTGTGTAGGCTGCTTGACACTACAGCACTGTCAGTCCTCCCATAGTTCAACCCAGTTCGATGATCGAGGATGTAAAATAAACTCTTATATGAGAGGTATGTAAAAAAATTAAAAACTCGTATTAGGTTGAATAAGAGAAACTTTTAGCATGCATTCTTACTTACAGTTTTGTCCCCTGATTCTCAGAATAGACTAAAACACTTATGGCGGTCGGGAAGAAACAAAAAAGAGGGAATGTGGGTGAGAGAGAGAGAGAGAGAGAGAGACAGAGAGACAGAGAGACAGACAGAGACAGACAGACAGACAGACAGACAGAGCGAAGAGAGGATAGAGAAGAAAGGAAAGATGTAACTTGACGTCAGTTTCCCCACGGGTATGAAACATACATTTTTTTTCTCCGACTTCCATGCTGAATCATCTCTTTCTGTTGCTACTAATCAAAAATGTGTGTGTGTGGTGCTTTTAATTGGTGTCCTACAACAAATCAAATATTATAATTCTTCTTCCATAAAAAAAAAGAAAAAAATGCTTAAAATAGGACAGCTATGACTCTTGGCAGTCTTTATTCAAAACCATCCTTTGTCCTCACACCATCATTGTCTCATAATGAAAATGCTGCTTCCATTAATTTGCAGTCTGGTAGAATATGGATGATAATTACAGTTATGTAAATTAGAAAAAAAAATATAACGATACTGTTCATCGTGGGGCTAGTGCCAGATTTATTCCCAGCTAGCATCTCTAGAACGAGGGAGTGAGTTTATGAGGCCAATATAAGAGCAACCACAGTAACGAGTGTTGGTCGTTAATGACGGCGATAAAGATGATAATGTTGTTCATGTCGCGAGATCTCGCACTTGTGACGAGACGGATGACCGCAAGTCTCGGGACACCTCGAGGACCACGCAAGGGAGCAAACTGCGCCAGATGGTCGCAGTAATACAAACCGGTCAAGATCTGGGGAAGACTCGGTCGATTCCCTCCCTTTGGCTCAGCCGACCATTTGCATAAGGCTAAAGAGGAATTTTCGATTTTTCTGCGAGTTTGTTTTAGTAAAGCTTTCCTGCCAGAGAAACAGTCCAGTTCCTCATTCTCAAAAAGGAAAAAAAAAATTGAACGAGGACAGAAGTTGAAAGAGTTGGAAACCTTGAGGTTACGGAGTTGGGAGGGCCCCTGTTGACGAAGCTCTTAGTGTGTGACGTATAGTGACCTCTTGTGGGTCCCGTTCTGACTCTTCTCTGACATTCTTCAATTTGACTCTGTGGCAGAGTTTAATATATCCAGTTTTTGTTTGCTCCTTGAATGCAAAGCTGTGGTGAGAAAAAAAGACAGAGTGAAAGAGAGAGGGAGAGGGAGAGAGAGACAGAGAGTGAAAGAGAGAGAGAAAAAGGCAGAGGCAGAGAGAGAGAGACAGAGGCAGAGAGAGGGAGAGAGAGAGAGAGAGAGAGAGAGAGAGAGAGAGAGAGAGAGAGAGAGAGACGGAGACGGAGACAGAGAGAGGAAGTGATTAGAATAGTTTGCTGGTTATTGATAGAGAGAGAAAGAGAAAGAGAAAGGGAGGGAGGGAGGGAGGGAGAGAGAGAGAGAGAGAGAGAGAGAGAGAGAGAGAGAGAGAGAGAGAGAGAGAGAGTGACGGAGACAGAGAGAGGAAGTGATTAGAGTAGTTTGAACTAGCCCGTTCACAACGCGGTGATTTCACTTTTTTCAGGCGTTTTTGCATTTCAAACTTAAGGCCCCATCAGGCAGGTGGAACTGAAAAGGTGAGGCCCTAAACTCTCCTGCCGACGATTAATTGGGGATCGAACCCTAGGAGAAAGACCCGGCGAATATCAATGCGGAAGCTCTATCTCAGACACTGGCGCGCCTATGAATAAAAGGAGAAAAGGGTTAAGGAAGAAGACAAAATACTATAGATTATTTGCCCATGTGTGCATCTAGGTTTTAGGGAACGTTTTAAAATGCAACCGTAAATTAAGAATGGAAGAAGAAAAAAGTAAGAAAAGCTTTTTCTTTTATCTGAACCTGGTTGAATAGAGAGAATCAAGGCGTGGGCTTCCGTTACCACCGCATAAAAACTGTACAGAAGAATTATAGAAGCTATTGGGATATAAAAATATATCAGCATTTTGCTTCATTGAATGCATCAGGCCTATTTTGTAATTCCTGTTTGAACTCCTTTCTCTTTGTTAAGGTGCACTCTTGAATATTGCTGAATAAAAATATACAAATTTATTTACATTCTTATTTTTTTTTTATTTTTAACGTGAAAGAGGTCGCCAATGATGAGGAATAGAGAAATGTAATTATGCGACATACCGCGGAGTTTCGAAAATCATGTATGATGATTCTGATCCCCAGTTTTCTAGATATCTTTTCATTATAACTTTTGTATTTTAGCTATTGTGAAAGCTGAATCAACAGTAGGCTGTTAAAACTAGCGAAAGTTAAATTTCACAAGACTTTCAACATAAAATATTCCTTACATTGTTAACCTTAATGCTGAATTTAACGTGAAAGGAAAATTTAGAAACATGTTTGAAATAATAAAATGTACACAATGTACGACTCAAGATAATATTCGAACTATGACCTTTGAAGTTAGTTCAAAAGGAAGCGGAAATAGTGTGAATTGGTTGCAAATCAATTGAGGAATTAATTATTTGATCGACTCGTGGGTCGATTGATTATGTAACTTTGATTGATTTATAGATTGTGTAACTATTTCACCGATCGACTGATTCACTTATTCAATAATTGATTGATTAATTGTGTGATTTAGAGTTTGAGTAATGGATTGCTATCTGAATATTTTGTTAGCTCGTCTTTTAGTCCCATGCTTCAATCAGCATAAGGGATGTGTTGAGGGCTTAGTTCATGTTTCTTTTTACATAGATATTGCTTATTTCAAACCCAAGCTTATTTTCAATTCTCAACGAATAGGATGGAGTGATGCTCTTCAACCATGTAACTTCCATAATGGTATGAAAATGTTTCTCCAAGGCCCAGCAGTTGTACATTAGTTTTTCAAGACTTCACTGAGCATTGATCAAGCCACTGAATTCAGAAATTTGGAGAGTTGCGGTTTGCCTCCGTCAGGCCGACAAGTTTTCTATATCAAGTAAAGCTATCAAGATTTCTAGATAACGTAACTGATTGAAGTAGTTAGACACATCACACAGACCAGGTTTTTTTTTTCTTTTCGTAGAAGTGCTTCCTTTACAAATTGAGATTACATTTTGAGGGATAAGAAGGCAATTAATTACGTTTCTAAATTATTTTCACCAAAAGATTAAAAAAAAAAAGTTTCCAGTTTTATATCTGCGTAAACCTTATTCAACATACAACAGAAATCCAATAGTTTGTCTAACACACAGGCCCCAACAAGGGTATTCGCTTTAGCTCAATAGCTGTTATTCCTCGAGAGCATCATTTGACCCATGCAGTTACGAGGAAGAGGAAACTATAAAAGAGGAGGAAAAGAAAACCTCATTCAGTCCATTTACGAAGCAAAAGTTTCCATATGATCGGCCTCAGGGGTTCCAGATTGTGTCTCCTATAACAATTTTAGAGACGCGAATCCAAACTAATCCACGGGTATTAATTATGCTGTGTACATAAAGCTTGCCTGCACTGAGAGATAGAGAGAGAGAGAGAGAGAGAGAGAGAGAGAGAGAGAGAGAGAGAGAGAGAGAGAGACAGAGACAGAGAGAGAGAGAGACAGACATACTGAAATAGAGCGAAAGAGAGAGAGGGGGGGAGAGAGAGAGAGAGAGAGAGAGAGAGAGAGAGAGAGAGAGAGAGAGAGAGAGAGAGAGAGAGAGAGAGAGAGGGTAAAGACAGACAGAGAGTTTTTAATGCCTGTTTCTGATAAGCATAATGCTTTTATCCAGACCGCAGAATTTAATGTAATATTGAAAGAATGAATGCATGATAAGTAAACTTTATTCATGCTGTAAGTTACCAGAAAGGCAGCTGAGACAAAGCATTCAAAAAATTAAACATGAAAGAGGGGATTCTAAAGTTTTCAGTTTTTATTTATTTATTTATTTATTTTTTTTTTTTTTGAGAAAGACGTATTCAACCTTATTTTTTTTTAAAGTTAAAGAATAAGATATATTGCATAAAAGATCAAGCACAGCTTATGTGTAAGTGGCAGTGCCATTTTTCATGAGAGTAAACTACATCAATATACATGTATGAAGCAGTATTGTACATAATGAAGTCAAACAATTTATTAAGACCTTAACAGAAGAAAAATAGCCTCAAAAGTAGAACGTTGATCATCGACGAGTCTCAGCTTCAAAGAAAATAACCAAATATAGTTTGATTATAGTCACATTAAACTATTTTTTTTTTTTTCACTTAATATTAACTGCCAGAGAATGAAAGCTTCCCTTTCTAAGCAAATCGTAATATCATTTAAATCAAAACTAGCAATTTGAACATTTCAAATTAAATGGACGCAATTAATATGATTTTCTTTGACTGAAATTAAGTAAAAGCAAAACTTTTCTTCCTTACCTTTTCAAATATTAATACAGAAAATAGCAGACATCTTCACTAATTGCTGTTTTGCTTCATTTGATGAAATGCTGCTCAATTTTTGATAGTATTTTTGCTCCAGCCAACATGAAGATTCAAAATCGAGTTGCTCCACACTCAAAGAATGCCAATTGTTTTAAAACATTCAAAGAGGTTGAGTTTTTCCAATGATATACAGGGTCCTCACGCACAAAATAGGCCACAATAAATGCATGGTTATCAAAACCAGGGAATATCTTATTTTAAGGACAATTATTTCTTGTGCTTTTCCCAGGATCTTCAAAACAGTGTACTAATGTGCAGGGGAACATTTTCAAATTGTAATTTCAGTGGCTACAAAAATTCAGTTTTAACATTTGAGTTATACCAGGCAAAGTTATGTATGGGAGACTAAAAGTTCATTTTGCTTCACCCATGTATTTGGTGTGCATGTTTTTGTTTTCACAGTGTATTTCTGTATTCCTAGTCAGATATTTCCATCAGCTTAAACCTGACTCCATTCAAAGTAACATTAAATAATAAGTGAAGTGTGTTTCCCCCAGAATAATTCTTGCATCCTGTTACATAGAGCAAAATTGAAGGCAGCAAATCATTTATTTCCAGAGAGATGATGTGGAACTGAAATGAGAAGGGGAAGAAAATATTTCATCATTTGATGACAGATGACCTGTTTGGTGCAGCAGTCCATCACAACAATGATCACAGACACGCTTCAGGGGCACTAGTTAGGTAGACATCAATGAAACTTCAAAGCACGCACAAAATAAGATTTTTGAAGGAAAATATCTGATTTCATAGAGGAACATGCTTAAATAACAAGTCATTTACTTTGATTATCATCAAATAAAGTGAGTCGATCTTTATGAAGGAATGTACATATTAGAAAATGAAATGATATTTTGAAAAAGCCTCATTCACTTTCTAAAAGAAGTAAAAACAGTCATATTAACAGACAAAGGCTACTGAGAGCGCCTTGGTCGAAAAAAAAAAAAAAAGATATGCAGCCAACTCACTATGCAAATGAATCAGGTTCAAGGAAAAAAAATTGAACACAAACTCAACTACAGAAAAGCACTGTCTAACACATATATCTATGTCTTGAAGAGCCCTCATGAAAGACTTAAAACTATGTCAGTGAAAAAGTTTGGATAGATAAGGCAGCTCAGCTGATTTTATTAAGCTTGAAATTAATGGTTAGAGTCTTCCTCAAAGAAATATGACTATCAACTGAAATTCACATGCAGGTAAGCATCTCAATTATAAACATTAAAGACATCAAGCAACTAAGAGCTGCGCC
>JAWDGP010006345.1:0-57500 GCA_033675545.1 Elysia crispata | reverse complement strand
TGAGTTTGATTTTGAGTAGGAAAGCAAAAAAAAATTATAAAAGAGTATTACAAACAGGAATATACAGTCAGATCATATATTAAAATGCACAATTTAGGAGAAAAAAAATATTGCAATTTGAAATTGCCTAGTTAACCAGAACACAATCTAAGTGACAGTTGCTTTCTGTTGTTGTGTTTTGAAATCGCTTTTTTCTTTCTATTTAATGCCATCCATTTCAATGTTAAAAATCTACCTGAGAGAGTAACTAATTTCTTTTCTAAAAATTTGTTTTCTTACATCACAAATTCCCTTGCAATCTTTAAATTTCTTCATGGGATTTCTCATAACACAAAATTCTGAATATGTAGGTAAGTTTCAGCACAGAAAAAAAAAAATTCTAATCTCAGAATTCTACTGTATCTTCTTTTTAAAGACATGCATGTTTTCCACTTCAAATTACTTTGTTTTCATTTATCTCTCTGTCTCAATGAAATCATACAACTTGCAAGGGAACCATATGGGAGGTAATCAAGTCAATACTGGCATTTCTAAGTTTGCTGCCCTTTTTTGATGTGTGTCATATAAGTTTTAACCATTAAATAGACGTGACTGTCAATGCTGACCTCAGAGACTTATAGGGGGCTGACACTGACAGAAATTAAACACCACTTATTGATAAGCCGTGTGTTGCATCAATTCTATCATTTCAATTACAAAATTTATTTACTGCATTATAGTTCTGGATTAAAAAATTCCAGTATGCAGATACTCCTAACTAATATGACTTTGGTACAATTACATAGATCTAAAACAGACTGACTAGATTATAGACTGCAAGCCTATAAAGCATTGATTTTGCTGCTTTTTCTGCTTCTGTGGAAGAATATCAAAGCTGCATCCTGCAGTCTAGATCTAGTCTTGAGCTACAAAAATCACCATATTGCTTGATCTACTATATACATCTAGTAAAGAAAAATGGATTGGAACATCATCCAAGAATGCTATTAATGTTAAAACTTTGTAGACATTTCAAAAGCTTCATAATTGTCTCTTTTGAGTTACTGCTTCTTTGCAAAGGACCATATCCCAAAAAAAAAAAAAAAAAAAAAAAAAAAAAACCCACCAACTTATGATTGTTCCTGCAACACTTCGACATTGGAAGTGGCCCATTGCATGTCTCAGTCCAGCTTCTAAATGATATTTTTTAAACTTTTTAATTTAATTAGTGCATCTAATTTTATCCCAAACTATAAACTATTTTCAAATAGTAATTAGTTAAGGTCAGGTGAGAAAAAAGGTGACAGATCTTACAGTGTTAATCAAAGTAGTCACCTCTATGTATCTTAAGTGCTGTTGGTATGAATTTCATAATGTAAAAATAAACATGATCCATATACGTTATACTCACATTGCCTTCCTTCGTGATAAGAGGTTATGATTTTACAGCCGTACAGCCATCGCCTGGAAAATAGTAATGAAGCATTTCTATAGCACTAAGATAGTCTGGAACAATTAATTCACTGTTAATTAATCCAAAAAAACACTATTAAACCAAAAATGTCTAAACCAAGACACATGGCTAAAACAAAATGGTAAAAACTCTTTTCAATCTATTGTTGGCCTTAATTAATACTCTGACTAGAACAAAATAATTCCAACAGACCCAATAGCACAGATACATAATTATTATACAGTGTATTTGTGGTAAATACATTATCAAAATTTGAGTTCTTAGACAGCATCTAGTGGATAATCAGAGTGAAAAAAATGCGAAAACAATAGTACAGAATCATTTCAGAAAACTAAACTTATGATGAAGCAATGTGTCTATAAGCTCATCTGCATCTATTGTCAGACAACCTTGTAAACAATATTGTGTGTGTGTAACATACTGAAGATCTTTGCAAACAAGCACAGCTTAAATTGAGTTATGGCTTCAATGAAAAAATATGTATTTGAAATAGAGTTAGCTCTCATATTCATTTCCAAATGTACTTTTGCTGTCGATGTTGACACTCATTGATCCATTCTTGTTTTATATGTGTTTGAAAAAAAAGAACGATTCATTTTCAGTGACTCCTTGTAAAATTTTGTTGATTATTAGAGTTAATGGTGTTGTACATGCAGCAATCAAAATATTTAGCTTTTCTTCACTTTAAGAGAAGGAAAATGTCAAGACTCAGCCAAGTGAAACCCATTGATCCTTAGATACAAATTAAAACCAAGAGCATGTACTGAAGATGTCATGAAAGGCTGATGCATGATTAAATAAATTTAACAGGACATGGAAAGTATGAAATTGATGCCATAACACTTTGACTAGAACAAAAGGTACTTGTGTGTGTGTGTGTGTGTGTGTGTGTGCCTTTAACTGAATGTCTATAGCTGTTAGAAACTAGCATCATGAAAAATGTTTTATAAAAGGTATATATATATATATATATATATATATATACATACCACTGATAACAGTTCATCTGTAAATAAGCTTAATCAGTTTAAACTATAACCTTTCATTGCATAAAGACAAACCATCTTAGCACTGCATACTTTTTCTGAAGTTGAGAGAAGCTAAAAACCCAGTTTTGCTGTCTATTTCTGAGGAACTGCAAAAAAAAATTTAACTCGTTATGATTGTACAATACTTCTAAACATGTTGTGCAACATACCTTTTCCACCTTGTGACATAAACAATATCACCAATATCCAGCTTCAGCCGAGCCTCATCAGTGCAAGGCACACAACAGCCTGTACGAAAACCGTGGTTACAGAGCGGGAACATGGAGCCTGTGTAGGGCCGCGTTACCTCAAACTGTAGTGTACGATCACGCTTTTCTCGCTTCTGCATCAACTGTTCAATCTGATGAAAAAAAGAAAAAAATATAAAAATGTTTTAAAAAAAGGCGAATTTCTTAGTGTTTTAAGGGCTTGAGCTGTCCTCAGTGACCTTCTCGGCAAGTCTTTAATATTCCCTACTTTCTATAGGTATTTTTTTTTATTTTCTTTCAAAAAGTTTTTCTTTCATTATTCTTTTTTTTTTTTTAATAATGTGGCAAGGACCAACAAAAACTGATGGTTAAAACTGCAACAAACTGATCAATCATATGTTGACAAGTGCCATGCTAAATACATAAGGCGAAGTGCCTCAAAACAATATCATATAACAAAAAGTTTTCTAGTATCCTTTATAAAAATAAAATACCACTTATATTCAGTGAAAAAAAATAGTCATGGTTCTTGTCTGCATAGTCCTTTTCTTGCCATAATAGGATTTTTCATGTACGCGAATTTCAATTAAAATTAATTAAGAGAATTATGTCAGTAAACTACTAAACCACATTTTGTTATGCCAGCACTAACACTTCAACCACCAAACAACAACTAGACAAAGTGAACAAAAACTTACTAAAGCCTATAACATTTTGTTCTATGGCAGGGAATCTGAATGCAAAACCATTCCTACAAAACAAGCATATTATTTGTTATGATCCCAATAAATTACAAACTTACATTGAAAAAGAACAATCCATAAAGAGCTCAAGCAATCATGATATGATAATTTAACTTTTATTCTTAAAACTTCTTACTGTGAGCGAAAATTGGTGGCATTCTGGTCGCACATCCCACCTGAAACCACTGGACTTGGGCCGGCCAGACCATGTAAATACTTGCCTCAGATTCTCTCGCCAACCTAAGTTATAAGGGTATATAAATTCTTCTTCGTCCTCTTCCCTGTCTCTATCATAGGCCTAATAAAAAGACAAAAATAATGACTATATCATACAAAATTCTATCATTATAGCTGTTGTTAAAACTAAAAACTAACAAAACCAAGAAAAGAGAGTTGTCATTCTAAAAATATTTCATGTAAGCCTCTTTATATAGGACTCCTAAATAGAGACAACGCTTTTCATATGACTTTATTGATAAATAAAGACTCCCTTCCCTGTTTTTATATGATCTACTAATTTTTTTTTTTCTTCATCTTCTATTCACCTCATTGTAATTGAGGATTCCATAGTATTCAAATCATTCCTTTATTCTAAAAAATGTGTTTTTTTCTTCATATTTTCAGCTTGCTAATTTGACAAATAAAACTAGACCCGTTGCAATATAAAAGTAGCAATTTAAAATTAGAAACTCACTGGCTAAAATACTTTCACTTTCAGTATTGATTTTTCTAAGATGGGCAAAAATGTTTTTCAACTGCATTCAAGGAGTTGACAAGACGAACATGGCTAGATAAAGAGACTAAGAAAAGGAACCTTATGGTGAAATTAAAGAAAAGTGACAATGGCGCCTTAATTCATAGAGAATGGATCAAGATTTAAATGGAATGAGAAAAGACATGAAGATGACAGATTTGAGACTTCAGTTTGGATGCAAATTTCATCCATACTATTTGCAAAGTATTTCTATGCTTTCAAACAATTTCTTTTCATTCTGTCTTATATTCTGCCTTAAAGGATTTTCAAGGGCAGGTTTTTGTGTATTTACTAATTTAGTCAGAAGTAAGAGAGTTAAAGAGAGAAAAGAAACTATAATAGCCGTCTTCCAGCGAGAGATGCAGATAGAAGCCAAGGGGGGTTAAAAAAATAATATTCTGCAAAAAAGCTTTAAAATCCTTAAGTGCCATACTCTGAAAAAAAAAAAACCCATTTGCATACAGTTTTTGGCTACAAAGTATAAATTAAAATTTTGTATGATGTACAACCGTAAAATACATAGAAAAATGATACCTTGTCTACAATCCAGGACTCTATGCCAGTTTCATTCTTTATAACACTTTTAATCTGAAATAATTAAAGAAAAAGATGTTATAAGGATTAAAGCTCAAATAATTTTTTTCAAAATTTATATTTTTTCAACTACAATTAAGTTCACTTCATTTAAATTTAAACTCATCCAATCCTTCTTCAAATTATATTAAAAGAAAGATAATAAAGAAGAAAATAGTGTGGTTATTTCATTTTTTTAAATCAATTTTATTCAAAGTAATAATATAAGCCAACAGCTTTGCTAACCATTAGGGAATCAACTCAGCACAGGCCTAGCCTTAAATGATTGTGAAAGTTAATTTTCTAGGGTAGGAATTGTTAGTGAAAGTTCAGAGCTACAAGGCTACGGCCTGGTGAAATGAGTGTTTAGTTTCAGACATATTATGCTCGTAAAAGAAACCCAGCCCAAGAGTGTATAGGAAAGGAGTGGAGGAGAACAATAAATATCCTATTAGTTTCAGATTGCTTTTGGTATTAATTTTCCTTTTCTTGGAAGCATAGCTTCCAGAAATATTATCTTGTTCATGAAGAAATTTAAGGAAATGACAAAATTTTATAATTTTTTTTTATTCAGATGAATATAAACTTTTATTTATGCGATTTTAGCTCTATCATTCTCAAAGAGAAATAAGGTAGACAGCCAATAATAAAAATTTCCCTCTTCATTTTTAAATTTATTTCCCTTGTATAGTGCTCCAATAATTATGATTTAAATAGTTCATTTTACCTACCATATTTTGTTTATTCAAAATTAAGATAGTGTAATTTTTTTACTCAAATTGCCACTTGCAAAATCCAACTTTTGCGACATACATCAGCCAGGTATTGTATATTAAAGACTAACAAAAGACCAGTTGAGGTGAAAAAAATTTCAAAACTTATACTTTTAACATCATTTTGAATTAAATCACATATCTGATCATAATGACATCAAAAGTAGTAAAAGTTGATTGATTTCACACCTGTATGTAGAAGAGCATCCCCACTGCAAAGACAACCCCAATGGCAAGACCGATGCCAAACATGGTTATGATAAAGCCACTAAAGCCTAAGTAGACGAGAGGCTCATGACTCCGATAGTAGTAATAATAATGCTGAAACATAAAAAATTAATTTTCATTATAAGAGGATGGATTATGGATTTTATTCAGAAAATATATTTCTGAATTTATGGAGAAAATAGGAAAGTGCTTGCAAAATACTGAGATCAATTAATTTGTATATGACATGTGTATGAATCAGTATGAATCAGTTATTAATTCTATCACTTAAAACAATTACAGTATGTGTAAAAAAATTCCTTGATGTCCTCCAAAGACTTTGGAACAAAAAAAAATAAAAGCTTTTTTTCATCATTAAAATAAAATATCAAACAAAAATTGAATACATTCAGTTACAAACTTTGTTAAACTTATTATACACTTCTCTACAAGGCTAGTATCCATTTAATTTGAATTTGGGTAGCTAGGCAAAGAAAAAAAATTTGTTGACTTTTGTTAGTTTTAAACTTGTGATACACCATACACTAATTGGTTATCCCATATAATTAGCTTAAAAAATAGGTGCTTTTTTACATAATTAAACACTATGTGATAAATTTCAAACCAATGTGTTGTAATCTTCAGCTCTCAAAAATACTTTTAATAAAATGTATTGTATCGCAAGTGCATTTACTAGTGTAGAATCACAAAATTAGCCCCGCCAAAAATAATCTCAACAGTTACAAAACTGTCAACATCTAGGGTTTTGATGGTAAAGAAACAAAGTATCAGTTTTTTTTTTTTTTAAACTTAAAATATTTTAAATAATGTTCATTTATATTCATCAATAGAGTTACCAATTAAAAGCTGATCATTGTGGGGAAAAAAATAGAAATGATGATAGAGAAACTATAAAAAATAAAAACTCACAAAATTAAGGGCCCTATATACAGATGGAATGAGTATGACAAGGCCATGGATGCATCCAATCGGAGCAAACAGGAGAAACAAGCAAAAGTTTGCGTGATTAAAATGACCACAACAGGTATTGATCCATGGACAGTGATGATCCATTTTCATCACACACCTAATGATGTCAGATAAAAGAGAAGGGTTAGAGAATTCTAAAAACAAAACCTGTCATTCACATCCTCTTTAAACCAAGCTCATGATTAGAAGAAACTGTTTCATCATTCGCACTTAAATTGTGAAATTTAATACAATGCAATCGAGTTTCAGCTGTGCAATTCAGTTTTATGGCTTTTTCAGCAATTCATGGTGACATATCTACCTCATATTAACTTAACCAGCTAACAGATCCTTTTAGTTAAATAGAATGGAAAATTTTAGCAAATATTTATGACATTAGTCTTTGAAACAAATCATTTTCCAGCATAGACAGAATATGTAAGTCACTAATATCTCTCATAGATCAAACCCAGTATGTTATAACATTAAATATTAGTTTATTTCATTCAAACAAACCTTTGGCATTTCCTACAATGATGTGACCTTGGTGCTTTGTATCCCTCACATTCTTCACAGTACTGCAAGTAGTTTGTGTGATTAGGGTCTTTCTGGAATACAAAAAAATGAGCCACTCTGAAGTTTGTAAGTATTCCTTCATTTCATCTTTTTAAAACAAGTCATTAACATTTTAACTCAAGAGAAGGTAATGATAAACAATTATTTTTTTTATACATTGATAACATGTTCGATACTCTAATAGTCTCTGTAAATAATATTATATACTTAAAGAAGCTTGCCATGCTATCAGTCTACACGAGTCAGAAGCCCACAGATGTATCCAAAGATGTTTTTGTTTGTACCCCAATTTAAATTACTAAGCAAGTTAGGTTTGTTAGCAACTGTTTTGCATGCATAAGTTGTCTCCTTTTAATTACAAAGTGATTTCCTAAGAAAACAGCATTTTTCATGATTATATGGATTCTTAATTGACCAGATGACTATTTCCCCCTTACATAAAACAAAATTGATTGAATTCTTAAATTATAAAAAAAAATTATATGATTGATAAAGGATGCAAGTTACTTGATCCAAAATAACAAGTACCTATAAAATATGAAACAAACATATTATATATTAAGATTAAGTTTGAAGAGAGACATAGTATTTATCCTATTACCAAGATTCAAAGAACATAAACTTAAAACTCACAGGTTTCCAGCCCTCCGGAATGAACCCAGGCCCTTTGAGACAGGCTGCAAAGTAGTTGTATAGAGTCAGTGCAACCCACATCAAGAAGATGGTTATGTTAAACATACCACCAAGCGAGTCCCAGGGAGGCCACCACATGATGTGGCATCGCACTGTCACCCAACTGATAGTGAACACAACAGTGAGAGCCAACATGGGCCCCCAGTGAAAGAACTGCCTCCAGGTTCCTGCCACCTCATACCCCATGTTTCCTTTTTATATATATGTCTTGTCTAGGGTGAAGCCACAGAATACTGAGCTGCTTTTATGAATTGAATATATACATGTATGAGCCACTATTCACAAAGCACTGTGATTTGACAACAGGGTGTGACACAGTGGCAAATTTTGTTTTCTAGACTCAAAACCTTAAGAGTTTGACCACAATATGGTTCTTTGTTGCCAGTTAGAGTGCAATCTGAAATTCAGACTCCTTGATAAACTGTAGTCCAGGGAAATATCCTAGAAGAGAAAAATAAAATAATCATATAATGATAAATTCAATGTATATAATAGTGTAATATTTCTTTTTTTTTTTTTTTTTAATTCCAAAAGTGACTTCTTGCAACAATTAAAATATACAGATTGTAAAAAAACATTAAAAAAAAATAAAAAAAATTGACGGTGAGCAATGTTGTTTCAATTTGTTGTGTGTACATATTTGTAAATCTTGTGAGTTTATTCAAAGGATCAATTATTTCACTTTTCCCTCAGCGGTAGTCCCATTCTTTATTCTTTTTATGATGAAATGACTTTGTGTGATGGATGTTCATCAAATTATTTTGAAGTGATTCATGAATTTTACATTAATAACTCTTAGCCCTTAAAAGTTTTTGTTCACACAGTGTTTGAGCGAACGCATTATGTAAAAATCAATAAAACTAAGAAATGTCATTACTGAGGATATGGCACATCAGATTTTAAAGGCTCATCTCTAGACAAAACTAATATTTCTGTGAGAAAATTTGTTCTGTCTGTGAATGATTTTGTTAGTCATTTATCAGACTAAAATACAGTGTATGGTTGTCTGGGAATTTCATCAAAAGCTCCAGTTGATTGGCGATAATTTTTTGCTGAAGACTGCTTACACTGGTTTCACAGGAGGTGATTGTAGGTGAGGGAGTTGAAAAGGAGATTGATTTGACTGCAATAAGCTGCAGAAAATACAAGGAGGGAAGGATTGTGAAGCCAATTTCAAATGGGAGGTCAGAGCGATTTGGCAAATGTAGCTTTGAGTTTGTGGCGGCACTCACAGAGAACATTGAGAAGAAATGGAAAAAAAGATGCCCTTGTGCCTCTTATTTCATAAAAAATTCATTAGGCAAAAAATTGATAATTTATTGTGATTCCATGGGATCTCATCATGGAGTAGATGAAACCGAAGGCTATGATTACAAACACCTAATGATTAATCACTCTGAGAATTTTGTTGTCCATAGAAAATCTAGTCCTTGTGGTAAATTTGAAAAAAATGGTGCATGAAATCTGACATAAGGTCAAAATAGTCAGCACTTAGACAGCTACCTCTTTCTATTAGTTGTAAAAGATATGTGTGAAAAGCTTTATTTTTTGATGAGCAGCAGCTCTTTTAGTCTCTACCCAAATTAGTTCCTCAAATAGCCGAGAGTGAGGATAAGAGACAATTATATTTTAATAACTTAAATTGAGTAATTGCAAATACTTTCAGAAATAGTTTCTAACATGAAAGCAAAATGAATCTTGACTGATTTGATGACAAAAAGCAATACTCTACAAGTAGTTGCTGTTAAAATTTACCTATTGCCTGCACTGCCCTACTCAGTAGATCCATTCTGACAGTTTCAAAAGATAACACTTTCCTGTCCATTGGGAATCCAACAAATTTGCAGGACAGGTCAAGGGTCTATAAATAGGTATGCTGATACTCCTGCACTACTTTTAATTATTACTTTGGATATAGTTTGAATAAATCCTAATTTTGAAAGTTATTTTAAAATAATATTTGCTTCTTGTTTATGATTTAACTAGAATCTAGTACCATTCATATAAAGGCTAGATCTAGTTTCTATTAATAAACTTTCTATTTTTCTAATACCTTGGATCTCTTCAAAGTAAAAATTTAACATGTGACCTACATATTTGAAATCAATATATCCAATTCCTGAAACAATGATATGTATCAAGCATATTTCATTGCCATTGGAAAAGTTCACCTCATCCTCATGAGGCTTTTAAAAAAAAGTCTTTCATTTTCCTTTTAAAATACGCCTTGACGTAAAAATTAAACTGGGCATTGAGTAATGAGATAGTGATTTAGGAGGTCTCAAGTGTGAATAGTTAATGGAATGAAATATTCTGAAATGAATACTCTTTAAAGAAATGAAGTGGAGTTCAGTGCTCGTACTTGTGAAGGCTTGCCTTGAGAGTAAAAAAAAATTACTAAACTAGTAGATCTACTTAATGTCCTTGCTTTTAGATTTAGTAAACTTAGATCAATCGTGCAAAATCTAAGAAGTAGAGAAATCAAGAGGAAATTGTGTCCAAGTTCGCTTGATTTAAGCCATGTAACTAACCTGTAATCTACACCTGAACAATAGATAAAAGTATAACTTATCTAGGTTCTATAAACTCCCAAAACATCTGAGAATAGTGACCGTGGTAGACTTTTTCTCTTAGTAATCTCCCTTGATTTGAGATATTTTTTTTTTCCTTTTAGGTTAGGCCTTGTAAACATAATTGGGTTCCCAGATCTCCAGATTCAGAGATAACATTAGATCAAGATTTACGGTGAGCGACCAATCTTATCCAAAGATACTTAGAATTTGAGAAAAGGTCTTGCTCAGGTAATTTATCCGTTGAGAGGTTGAGTAGACTATGTGACGATTTGTATGATATGGGTCATGAGTTTGATACTATCAAAATCTCAGTGATCTTTTTCACTTCCCTAAGTGGAAATATAAATGTAACAGTTTTTGTTAATTTAATGTAAAATGCATTTTTTTTATTCATGTGTTCTATTTTTTATGAATTACAAAAGTAATTCATTAATATTTAGATCTAGATCTAGATAGTGTATCTTATAATATTTTTTGTCAGACACTTTCCTTCTTTCAGATCACTATAATTATATTCAGAAATAATTATTTTCGGTTTCCTTTGGTCCAACATCATCATTTTACACTCTCTTCACCTTGATCTCTCTCTCTCTCTCTCTCTCTCTCTCTCTCTCTCTCTCTCTCTCTCTCTCTCTCTCTCTCTCTCTCTCCCTGTCTTTCTACCTCTACAAATAGAAAAGCAAAAACACCACACTTGGAGGAGAACTTGGTAATTATAAAGGATCCAAAAAGGACGCGTGTGTGTCTGTAAATAGTGTGAAACAGGGTCTAAAAAGAGACAGGCACACAACTTTATAACTACGGGAGTAAAAAAAGAAACAACACAAGTATCTATATAGATTTAACGATTATATGTTAAATCTATACTTGTGTTGTTTCATTTTTTTAGTCCCGTAGTTATAAAGTTGTGTGCCTGTCTCTTTTTAGACCCTCTCTACCTCTACCTCTCTCCATCTGTAAATTTGCAGATATCGGCCCAACTAACGTTAGGCTTCACAATTGAATATTTCTTAACAAATTCAAAACTTGTGCTTGTAGTTTAATGTGATTTGAGAGAAACACAAAAATGCTTATAAATATCTTGAGGAGTATTTCTTTGCTGCAAGTAAAAGCTTCACATTCGTGTTCAGCATATCAAATTCATGGAGGAATTTTAAAGCCATAAGTGAGTTTGGCCGATAACTGCAATAATACCTCTCGATCTTTCTCTTTCTCTTCATCTCTCTCTCTGCCTCTCTCTCTCTCTCTGTCTGTCTGTCTGTCTGTCTCTCTCTCTTTCTCTCTCTCTCTCTCTCTCTCTCTCTCTCTCTCTCTCTCTCTCTCTCTCTCTCTTATAGAATTTGATTTACATTTCTAGGTAAAAAGCTATCGTAAATATCTTTAAATGATTACCTATAAATTTCACACCGAATATCTTATTTGAGTAGTAATAGCATTCTTACATTTTACAAAGTTACATTTCCTTGAAAAAATTTTTTTCTTTTTAATTCAGAGAAAGAATCTGAAGGTGTGGTTGTGCTAAAAATAGAGATAAAATCTTGTAAGTTTGAAACCATTTACTTTATTCTTTTGTTGAACCCACTTTGTTACATCATACTTATGCCTTTATTTTGATAGGAACAGGTGCAGCAATGCAATATTGCAGTATGTTTTATTGATATTTTGAAGATTTACTTATGTCTTGATTCAAGATAGTGCAGGAGACATTAATTGTATTGGTTTTGAAAAATTACAGGTAATGATGTACCTATCTTCACATTCTTACAAAGTGAAACTGAAAGTTTTTAGTATTTGATTTACATCCCATAAGACCTGCAGGTGTTTTCGTTCCTGGCAGCCACTTTGGTTCAGGCTCTGTTTATATTATTATAAAATGAAAGGACTTCCGAATGGGTACAATACCTCCATCATACTAAAGACGCCTTTGTTTGATCAGGCCAGATATATATATTATGTAAAACTAATTAATGCCTCAAGTAAACTCAAAACAATGAATTACCAATAAAAAAAACTACAGCATCGTATATCCTACATTATATCTTAATATACTAAATCAATGTACCCAATTGTAAGTCCTACCAATATTTAAGAATATAACATTTATAAGACATATGTGTTCTGGAAGTTTCCCTCTTTGTTTACTTTAGTGCAAGATTTTTAGGTTCTGGGAGTAGTGGCTCACCTTAAAATTTCACTAAAAGTAATTAGTTCAAGCTTATAATTTTTTTATTTTTGTTTATTTTTGATTAGCATGATAAAAATTACTTTTGCAGCCATTACAACGATATTTTGTAAATTGACCAGAAACTGAGTTTTCGGAGATTTGTTGCAAAACTCTTTTCATTTTGTTATGGACTTGCAGGATGAGCTTTGTTCAAATGTGATAACAGTTTCCACCTGAATAAGACTTGCCTTCTACTTATTTTATATTAACATTTGTATATTATATATATTCTATATATATATATAGAAAACAAGGAAAGAAGATATCATTGGCCTTAAACATAGTCCTGCAGACTTTTACAGTTTGTTTCAAATATTTTTTAAATTTTCACCTACAATATACATGTATATCTTTTTAATTCAGGTTTCAGTAGTCCTGAAATAGTACTTTAACTTAAGATAAACACTATATTTATTTGTTTACTTCCATTTACCGCATTTTGATATGCCTGTATATGGAATCTAGAATTTTTTTGCAAACTAACAAATGTATAATCTCATAGGAATTGATCCTTTTTGGCTTCACTGAGAATGTTCAGATAACATCCCTTACATAGAGTACTTTATGTTACAATTCATAATTTCTCTTTGCTTCAACATTGGTTGGGGAATATTTTTCTCAAAGAAATTTTTTACAGAGAGGAAACATTAGAAAGAAGAAGGAAAAAGCATGTAGTAAATTGAAAATTTGAGAACACATAAACTACATAAATTTATAAACTATTTCCTTCATTTATCCATTTACCCTAATCAAATCTCCAATAACGCAACCATATAAATCAACCCAATCCTAATATATATCTCAATCTTATATCATCTGTTTGGAATAATTATTTATCACAGCTAGTTACAGCATACAGCTTCAAAAACACAGCACTGCAACCTAAAGGTTGTCAGCCAAGAGGGAGCTGAACAAAAGCAAAATAAAACACAATGGCTCGATTTGAGGCAGCTACATCAGCAATGGGTGACTTTGCTTTCAAGAAGGCATTATTTCAATCACCATTGCCAGTTCCTGAAGGATCAAAGTCAGCTTCTAGTACAGGTGAGGAGTTATAAGAGGAGGAGGGAATTTATTTCAATTAATATTTGCAGGCTAATCCTTAATGCGTATCAAAATGATGCATGGTAATGGATAGTCTATTTTGGCACCTTTCCTACTTGGGCAAATTCATTTTTCAATTTAAGAGAGATAGAAACAACTTACAAGCTTGTAGAATGCTTCAATAGATTCTTTCAATTTTGCTAGAGCTACAAACGGAGATATATGCCTGAAAATTTTTAGACATTAATACCATGTTAACTTATAGTTCCTGAGGGCAGTCTTGGAATCAAAGCTTATCTGTTTCAATATTTGCCAAGTAAAATTGAAGATAGTTTCCATGTTTTTTACATCTTATCCTAAAAACATGTATATGCTTCAGCAAATAACTCAAAATGTAATACAAGCCTAAACTAAGTGTATGTCTAGTTATGCCCAGAAGCTCTGAAGTTTGGTTACATCCTTTCTGTGTATACTAATTGCTTGATAAAATATGATTTTTATAGCAATTGGTTTTTGTTTTTGACTCTGCTGTATTTAACTGTAATTTTAGAGCATTTACTTTGAATTACTCCTGTTTTCTTTAATGGAGCCTGTTGACTTAAGTTATATTAGACAGTGTTCACCATGAACACTGTCCGGCAAAAGAAAGCATTAGCACCCTTTTAAAAGTCTCTAACAGGTCTACTGTTTTAATAAAGCATATCTCTTTTGCTTACAAGATACATGCATCCTGTTCAAACGACTGTTGTCAAACTTAATCCCTCTTTAAATCGTCTGCCATGAGAAAGTTGGTATCATCAGCATAGTTAAAGCATGTTAAGGATTGTTAAACTGCTTTGGATTGAGACCAATAAGTTAATGTTAAATATTTTTAATCTGCAGATATTTCTCCGTCCCTGACAACCCTTCACAAGGTCCAATTGGAACTAGATACAGATACAAACAAACAGAACATTAGACGAGGTTTGCATATTATTTTGTAAGCTGATGTAGGGTATAAATCAAGATATGACTAATATAATTTGAGTATGGTCATATATGGGCATAAATATTCAGGATATCTAAAGTTTTCTTTATGTAATTATAGCAATAACTGTGCCACCAATCACATTCACTACGCAATATATATATATATATATATATATATATATATATATATATATATATATATATATATATATATATATATATATATATGTATATGCATGAAAATCTTGTCTTGTAATTTCTCTTGATTTTTCACTATTTTTCAAAATCTGTAAGTATGTTTCAGTCTCATTTTGTGAAAGAGAATATTGATTGAAATATATATATATATATATATATGTATATATAAATGGATAAAAGAGTTCTTTAAATAGTAATTACCCTTCTTATTATTTTTTCTTTATTTTTGTTTTCAAACTGAAAAGTTCTGTTCCTGGTTACAAAGGAGGCAATGTGCTACCTGTGTGTGTGTATACATGTACTGCATTTCTACTGGGGGGTAAAGAAAAGGGTGAAAGCGGTCTGGTGTGAATCATTTTATAACCATTTCGGAAATGTGAGAGGAGAGGAGCTGCAGGGCTACGTTAATCTTTGCCTGTTAGGTAGGCTAGCCCAAAGGTCATACTCAGAGGAGGCTAATTTTTTATTTATTGATATGTATTGCTTTTCAGAAAAAAAATTGAAGATAAATGCCAACAAATAGCTCTTTTCATGGCTCCACTTTACTTTGTTTGACTAGAGCCACTATCAGCAAAAATTAAGTATGATAGTTTAGGTGCAAATAAGATGCAGAAACCTTTCTGTTGTGGGTCAAACTTCAATCAGGTACCGTGCTCTTTAGCGCAGGCAATCATGACCCACCATGCATCTCTATCTCTTTTGGCTTTCAGTGCTTCTGTCACTCTTTGTACTTTGAACAATTTTGTTAGTCCATCAAACATCTTCTCTCGCTGTTTTCCTCTGCTGCATTTTACCTTGATCATTCCAATCGTCACAAGATATTCTAGTTTTTCTCTTCTCATCACATCGCCAAAATAGATCGCTTGGTTTTACGTATTCTATTTGTAAGTGATCTTGTTGTGACGGCTTCTACTGACACTGTTCGTTTGAGTTTGAGAGATTCATAGCATTCTCCAAAGGAACCACATTTCTGTTGCCTTCGGTTTCTTTTATACCTGTTTTGAAACTGTCCAGGCCTCGCATCCATACATCAGAATGGGTTAAATATAACACTTCAGGGCTCTTCTTTGTGTGTTAATTGGGATGTGTTATTTGTTAGTATTGATTCCATTCTCTGGAAGCTCTATTTTCCTGGCGCTATTCTTGATGCAATTTCAGTGTTGTTGCTTCCATTATTTGATATTAAAGTACCTAAGTATTTAAATTGATCCCCTTGCTCGAGTTTATACCTGTTGATAAAGATGTTGATCTGTGGACACTCATTCTTTCCTCTGAGGACCATTAATTCTGTCTTTTTTCTATTCAATTCCAAACTTTCTCACTGCTGTCCTCATCAAATTCAACAATGTCTAATAATTGTAGCCAATCTTTTTTTTTTTCTGCAATTAATACATTCAATGTCATCAGTGTATTTCAAGTTGTTTAATTGTGCCCTCCTACTTTAATTTCTGGATATCCGTCTAGGTTTTGCATAATAATTTCACTATAGAGATAGAGAGGGTCTGGGGAAGCGAACATCCTTGTGTGACACCACATTTTATTTTTTTTAAGTGAACTGATTTTCCCATCGACTAACATTGCTGCTGTTTGTTCTCAGTACATGTTTTTGATCACTAGTAGGTCTTTTCCATCTATCTTCAACTGTATTAGCTGTGTGATTAGCTCATCATGTCATACTCTGTCAAACGCCTTTTAGTAGTCAATGAAGCACAAATATACCTCTTTTTGTTCTTCCAAAGCTTGTTCAATTATAGTTCGAAAGCTGTAGATAGCATTTGTTGTACCTTTTCCCTTCACAAAGCCACACTGCTCATCTGCAATTTCTGGTTTGATTTTATTTCTGACTCACATCATGATGATTCTTAAAAGTGTTTCAGTGATATGACTCATAACACTTATCATTCTATGCAATTCACACTCTGTTGCTCCTGGTTTCTTTGACAGTGCAATAAATATTGATTTGGAGAACAAAAATTTCGTTGAGTAATGTTGTGATATTGTCAGTTCCATAGTCTTCAAGTGCTTCTAAAAGTGCCACTGATATACTGTCTGGGCCTGCTGCTTTGCCTATTTTCATTTTTCTTATTGCTGCCCGAATCTCAGCTTTCATGACATGTTTATAAAATTAGGGTTTTTTATATATATATATAACATGTATGTATTATAAATATATCTTTGACTTTTGAGTCAAATAGATTTACTTCTTTTCTTTATGTTTTCACAGATCACCAGATACAGAGATTGAAAGAACTGCGTGAGCTGGCAACCAAACTTCAAGAAGATGATTGGCAATATGAACCAGCAGAGAGTCTCACTGGTTTGCAATAATGTGTTAGGGAAAATTGATTCCATTATTTATTTTTATGTAAATTTTGTGGGATTTCTTTTTATTAATATTTCACTCTATAAATTTGTATTTTTAATTCATTGTAACTCGCATTGCAGCATTAAAGGTATCTTTAAAAACTGAAACGGTTTACTGAGACTGTTTTTAATCATGAATGCAGATTTTCAAGCAATTCTGTTGAAGAAAAATTTGTATTGAAATAAAATGTTAAGTCTCAATTGCAATCAAGAGTTTTTACAAGTAACAGCTACCATTTTCGTAATTTAACTTATTTTAAGACTTGGCAGAAATTAAACAATTTAGAATTACCATCAGAGGTAGCTGTCATGTTTTGCTGCAAAACATTTTCTTAGAAATTTATATTTCAATTACCTTGAGCTTGGTGTGACCAGAATTAAGGTTAAGAGTTTAATGTTCTGCGCCATGTTCTTGTACAAAGAGACAAAGAGTAGAATCTTAGAGCCATGATGTACTGAATGTTTTGATAACTGCCTTGCCTGTCTGGATTTTATCCTTTTGATGAGAGTATGTTGTTGACAAGGATGGCCTGTCTGGAATAATGGGGTCATGTTTTTTATTTTTTTTTGGTTCATTATAATATATGAAAGGATAAACTTGTTACTTGTATTAAGGTTTGGGTTTCTCAGCTTATAAGCTTTGCAAGCTTTTTCACATGACATTGTATATTCCACTGGTAATGACATGAAATGTGTATGAAGGATTTATAAGTTTTTTTTAAAATGCATATATAAAATTTATGTCTTTAAGTAATGAAAAGATAGTTTTGGCAGTTTTAATGAACTTCAAAGTTTGAGGTTTTATTTTATTTTAATTTTTTAATAGACCAGCCCTATCACAACTTTACATTTTTTAGCAATACAAAATGGCATGGAGCATGAAACGATAAGTTGTGTACAAAACTTTTTTTATATAAAACAAATGACCTCCAAGCTTTGTTTCTTGTACTTGTTGTATCAAATGCAATACTGAGGAAATAAGTAAGCACAGCTGGTACTTCAAATCATAATGCGAAGTGAGAAACAAATAAAAATGTTTGTGTGTGGGGATATGCTTTTTCTTGACCACTTCCTGTCTAGTTTTTTGGAAAATGCACACTTTCAGTTTCAATTTAAATTAGCTTTTACCAGCCCATTCTAAACATTCTGATTTTAACTTAAGATTTATGGTTGTATATTCACTCAAACATGGTCATGAACAAAAGGACAAACAATTGTGATCCATACTGACAATAAACTGTCAGATTCATTGATATTCTGCCCTTTTTATCATACACAAGATGGTAAAAGTTTTTTGCTTTGTTTTAAAGAGATAACCTGATACATGTACTTATGTCGATAAAATCTTTTTTAGTACTAGAGAGAGAAACAGAAAGTCATTCTTGTGCAGCCAGGTCAGGTAAAGAAAATGTAGATAAGATTGTCACATAAATGTATCACTTATGGCTGAAGAAAAAAAAATACCTGTTGCCCCTAACAAGTGTATGTGCTCTTTTTTTTTTTAACAACAAAGTTTACACCCACAGAGAGCAGTGGTTTCCGCCTCTAAAACTTGCCCATTTAATGAGGAGAAAATGTGTTCATAGATCAAGTTCTAAGGCAAAACACCATAAAGATAAGGAATCCCCAATTGTACTCAATCTCAGTAGGTGTCGACCAATCAAAAGCAATTTTGCGATTATAGAAGTCAATGCAAAGTCAGCCACCAATACCGACTGAGGGATCACAAAAATGATCAGCTCCCACTCACTTAACACTATAACTGTTTTGTTTATTCCTTAATATCTTCTATTTACTTTTTTAAATATTGGTACTCTCTTGATTTTTAACAGTAAACATAAACACACAGATATTGTATATTAAATTGAAGAAAATTGAATGTTTAACTTAGAATGACACTTGGGTATTTAAAATTATTTAGCACAAGGCATCTATTGTTGGTATTAACAACAGCCTTAATTAAGATCTAGAAATCTAAATAATGACTGATGTAAAAGTTCCATTAATGTTTTGAATGTAGGTAAATACGATAAACTGGGTTTAAACGAATGTTTAAAAAAAGCAGTCTTGCAGCAAAACAGGTAATACACTCGCAAAACATTGTTAATGGGAGCTTTGCCAGCATCCACGGGTTTCATGTTTGGCAGGTAGGGTTCTTTGCATATTGTAAAAGATAAATATAATGAATGTCGGAAAATTTCATCAGCTTATATCTATTCATACAAAATTTTCCTGTGTCAATAACCCTAAAATCTTTAAGATATTTATATACCTGTATGTGTATAAATATTTCTGGGAAAATGTGGTAAATGGGATGGTCTATAGCTGTTTTGTTATATTTAAAGCATTAATAATTTGTGAGGCTGTCATTATCAATCATTAATATATACATGGGGATATTTTTTTTTGCTCAGTCAGACAGACACAAAACAACAGATATATTATAATTATAAAGAATCACGGATAAGGACATACAAAAAAATAGAATATAACATAGAGCACTTTTAGAGAGGAGTAACTTACAAATGTTAAAATTTACTTTATGAATAGCAATCAATTTACTGTATGTGATACGAGTGCAGGAAAAGTCTTCTTTTTGCAGAGACGTGAGAGCTTTAGATGGACAAATTTGGACAGTCACGTTCAAAAAAGAATGTAAAGATAAGACTAGCAACCCGGAACGATGAGCTGAAAGTTTTTTTTATTTAAGTCGCAAAGAATTACAATTCTCCTAAAATTGTAGAATCAAGCGAAATAAGAGAATGAAAATGTGTTTAAATAAAATTTCGGAATTTAAAAAAAAACAAACTTTAGTTTCCACTTATATTGTTCTTAAAAGTATATGCTATATATGTAATTAGCTGGACCCTATTACTATCACAGACTGTTTAAACAACAAAACGAAAATAAAAAAAAATCGACTAATCCATAAGCACGCCCTTCACTCCCATCAACATTAAAATGCTTTTCTGTCTCCCTATAGCACAGTGATGCTTTGCTATCAACATTATACCAATGGTAAATAAATAGAAAAGCTTACGCAATCTGTTTTTAAATAAAACTTCTTAATCCAACAAAACACTTGGAACACTCGCCTTGTGTGCCTCTGTGCCATTAAATACTCGAATGTTATGCCTTGCGCGCAACAAGATTACACTACGGTCTACAACCCAGATTCAGGGTAAATACTTATCAGAACAAGTTTTGCTCGAAGGGTTGAAAAATAAGAACGAGATCCCAAGTTTTTCTTTAAAAATAGGACGTGCTGTCATAAAGTAATTTAATCAGCTCTATGAATCGTTATTGAAATCGTCTATTACACTGGCAGTGTGTTTTTCGTAACACGTCTATTACTTGAAAGAAAATGGAGTATGTTTGTCTTTTGTCAGTGTCACAATGAAACCTTTGGGAGTCTACAACGTCATGAAAACAAAAACCAGCGTTGAAAATATTTCTTACAAAACAAATATGCTGAGTTTATAGACCTTCAATCAATCAAGTCCTCTGCTCTATTCCTCGTCACTTTCAGTGCATCTGTCACTCGTTCTAATTTGAGCCACTTTGCCCATCCAACATCTTTTCACACTGCCTTTCCCAGCTGCGTTTTCCTTCGATCATTCCGGTTGTCACAAGATGTTCTAGTTTCTCTCTTCTTATCACATGGCCAAAAATTGTGCCTGGCGTTTACATATTCTATATATGAGTGATCTTGTATCGGCTTCTCGTAGCATCTTTGCAGTCCATGATATTTGTAGCATTCTCCGTATGAACCACATTACTGTTGCCTCCAGTTTCTTTCGTAGCTGTTTTGAAATTGTAAAAGTTTCGCATATATACATCAGATTGGGTTCAATATAGCATTCCAGGGCTCTTGAGTGAATCGAGATGTGGGTATTTGTTAGTATTGATTTCATTCCCTGAAAGCTCTTGTTTTTCTTTGCGTTATTCTCGGTGTAATTTCAGTATTGATATTAAAGTATTCAAGTATTGAATTGATCCCTTTGTTTGAATTTATTCCCCTTGATAATGATGTTGATCTATGAACGCTCATTGTTTCGACTGGCTACCATTACATCTCTCTTTTTGCTTTTCAATTCTAACCCTTTCTTTCTGCTTCCTTTTTCAACGATGTCTAATACTTCCTGCATTTCTTTATTTTCCGCAATTATTACAGTCATCGCCGTATCTCAAGTTGTTTACGTTGTGCCCAGCTACTTTTATTCTTGTATCGTTATAGAACTGCCTCATGCAACTTCGAGTCAAAAAAAAAAAGCTCTACGTGTTCTTCTTCTTCCCTCTCTTTTTGTCATCTTCCACTATGATTTAGTATTTCTTTTCACGAAGAATCTTCCAGCTCATAATATGCTTCCTCCTATTTTTCCGTCAATTTCCTATCTATTTTACATTTTGCCACTCCTCATTTTTCCTCTTCCTTTTGTTCTTTTTATTCATCTTCTTTTTCTTTCTCTCCCTCTTAGTCTTTTCCTCCCTTTCACTTTCTTAATACATTCTCTTTATCCATCACCATCTTCATCTCCTCCTCCTGCTTGTTGTTGTTGTTGTTGTTGTTGTTGTTGTTGTTGTTGTTGTTGTTGTTGTTGTTCTTCTTCTTCTTCTTCTTCTTCTTCTTCTTCTTCTTCTTCTTCTTCTTCTTCTTCTTCTTCTTCTTCTTCTTCTTCTTCTTCTTCTTCTTCTTCTTCTTCTTCTTCTTCTTCTTCTTCTTCTTCTTCTTCTTCTTCTTCTTCTTCTTCTTCTTCTTCTTCTTCTTCTTCTTCTTCTTCTTCTTCTTCTTCTTCTTCTTCTTCTTCTTCTTCTTCTTCTTCTTCTTCTTCTTCTTCTTCTTCCTCTTTTTTTCGCCTATGTCACTGGGGGAGAGGGTCCTAATCTTTTCTAAGAAGCTGAAGGTAATGAAGCGTAAAGTACATCGTATGTGTTGATTTTGGGGCGAGTTGGGCTTAAGATGGAAGGGTGCGGGTTTTTTTTTTTTTTTTTCGAATAAATGATCATTCGTTGACCTAACCATCCCAGTGCATGATAAGATAAAGAGCAGGGAATTGTAGACTGGACTGTTATGTTGGAGAGAAGACGGTGGAATTGATGCGGATTTTGGGGGGGGGGGGGGGCAGAGAGAAAGGAGAATGGATCCGGCCAGACAGACATCAAAATTTAATGTCATAACAAATTGGGGACATAGAAATTTGAGTTATAATAACAAAGTAATGATATGACATGTCATATGACATCCATATGAGGATGTAACCAGCGAGGAAGGTTCCTATGAATATCAGGGCGGATGCTCTAGCTCCTCAGCCAATGGCGCTTCTGTCATTACTACTTCATGCATCAAACAAGTAGAGAATGAACAGAAAATTGGTAGATTTTATTTATCACCAATGCTTTAATGGTTTCTGGCATTGCATAATTCAAAAACTTAATACCCCTATACTAAGATGGACAGGTTGTTTTATTCAACACTATTTCTGTCAAAGTAAATTGAAAAGAAAAAAAAAATCCCACAACTGTCCAATTTCTCACATTGCTGTTTTTCTCTGTGAGAATAGCTAATTTTGTAAAGTGCAAATGAATTAAGATATCCAATTAAAATTCCATTATCATATAGATTTTAATAAATTGGTAGCTATGATTCCCAGCAAGACAGAGCACCTTCAGTGGCTTTTTTTGCAGAAAATCAATATGAATCTAATTAGCCTTTTAAAGGATCTTTTAAAATAGATTAGGCAATTACAGATGTGACTTATTTCAATTGTTTAATATTAATCATAGACATATATCTAGACAACAAACTTGTTTCTAAAAATTTCCTAAAAATAATTTTGTTCTCATATTTTGTATCTGTCTCTATTTAGCTCTTTTTTTCCAGGTTAAAGCTGATTCGTTTTATCTTTCTGGCCAAAAGTTAGCTGCTCGTTTGTCGGCGCATGCCTCTGATAAACTGTATATTTGTTTAATGTGTTTATCTGTGTTCACACTCTCTCTCTCTGCCTCTGTTTCTGAGTTTCCTTTTTTTCACTCCTTTGTCTCTTTCAGTATCTCTCATTATTCTCTGTTTCTTCATCTATCTATCTCCTCCGTGTACATTTGTGTGTGCTGAAGATTCCTTATTCCAATTTTCTAGAGGAAAAAAGAAACTATTCAACGATACAATTTCATGTAAATCCATCGCCAAAAAAAAAAATATTTAGTTATCCAAGAAGCCAGTTTTGGGTAAGCGTGTTCAGAGTCGTTGCTGTCAAGCTTGAGGCAAGGTGAGTCGGCAGACGGCTGCTCATGGTGAGTAGAGCTCACTGTCAACCTCTGCACACATCGTATGATCATTTAATCACGTCGTTGATTCGGTACCAAGGCTTCCTCGTTCGGTACTTACAATGGCTATTCATAGTTATAATAATCTTTTTTTTTTTTACTTTAAACAGGCCAAGACAGACCTTGAGACGTCAATCCTTATCACTATGCAAGTATTCGATATTTCTCCGTAACCTTGAGCTGAAATGAAAAAAAAAACTTTCGATATCTTTGCATGGCGGCGATTCTAAAATTAACTGCTGATTATGATTGGAATAGTTAGAATGGTTTGTGAGCAAAAATTAGCCTTGGGTCTTGCAAGCAATCCATGGGTTAGTCACAATGATTCGATATTTTTTTGTGTAACACACATTCTTATTGGCTCTTGAAAAGAAGATGGCCGTTTTTCTATTTTAAAAATACCTGACGTCGAGCCTCAACGGTGACTGAAATGAAATACAAAATAGGATTGAGCGGTCTTCGGAAAATGTCCTTGATGACTGACATAGAAAAAAAAAAGCTAACATCTAACACAGTTATGGGCATTTGCACATGTTCAAAATTTGTTCACTCACTTCTCCATTTTGGATCGGCGTGAAAGACACAGAGAACGCATACTCTTGGTCAAGATGAATTAGCAATAACATTTTATGACTATGAAAGACAACTGATTTTCAAATATTCTTTTTAAAACTCTTATAAGGATATATACAGTACAATTTGATCTAGATCTGGTCCAGATTTAATTTTTTTGCCATTTTGTTATCAAGTGCAACAAAAGGTCTGTGATCAAGCACGTCCTTTGAAGATTCCTAGGTAAGATACAAGTCGTGTAGAGTTAAAGAGCAAGATATCCCGCTGGCGTCCACGTTTATTGGATTATGCTTCACTCTGTTGAAGACTTTGGCATATTTTATTTGGTTTCTAGATGGATATAAAAACCTTCAAAATTATTTTATAATTATATTGGTCTTAAATGTGTCAATATAAGAATTTATATAAGGCAGCGCCCATGCGTGAATATTGTTATGCCAATTAAAGACGCCAAAACGCCTAAATTGAAGGGAATAATGCCCTAAAATTTAGCCTTTTATGAATTGCCATGTTTGTAGGGTCTACTAATGTAACTAGTTGATAACATAGCACCTAGATATTTTCTGACAACCACGCTGAATAAAAGCTTGTCTTCTAGTAACTTCTGGTGGCTACCCACTTTGATTGCAGTCCAAAGGCTGCAATGTGACTCTGAATTCGACTTGTTATAAAAGAGTCCAGAATCTCACATTTTTCTATTTATATATCTATTATAGGTTGGACTAATATATATATATATATATATATATATATATATATATATACTTTTTTATTATTTAAACTACTCAAAGAAAAATCTGTTTTTTATTCTAGTTAATGTTCTAGTTTCTATTTCTTAGTTGCTATTTTGTAATAATTAGCATTATCGGTAAATTTGTAGATATCTGCGCATTATAGGCTTCAATGCGTCTCAATGAATTCGAAACTTGCAGTTAAATGAGATTTTAGAGCAACACAAAAATGCTTATTTCTTGCTAAGTATCTATCTTCTCAGATCCCATGCCAGCACGAAGTTAAAGCTGTCACACAGTGTGCTTAGAATGAGGTGGATGGACCTGAAAGTGTTTTCTTGGACGGCCAAAACAGACTGCCCAGCATGTTGACCCCGCAGCTGCTGTCTAAACAAAGCTAAGTTGGTCAATTTGCAGACATCGGCCCAACTTGCATTTAGCTTCACAATAAAATGTTTCTCGATGAATTCGAAACTTGTAGTTTAATGAGATTTTGGAGCAACACAAAAATGCTTATATCTGGAAAAGAATTTATTTGTGAGGAATAAAACTTTCCTATTTGTTTTCAGCATATCAAATTCATTAAGAAAAATACAATTTTAAATTTTAAGTGAGTTGGGCCAATAACTGCAATAATACTGATAAGTTTTGATTCTGTAGTTCTCATTTGTATTAAGAAAACGCAGTGTTGAATTTAGTTTTAATTTTGCAAGGCTTTATTTTTTTTCACACGTGAGTGATGAGTTACCATCCACTTGTCATTGTTCAAGTTGTTCTCTCCCTTATCCAATATAGTGATCGGTTCAACTCTCATTTGAGTACTGCTTCCTCTCCACCTTCCTGTGAACTGAAACAATTTTTTTTTTTAAATCACTACCAGTTGATAATTTGTTACTTTTTTTGAGCAAATTAGATTTTATGACAATGCCTTAAGTAAATTCTTTAACTTCTACGACCAAGGATCTTAGTTTAAGGCTATAGTTTTCCCGATTTTTTTATATGTGTCAAGTCACCAGACACCTTCCACTGTGCACCTTTCTCTTTAACGTTTATTATGAATAAATAGTTTAAGTTTATTTAATTAGACTCAATTTGCTTCTGCTGCTGTTGCTTTTGTTGAGGTTTTAGTTTTATTTTTAAACCTAAAAAAATCTGAACATAACTTTTTTCTCAAATTCATTTAGTGATTTTTGAAGATTGCTTTTTTGATACCATGTAAATTTACAGCCTTTGCAAACAAAATAACCTATGAACAAGCATTTTGAGTTTCCTTTAGTATGGGAATATATTTTCAACCAAGATCTAGAAGAAAAAAAAAAGGATAAGGCAGAGGCGAAAATCAATAAAATGTTATGTATACAGGTATGAAGTGTAAAAATTATTAAATAAACCATTCTTTGAGAAGCCTGTTTGATCATGAATGTTGAATACACACACACACACGGGTTACTTTGTCAAAGTCATAATGGGTTCCAAATCCCATGTCTCCCAAATATGGACAAGGTTATCATTGCATTTAAGAGGTTTCAAAATATTCATTTTTGTTAATTCAAAGTAACCGTAGCATTATTTGTCGCCTTCTGTCGTTGTTTTTAAAGTTAGTTTGACCGAGCAAGTCCCAAGATTGTGGCTCGAACTCAGAAATCAAATTTATTTTCCGCCTCCCTGAACTTTACTAGAAACTAGAGATTCTTTAGTTTGATCAGTGCTATGCTGTAATAACCAGATCATTCTCTTGTTCTAACCTCTAAGAAGAACTTTAACTAAGCTATTTGATCTTAAAACTTTAGTTTCTAGTTTCTCTAGATATTTCTCTTGGGCATGGTTAGCCCAAAACGTCATCTATTCCAATTTTCTATAAGTATTCTCTTCTGTAAAAATTTTGTAAAAAATGATAATTACCTTTCTCTTTTGTGTGTTTTGCTTCAACCTTTCATGCAAACCTCCCAATGTTCACCACCCCTTAACACTCTAAACCATGCTGGTGTTGATGGTTTTAAAACTGATCCAGAATCCACTGCTTTTCAGCTACTCTCTTCTGCATTCTTCGCTTCCTACTTCTATTCTTCCCCTTTTTGTTATACTTAAGCTTTCAACTAGAGTCTTCCTCATTCTTTCCAAACTCTTCAGTGGATTTCAGCCCTTCTCGTTATATTTCTTTTTTTTTTTTTGTCTATCTCTCTAGAGGCTTACAGCTCTTCTCTTAACCTTACCTCCTCTTCAGTCTTTCTTCTCCTATCTCTCAGGTGAGTACGCAACTTCTTCTCTTACTGACTTTCAGCCCTTCTTTTTATTTTTCTTCTTATCCAGTCACTCTTTTCCTGTCTACCTCTCCACTGACTTTTAGCCATTCTTTTCATCTTTCCTTTTATCCAGTCTTCCTTTTCTTGTCTACTTCTCCACGGACTTTTAGCCATTCTTTTCATCTTTCTTCTTATCCAGTCTTCCTTTCCCTGTCTACCTCTCCACTGACTTTACCCTTTCTTTTTATCTTTTTTCTTATCCAGTCTCTTTTCCTGTCTATCTCTCTACTAACTTTTATCGTATCTCTTCGCCTTTTCTCCTATCAGACGCAGAAGACGGCCAGGTCCAACCTGACCTATCCTGTGTCTGGAGCCCAACAGTCTTGTGACTGCAGAGGTTACAATGACATTGCACTAAGTCATTGCCTCTAGGTTTGTGAATAGGCAGAGGTTGCATTGACATAGCACTAAGTCAATGCCTCTGGGTTTCTGAATTATCGCAGGTTGCAATGACATTGCATTTGTTCATTGCAACTGGGATTATGAAAAAAGCGGAGGTTGCAATGGCATTGCACTGAGCCATTGCCTCTGGCTCTGCAAACAGGCGGAGGTTGCAATGACATTGCACTTAGTCATTGCCTCTGAGTTTGCAGCTGAACGCACATGTTGCGGCCCTGAAAGGCATGTAGCCTCAAGAGGGTGCAGGATCAGAAACCAAATACTAAAACCGCTCTAAGGCTCTCAGCTGTTCTTTTCCTTTTTTCGATTACTTTTCTCTTAACCTTTCCCTTCCTTTCTTCTCCTATCTGCTAGCCTCTGATTAACCTCCTTCTGCTCTCCTACCAGCTAGCTTCTGACCAATCTCCTCCTTTTCTCTTACCACACCTAGCCTCTGACCAATCTCCACCTTTTCTGCTACCACACCTAGCCTCTGACCAATCTCCACCTTTTCTGCTACCACACCTAGCCTCTGACCAATCTCCACCTTTTCTGCTACCACACCTAGCCTCTGACCAATCTCCACCTTTTCTGCTACCACACCTAGCCTCTGACCAATCTCCACCTTTTCTGCTACCACACCTAGCCTCTGACCAATCTCCACCTTTTCTCCTACCACACCTAGCCTCTGACCAATCTCCACCTTTTCTGCTACCACACCTAGCCTCTGACCAATCTCCACCTTTTCTCCTACCACACCTAGCCTCTGACCAATCTCCACCTTTTCTCCTACCACACCTAGCCTCTGACCAATCTCCACCTTTTCTGCTACCACACCTAGCCTCTGACCAATCTCCACCTTTTCTGCTACCACACCTAGCCTCTGACCAATCTCCACCTTTTCTGCTACCACACCTAGCCTCTGACCAATCTCCACCTTTTCTGCTACCACACCTAGCCTCTGACCAATCTCCACCTTTTCTGCTACCACACCTAGCCTCTGACCAATCTCCACCTTTTCTGCTACCACACCTAGCCTCTGACCAATCTCCACCTTTTCTGCTACCACACCTAGCCTCTGACCAATCTCCACCTTTTCTCCTACCACACCTAGCCTCTGACCAATCTCCACCTTTTCTCCTACCACACCTAGCCTCTGACCAATCTCCACCTTTTCTCCTACCACACCTAGCCTCTGACCAATCTCCACCTTTTCTCCTACCACACCTAGCCTCTGACCAATCTCCACCTTTTCTGCTACCACACCTAGCCTCTGACCAATCTCCACCTTTTCTGCTACCACACCTAGCCTCTGACCAATCTCCACCTTTTCTGCTACCACACCTAGCCTCTGACCAATCTCCACCTTTTCTCCTACCACACCTAGCCTCTGACCAATCTCCACCTTTTCTGCTACCACACCTAGCCTCTGACCAATCTCCACCTTTTCTCCTACCACACCTAGCCTCTGACCAATCTCCACCTTTTCTCCTACCAGCTAGCTTCTGACCAATCTCCTCCTTTTCTCGTAACACTTAGCTTCTGACCAATCTCTCCTTTTTCTCTTACCAGCTAGCCTATGACCCATTCCTTACCTCCTACGCTTTCCTCTGACCTTTTCTTCTTTTTTCTCTTTCCGGTGGCTTCGTTTTTTTTTCTGCTGTCTCACATTGATGGAATCTAACCCTTTACATCTTCTTTCCTCCTTTTTGGGACCTATTTTTCTTCTTTCTTTCATCTTTCTTATGGCTTCAATTAGCTCTGTTTTCTAATGGGTGGCCTCCAGTTTTCCTCCACCTTTTTTCCTCTATTGTATGACTTCCATTTATTCTGATTTGTTATGCTCAAATCAGCGACCTCAAGTTTTTTTCTTTTTTTTTTTCTTTTATCAGGTGGTCCCTATTCCCTTCCCTTCCATTTCCTACTATCGACTGGTTTCCCTTATCTTTCTTTTGTTTTCAAATCAATCTCCTCCAATCTTTCTTCCTTTTTCTTCTATCCGATGGCTTCTTCCTCAAATTGTAGCATCCAGTCTTTTTTCCTTTCTGTTTACTGTGTGGTCTCTATCCCTCCTCTTGCATTATGCACTATGAACCATTGCTCCACTGTTCTGAGAAAAGCAGTGACTTCCAGTTTTACTTCTCTTTTTTTCCTCTATCCAATGTCTTTCATTGGTTTTCTTAATTTTCTCAAATCAGTGTCTTTCTCCCCCTTCATGATGGTCTCTGTCCCTTTTCTTTCTTCTTGTCTTTACTTTATCTGTCTGATGGCTACAATTAAGCTCTGTTTTTCTCAGATTCATGGCTTCTAGCCATTAATTTATTTGCTTTGTCCTCCTACGTGATGATCTGATCTTTTTTTTTTTCTAGTTTTCTTCTGGTGACACTGTTGAATTTGTATTTGTTGCACCAAATCTTAGATTAATTCATAGGTAATTTAAAAAAAAAAAAATTTAAATAGCTCTTACAAATGTTTCAATCGCAACATGTATTAACTGCTTAAAATTTCTCTTTTCACGAAGTGATAATAAAAAAAAAGATTTAATTTTGCAATCCTATATATTGATTGTATAACCACGCATTTAATATATTAGATTCGGCAAACCTAGGAAGCTTGGTGAAACGAAAAAAAAAGCAACAAACCTGAACCAATTGAACTATTCAAAAGCCAGTTCTTGCTGCTGCATGCATTTCAGAAAACTAAGGTACCAAAATTAATATATTGGGACATCCTTGTTTTGCTCCAAACGTGATTCGTTTTGAGACTAATTGTATAAGTTCCTGTCCTGAGTCTAAATCTCGAAGCTCTCATCACTTGAGATTTGGGCTGATAAAATCAGTTAACAATTCAATGTACCGGCCCAGAATGCTACTTTCATTATGGTAGCCCGAGCTAGGGCTGATCACTAGATTTTTTTCCACATTTATACACGTTTTGTAAACTGGAAAATAATTATGAATCAATTGTGGTATTAGTAGTAAGGCAATGGATGCTGCATAATAGAAAACATTGGGAGAGATTTCATCGTTATGTGCGAATATCGTTTACAGATGTTCGACCATAGAATGGTGGTTATGAGTATAGAACATTCACCGTGATATCTGCAGGATCATCTTCACAAGTTCAGTCTCATAACGTAGATTAATTTAAAGCCTCATCTTTTCAGTTCCTGACATGCCCGACGGGGGCATAGTTTTGATATACTGATATACTGAAAGGCCTGAGATCACCGTGCTGTCAACGAGCTTTATGAAAGTAGTAATCATATTATGCGGGTTTAAAGAAACATGTTTATTTGAAATATTATTTTTTCCTTTGATAAGTTGTTTTCTTCTTTATCCTTTTATCTTTTCATATCTCTTCCTCGCTCAATCATCTCCATTGCCTTTATCTGAATCTCTACCTCTTACTTTCTCTCTCTCTCTCTCTCTCTCTCTCTCTCTCTCTCTCTCTCTCTCTCTCTCTCTCTCTCTCTCTCTCTCTCTCTCTCTCTCTCTCTCTCTCTCTCTCTCTCTCTCTCTCTCTCTCTTTCTGTTAACTGCCTTGTCTTTAAAATGTTTTTACATCCCTTTAATTAGATCCCGGATGTTGCCAATGTAATGTTTGCAAAAGCACAAACCTCTGAGTGAGCTGTGAAAAATACATGAGGTGTCTGAAGTTCCGGCTGTGAATAGGTGTTGATGAAGCGACCTCAGGACTCGCGGGGGGAAATCTTTATCGCAGAAAGGTCTCCTTTATCTAGATGATTAAGTTTATGGCAGTATTCAACATTTCTTTGAACAAAAATAACTAATTCTTTAAAGCCTCAGTATAAATCAAATTTTACAGGCGGCTCTTTGACATGTAAATAGCCTTACAAGATGCTCTGAAATGGATGAAAAATCTCACTTTTCCTTGCTTTCATTGGCTCTGTTTAAGTCCCACTGCAGTTACTTAAATTATACTATCCACACTCGGAGCAAATTATTTCGGTGAATGGCAGGTTTGCTACATCTTGATTGTTTCTTGCAAAACTGGATATTTCTTATAAAAATAAGATTTTAATAGTCCTTCAAAGCCTCAGTCTAAATCAAATCTTACAACCCACATTTTGACAATTAAATAGCTTATAAGGTGCCCTGAAATAGTTGAAAATCTGTAACGCTTGCTTTTGATGTGTCCATTTATTTCACTCTCCAGTTGCATAAAAATTTGCTTTCAACACTGATAAAATTTTATGGTGATCTTTATTATTGTTTGCTTTTTTGATTACTTTAATCTCTCTCTCTCTCTCTCTCTCTCTCTCTCTCTCTCTCTCTCTCTCTCTCTCTCTCTCTCTCTCTCTCTCTCTCTCTCTCTCTCTCTCTCTCTCTCTCTCTCTCTCTCTCTGCGTGTCTGTCTGTCTATCTCTGTCTATCTCTATCTGTCTGTCTGCCTGTCTCTCTCTCTCTCTCTCTGTGTTAACTTCGTTAGCTTTAAAATGTTTTTACGTCCCTTTCTCAGATCCTGGATGTTGCAGATCCAAAGTTTATAAAAGCCCTAACCTCTCTTTGTGAGCCATGAAAGAGAGCTAGGTTTGTAAAGTTTGAGTTGTGGAAAGACATTGTTGAAGCTGTCCTAGGACTCGCTATTGGAAATGGCTATCAGAGAAAGGCTACCTACATCTAAATGATGAATTTTTGACAGTTTTGAACATTTCTTTTTGGACAATAAGATTTTAATAATTCTTTGAAGCCTCAGCCTAAATCAAATTTTATAGGTCGCTCTTTGACATATAAATAGCCTAATGAAATTTCGTAAAATTGTTGAAAAATCTTATACGTTACCATGATTTTGATGTATCGATTTCTGTCATATTGCAGATGCATAAATTGTGCTACCCACACATAGAGAAAATTATTGCAGTGAACTTTTTATTACGGTGAGTTACATTTTCTGACTCTCCTGATCACAGCTTCCTCTCTGCCAACTTGACCTTGACCTTGGCATCATATAAAAGAGGTGAATAATCTTGGACCAGCGATGTGCACCCTCATGGAGCTAACATCAAGAGGTTACATCATCATGTGCAAATATTGCTTATAAATATATCGCTCATCGTTGTCCAACTAGAGAATGATGGCTAAAGAGTGAATTCACTCTATCTGCAGGAACATCTTCGCTGGTTCGAGTCTCACACCGCTGGTAGGTTTTTAAAATCTCATCTTTTCTGTTATCCTCATGCCATCCGGGATATATAGTAAAAGGCCATAGATCAACGTATTCTGAATGGGTTTCATGAATCTAGCAATCATGTCATACGTCTTTGAAAAAACGGAAGATATTTAGTTTAAAAATTAACTTTTCTTATAGACATTTTGTTGTTTTCTATATCCCATCCTCTCTCAGTAATTTCTCTTTGCATCTTCCCTCTGGGTTTCATGGATGGAAATGTTTATTGGAGAATGGTTTCCTACATCTAGATGATTAAGTTTATGGCAGTATAGAACATTTCTTTGAACAAGATTTTAATAATTCTTTAAAACTTCAGTATAAATCAAATTTTACAGGCTGCTCTTTGAAATGTAAATGGCCTTATGAGATGCCCTGGAATAGTTAAAAATATTATTTTTTCCTCCTTCAATATATCCATTTCTGTCACACTGCAATTGTCTTATTTATACTCTGTACTTTCCACACTCAAAGCAAATACTACGGTGAATTTTAATCCTTTGCTTTCTGATCAGTTTAATTTGTTGTCTCTCTTGATTCTCTCTCCCATCGTCCAAAATGATCATGACCTTGATATCGGACAAGTTACTAACTTTAAAAAGTTAATCAATTTTTTTTTCAAAAATCAGAAATTTGTTTCAGGACAATCCAAATACTGCATGCAACTTATTAAAATAAGTGGATGTTACCTATATTTTCTGCCCTTCCTTTTAGATTTATAGGGTGTATTTTATTTTCCTCATCAGGAGTTAATCTTGGCATGCTTAGGCAGAGCCAAATTGTAATCTGGATCATCACAAAACAGCAGGCAAATCAGAGATGCAAGATCAAAGATATAACCTAAGAGAATGGTCACAGCATGTTTCTTGAATGATGCTCGGTCAAAAGTAAGTTAACATGTTCAGTTTCTTGCTTTGCCCCTCTTTGTATCCTCCTGTGTTTATTTCTATTTAACTATTTTCTATTCTCGTCTCTATTACCTGTCTTTGTCTCTATACTTCTAAATCACCTTACAACCCTCCTCTCTTCTATCTTTCCCTTGCAAAGAATTCTATCTTTCCTGTCATCTCCTGATCTCTTTCCCCACTCTCTCTATCTCTCTCTCTCTCTCACTCGTTTGTTTTTTCTTTCGGCATTATATGTGTCTTTATGACTACTTCTCAGAATTAACATCTTCTTGACCAAGCTAAGTTTCACCCATTATTTCTACAAATTGTAAGCATATTGCTCAAACTCTCCCGCCAACAACTGTAGGGATCTATGTCTTCAGTTCAAATCCAAACTCTAAAGGCTAACTTCACACTGCTTAGGAAAGTTTCGAAAGAGTATGTTTGGACTGAACATGTTAAATCGCTAGATCTAAAGCACAAAATCTACTGTGGGCTGCAAGTTCTGCTGGTATTCTGTCTCTACTAGACATATAGATCTACCTCTGGAAAGATTGAGACTTTATAAGAGTGGATATCAGAATTAAACTTAAAAGAATTAGCAAGCATTGAAAGCCTACTCTTCCTATTGATTTCCTCTGTAGGGTCCAAAAAATGAAAACCTTAAAACATTTTTGCTTTTCAATGTAGTGATGGTCCCATGATCACAAGGGTAAAGCAACCAAGAGAACCTGATGTATGAAAACTTTAGCAGAAATGGTTTTCTTTTTTCTGTTTTTTTTTTTTACATAAAGCTTGATAATGCTTCAACTGCAAAATTATTTTAGTTGAAACTAAATGCAATTCCAATAAATTTTTTTAAATTTTTAACAGTGGAATGTGGTATTACTTTCATAAAATATAGATTTTCAGGTTATTTGCTTTGATTTTATTCAGAAATGGTATGGTTTGTAAATCCGAAATGGATCCAGAAAAAACTTTCTAAGCTCCTTAACCTTAAGGCAATTTATCGTGTCCTGCAAATCGATGTATCCAGTGACACAAGAATCAGAGGTGAATGTTAAGTGCAAGCAGTAACTTGGTCCATGCACTTACACTGAATTTTGTATAGACTGCATAAGTAAGTTCAAGAGTTCTAGCCCAAAAGTCTCCGATAATTTTGCAACCTTCAGTCTTTCTGTTGCTTTAAGGAAAAAAAAATATCCCTTGATGATGTAACACTCATTGAAGGAAAAATTATTCCTGATTCTAATAAATTGTGAATGACAAAGCACCTGTTACAACCACAAGACGATTAAAATAAATCAATATCTTGATAATTTGTTTGTGAGAATAAATGTTTCAAACATTTTTTTTCCTCAGGTGATGCTAGGCAGATGTTTTCAAGTTTTCACTGGATGATCCCCTACAAGAGTTACTATCGGGCTGAAAAAAGTAATGATGCCTCTATTAGGATGGATCTTTCTAAGTGGACAGGCCATCTTCAGACATGAATTCTTCCTAGATTTATGTTGATGGAATTTGTAATTGATAAATAAGTATATGTCTGTTCAATCTGCCCGTCTGAGGCTCAAGTTTGCCATCTCAAATAGAGGCTACTCTTTTCATTTTTGCAATGCCAGACGATGGCTTATCTGTTCAGTTTTGTACTGGCCAACAGAGGCTATTGTTTACAATCCAAAACAAAGGTAATTGTTTTTACCATAAGTACTGCCTGACAGGGGACAAGTTTGTCACACTTGATGGAGGCTGATCTGTTCATCTTTTCACTGCTTGTCAGGGGCTCAAGTCCGAGGTCCATGCGGTTGGTAAATGAGTTCTTGGACTCATTGGTTCAATCCCTTTCCTTAACTTTGAAAGGAGAGAAGGCCTTAGATCACAATGTTGTTGAGAGACTGAATCAAACAATTAATAGATAAAAGGAGAATCTGTTTCCATCTGTAAAGACCTATTTTATATGGTCTCAATTTTAAGGTGAACCTGCTGAGCTCTGCATTGCCTGATTGCAACTCAGTTTCTTTGGTTTTTTGTTTTTGTTTCAGAGAGCAGCTAATCTTTTTGGTTTACCATCTCGATAGAAAGTGCATCTGTTCAGCTGTGTAATGACCAACAGGCTAATTGAGCACTTCACAGCCAAATGGGGGCTCAATTATGACATCAAAGGGGGAGGCTAATCTGCTTAATTCTGCACTGTTCAGATAGGGCTCAATTTTGCCAGCCTGGGGAAAACTAATCTGTTAATCTCTGCTTTGCTCGATAAGGGTTTATGTCATCTGCGAGAGCTGCCAATCTGGCTTTGCCAACAAAGGATCAAGTTTAGCATCTCAATAGTTTGGCTCTGAAATGACTAATGGAGGTTAATCAGTTCAGGTTTTCACTGTCCGACAGAGACTCAATTTTTTGCCATCTAGAGGAGGTCAATCTGTTCCAATCTGTACTCTTGATGAAAGCTTAAGGTTGCCATCCTAGAGCTCTCCTTGTCCCACGGATAGTAATCCGTTTAGCTTAACCTGAGGAAGGATAAACTTTTAAGAGCCTGCAATAGCTCAAACTCCTTTCAGATCTCAAAGGAATTTCAACTAACCTTGTTCAATATCGAGCCAAAAGCTTGGGACTGATGGAAAATTGCTGTAAACTCTGACTTCTCTTGTTAGTTCTGGGTTTCAAAAATCTATTTTATTTACCAGCAAGGAACAGTTAGAAAGCTCACTTATGCATGTGATAGTAAAGCTGATTTTGCTCCGTTCATTACCATTTTCTGTCATCTCTGTTAAAGTGTGTAAAGGAGAGGGCGGAAGAGGTGAGGAAAAGGATGGACAAGAACAAGAGCTCATCATAAAACTCTCATAAACATGTATATGGCTTTTATGTTGTTTTGCTTGAATAAAGAGCCTGCAGGAACTTTAAGTTATGAGATCTAGTTAGACAACCAAGTCTTGTCTCTTTATTTAAAAAGTATGCAGTTTGTGGAGGTAACAACCCCCCCCCCCCCACCAGATATTTTTCAGTATTCCAAATTTACTTCAAGGAACATTTAGATGCTAAATGGGAATACATTGTTTCATTGAGACAATTTTTTCTTATAAAAAATGCTTTCACAGTTACAGCCAGCAATAGGTTCTAAGCAGAAATAAAGCTTGCATTGTGACATTTATTATTGATGGACGCTTGTAAGACTTAAGAATTCTTTCCGTGGGGAAAAACCAACAGGAGCCCACTGTATCATAGTTAATCCTACACTCCCATATCTGAAGACTAAATATTCAAACATGGAAGAAAAATCAAAGGCAAAATGATGTTGTATTGCATTTCACCAAAACCATCCACATGACAATCATGACCGCACATAAACTTTTTGCTTGTAGAAAGCTAAACCTAAGACCTATAAGTTTCTTGAGGAATTTACACAGTGTGTTGAGAATTTACTCCAAGGAATTTCATCTCGAAATCTGTGACAAGCAAATATTGTCTTCTTAAAAATCGTTTTCCTTTCATTCTTTTCATACTTATAAATAGGTTTTTCTACACGTTAGGTGTAAAAAAAATTGTATGGAGACAGTCTTTAAAACTGAACACATTGATTTGTCCTCCTGATCTTTATTATCTGCCCAAATACACACTACATTTTCTATCTTTATGATCATTGGAAGTTTAGATTCAAACTTTTATCAGTAAAATTTTTGTTCGTTTGACTGACTAAATTTTAAACTGTTCTGGACTTTAAAAAAATACTAAAAGGTATCAAGAAAACTGTGTATTGGAGTTATAATGTCCAAATAATACCTATAGGTACATTTTTCTCTAGTTGTCCCCCATGCCATGGTTGGGTAAGTTTGGGGCCTCACCAGTTCAGTTTCTTCATGCCAAACAGGGGCTGCCGCTGGATATGAGATAAGGCCCAAGATCACCTTGTTCCAATTTTGTACCACCTGGCGGGGACATAAGACCTGTAAACATGTTGCACATCTAAAGGAATGAGGTTTTTTTTTTTTTAACTATTGGACCTGAAGTATTACGAGTTATCGTCTTAAACCTTATGGCACAGATACACTTTACACTCAGTACTGTTTGTTATTATAATCAAAAAGCTGTTTTTGATGTTCCACTATTGATATCACATCCTTCAGTCATTATTATGCAAATTTTATTTTTTCTAAGCTGTGGCACAGTCTACAGGAAAGGTGTCTTTTATTCTATCACCATCTTTTCTGGATTACATGTACTATCTCTGTCTTTATCTTCTCTTGTCTGCATATGTTCGTGAGTAAATCAGTGTATCTGTCTACCTACTGTCTCCTTTCCTCTGGTTATCTCTATCCAACTCGTTTGTTTCTGTCACCGTAGTTTTGCTTTATTTTCCGAATGCAGTGTCACTTTTTGTTTTTACTTTGAACACACCGTTTACAAACAGTTTTGGGGAGGTGTTTGGGGCAAAAAAAATATTACCCATAATGAAAATAAAGCTCATTTATAATGCGTTTTTTAGTATGATACCAGTTGTAGTATTGATTTTAATGATGATAGCCGATATGCAATATCTTTATTGGTTAACATTTGCTCTGAAGCGTCAATATTTTTAAAAACTATTTAAGAACACTAATTGGTTATTTCTCCCCCTATTTATTATGTATAGTTTGTTATCAGCAGAGGGATATCAATACACAGTTTTTGTGGTGAACTTGAAACTATAACTTCAAAAAAAAACTTTATGGACTGAATCTTTGGTTTAAGAGGCAGCACAATGGTTTTGTGTTTGAATTTTCAAATATTTTTAAATTCAATCATCTGCCTTTTCCTTGAAAGTGTGCTTTGCAAGTGCAGTTTGCTTTTATGGGGCGAAAATGAAAGTTTTTTTTCTTTCAGATGTAAATCAGTATTTGGGTACTGTCCAAATAGATTTTTAGAGTTGAATTCTTCAAATTTGAGTGGGTCACATGTAACTCTTGAGGACACCAATATTGTCAGTTTAGATCTTCTTAGTTTGTGAAATCTGCTGATCTCTGATCCTTCCATAGTGGGCTCTCTTTCTCCATAAAATACTGACCTGTGTAAGATTTTTTTGGGGGGAAAGAGGGGGGTGCTGGCAGGTGTTAAGCTTTCACCTAGAAATTTTTAGTTAAAGGCTAAATTTTGATACCTTTAATATTTGAAACAAATATTGACTTTGTAGACTTTTCAGAACATTCATGCCTCTTTAAGGCAGAGGAGATAAAAATATTGATGCTTGATCTGTTATATGTTTCACCATTGTATTGGCATTGCTCTGCTCTTTTTTTTTTTGCGCATGCTAACAGCACGCTACTCACTTGCACATTACTAACCTGCATGTCAATTTGTGTTGATACAATGGTGAACCTGGAAAGATGCCTCAGTAAAAATTTTGTTTTTACTTTAATAGTTAAAAGAAATCTGTTTCTTTTTTTTTTTTTTTAAATGTTTAGTTGAAGGCAGGGTGCGTGAATAACTGGAAAAAAAAGGGGAGAGAGAAAAAGAAAGAGAGGGCTAAGAAGAGAGAGAAGGCATTGAGTCACTATTATATTTTTTTTTCAAAAAGTCAAGTTTCACTAGGTTTTTATCCTGGTAGTCGTAGGTGGCTTGGGTGGTGCTAGTTGGCCCACATTCACATATTCTCCTAATTTCAAGTTTTGACAGTGATTCTGCAAGAGCAAAGATTTGTTAGCTTACAAGTTCTTTTTTTGTTTCATATCTTAACTAATCTTTCTACTATTCCTTTTCTTTGCAATTAGAAATGAGAAATTTTCAGTTTTTGGGTAGCAGAGCAAAATCAAGGCCTGAAAATAAAAGCAAGAACAATTTGATAGTTTAGATTTATGTTTGAGTTTTGAGCTGTCTTACTCTTTGGGATTTCAATTTTGCGGCGCTCTTCCCCACAATAATTTCAATCATTGTTGCTTCTGCCTGCTTTGGTCTGGTATTTATAAAGCATAATATTTTGGGGAATTTCTATGTATATAGCAATGGTTAAGGTGGAATTTCTTGGGACTTTCACAGTGGACACTATCTACAAGACTGTGGAATATGGGAGCAAAAATGTGAATTTGTTATTTTTTCTGGCTGTTTCCAAACGTTGACTGGAACAAATTATGTTCAACTCTATCTTTTATTTGATTTTCATCTCTATGTAAATAAGAGTAAATCACACATGAAACTAACGTTACAATATTCACCTTGTTTCAGGTGTCAAATAGCTTAGTTGGTAGAACTTTTGATTCGCACAATCTATGTTGATGGAATTTGTAAATGATGAAGAGATCAGTCATTTAAATCTGATTTGCCCAATGAAGGCTTATCAGTTCAGCTAAAACTGCACGACGGATGCATAAGTTTACCATCCCAAAGAGAGGCTTATCTGTTCCATTTTGCAATAACTGACAGATGCTAATCTGTTCACTTTTAATATGGCCAATGGAGGTTCAAGTTTGCAATCCAAGAGAAAGAATTATTTAGAATTTGTGATGCCCGAAGGGGAGCTAAACTGTTCAACCCTTCAATGCAGGACAGGGGCCCAATTTTGCCATCCTGAGGGAGGCTAATCTGCTCGGTTCTGCATTGCCCAACGAGGGGTTTTTTTGCCACCTCAGAGAGTGGCCAACCTGATTGGCTTTGCACTGGCCAAGTAGTGATCAAGTGTATTCTCTCAATTGAAAGTTGTATTCAGCTTTGTAATGAGGCTAATCAATGCAGGTCTTCCCTGGCTGTGTCATCTGGTGATGAGGTTTGATCTAACCTAATCACTGTCTCCGTGTAAGATTCTGCTGGAACTTAACACTAATCAAAGAATGCATTTACCTCGTTGCTAGTTTAGAGGTAAAATTCTGGATCAAACTCGAGGATAAATGTAAGTACTTGGTGAAGATAGGGATAAAACGATGACTGACTTGTTGAATCTTTTCGAAGGGAATTCTTTCATTTTTGTTCACCTCACTTCTCAACAGAAAATGGAGTGACAGCAGTAGTTGTGTAACATTTTACACATAAAGCAAAGAAATTTTAAGTCTGTTTTGTTTCACTTTGCCTTTAGTCAGTGGTGATTCCCGTGTTTCATACCTATTCCCTGCCATATTGGAGAGATCCATGTCTATTAAAATCTCGTATTATTAAGAAGCTTTAATAAACCATCATACTGTGAGACTGGTAAGGAATTTAAAGTTGATTAATTTCCGCACTTTAGTTTACACACTTCTTATCTCGAACATCGGATGCTGCATATTTATTCGTTAATTTTTTACCTAACTGAATACGTTCTTTTTTCTGATCACTCCATGTGCATATTAACATTTGGTTCGGGAATTTACAGAATTTGTTCTGGGCCCATACTTGGCGTCGTTTTTACTTAAATATTAATTGCAAAAGGATACTAAATTGCACTAAATTTAAACTGCAATCAAAGTTATATCGACAACTATTCTCCAAGTGCCCTTCTATCTAATTTGAGTTTCCGTGAAATAAAGTTATTTGAAGATTCAAATGCAAAAACGGATTGTTGAATACTGCTTTATTTAGTGGCAGCTTGAATAAATACAAATATTAGATAGTCTGCAGCAAAATTTGAAATCAATAAATTTAGTTTGTGTTGAAATATTTGGCTATCAACTTTGCGTCGCAAAGGACATTTCGACCTTCTGTCCTATGAGCGAGTATGTGCATATTTTCATATCCCACCGTGTATAAGTTTTACAAGTTACTCTTTTACACTTATATTTAACCTTTTATAATTACTTAAAATGTTTATCAATGATCGTGTTGTTGGAATAAAGCGGGCACTGATGGAGGCTTGTCAATTCAGCTTTTCTCTACCTGACTGGGGTTTACTTTTGTAATCTAGGGGAAGGCTTTTTTTTTCAACTCTGCACTACCCAACATGGCCTCAGTTTTGACATCTAAGCAGAGGCCAATCTTTTCAGCCCTGCGCTGCTCAAAAGGGGCTCAGGACTCCATATCATCGGTAGATGAGTTTTAGGCCTCGTCATTTCAGCTCTGTCCCTTCGACACATGCCTATGTTAAAATGAATGGACATAGATCACTGTGTTTTGGACGTGCTAAATCAAACAAATATTAGGCGAATCTGTTTCCATCTGTCAAATTTTATGGGGTCTCAAACTGCTATGTCTTAGGAATATAAATGTAAAATATTTTGTAGGAAAATTTGCAGCCAATTGAGAATTGAGTTGGCAAGGCAACATTTCGAGAATCTTGTATGTCTCTGTGTTTTGATATACCAACTTGTATCATAGGTTCTACAAGTTACATTTTTTACTTTTTCATATACCTTTATATATATCCGTGTGAATATTTTTAGCTGCGACTATGCCAATTTAATATCTGTCTTTATTTATGTATACACCATAGTTTATAGAATCAAGATATTGTTGCCAAAACGAGAAATCTAAACCATCACACCAGTACCCCACCTCAAAATGAATTAATATGGATTGATCCTTGTTGGTTATCTCTTATTTGCAGACTTCATTTTATCACTTACTTTGAGATTCTAGTTCCAAGATCAATTCTTGTACATTATAAATCACTTTTGTTCTTGTTACAAACTAAGCTAAAATGATTTGGGAGTGATAGTCTCTGATAGGTGGGCGCATTTTAGGCCATGAAGGAAGTGGGAAGGGGGAGAGAGATTTGGTGGGGGAAGGGGATTAATAATCTTCTTGACAACTGCAAACAGTGATTTAATATAGCGCATTTCCTGATTTTGTTCCAAGCTTTTGTCTCCATTGTCTGATTCCGTAATTTAAGCTCCATGAATGTTTGTCGGAAAATTTTTTTTTTCATATTTAGATATTTAGAAGGTTTAGTTTATGGCAATATTATACAATTTCTTTGAACAAGACGGTTTTTATATTTTTTTTTAAACTTCAGTTTACATTAAACTTTACAGGCCATTCTATAATTTATAAACTACCTTGAAATATTTGAAAAATCTTTTTTTCTGTCGATATATGCATTTCTGTCAAACTGTAGTTGTATAAATTATGCTATCGACAATCAGATCAAATAATTACAGTTATCTTTTTTTTTCTTTGCTTTATGATAATTTGATCACTTAATTTGATGTCTCTCCTGATTCTCTCTCCCTCCTCTCAGCTCAACCTTGACGTTGACATCGGAGAAAAGAATTGAATAATCTTGAACCAGCAATTTGTGCTGACACAACCAGACAAGCACATACAGCATTTGGTTCAAGACTTTTGGAACCATCCACAAGGAGGCCAGAGAGGAGAAAATTGCCAGAGTTGATAATGGATTGGTAAGTTAGACTATTAAACATAATAGATTGTTATACTTTGACTAAGGAAAAGTTTAATTAGAAAGCCATATATTGTTTTTGTTAAGAGGAAACTTCGCGTCAATTATGATTCTTTACTATTTCTGGTGCAGACCTAGTTTTGTAATTTAAAGAATCGGATATTAAAATTAGAGCAAATAAAGCCAATGAAATAACAATGGCAAGTAAGACTTAAGTAGCTAACTTTTACACTTTAAATACAAAATCAAAAATTCGTTTTTAGACCGTTCCAATTTTTCAATTTTTAAAAATGAAAAAAAAAAAAGTTTAATTCCCTATAGTGGATTCTGCTCTTATTTTTTCCCCTTCCCCTAAAATTTTAGGGTCTGATTTGTTTTGCTCATCAGAAGTTAATCTTGGACTTGTCTAAACATCACAAAGCTTGTATTTATTTTGTACATTGAAGTCATTCAACACTAGCTCAATTGGAGAGACTTGACCAAAGACCAAAGATATAACCTGAGAGAACAGTCATGCCATGTTTTGATTGATTGCCCTGACAAAATTAAGTTTTTATGTTAATTTCTCTCTCCGCCTCTCTTTACATCTTCCTGTCTTTCTTTCTAAACTATTTGCTACTTCCCTCATCATCTATCTTTGTCTCTGTGTTATTCTATCTTTCAACTCTCCTCTCTTTCTCTCTTCTCTCCTTCCTTTCTGATAGAATCCCCTTATCTTTCCTCTTTATTGTCTTTTTTATCTCTCTGTCTCTGTCTCTCTCTCTCTCTCTCTCTCTCTCTCTCTCTCTCTCTCTCTCTCTCTCTCTCTCTCTCTCTCTCTCTCTCTCTCTCTCTCTCTCTCTCTCTCTCTCTCTCTTTCTTTCTTTCTGCATTGTTTGTGGTTCTATAACTGCTTCTCAGAATCAATGTCTTTGTGCTTAGTTACTGACATGGCTACAAATTGACAGCAAGATATAGCTCAAACTCCCAAACCAAAACTCTGGAGGCTCAACTTTACACTGCATATGAATGTTTCGGAAGAGTAAGTTTGGACTGAGTGAGATTTATCGCTAAATCTTAAGACCATAATCAGTGCAGACTCTTAGTTCAGCTCATATTCCGCCTCAGCCATGCATGTAGCTCTACCTCTAGAAAGACCTAGGTTATATCAAGAAAGTTGACTTGGTGTAAAAAGAATTAAACTTTGTGCCTAAGGCGCAACCTCCACCTGTTGATACATACCATGCCACAGGCTAAACCTCTCCTTCCATAGGCCATAGCACAACACTCGGGGTTCTTTTAGGGTCCCAAAGAAGCGGTCGGTCTCCCAAAAGTTCAATAATTTCCCTCTTGTAGTCGTCTGTGTTGGCAACACACGGCACAAAAAACGGGCAATACAGCAAATCGCTCCACGCAATGTTTCGTCACGACTGTGTCATGCCATCTATGGAATGCGCTACTCTAAATTATTGTGTTCAATTTTCTTTGGCACACCCGAGGTGTGCTGTGTGTTGTGTGCCACGTGCAGTGTGCCATCTATGGGGGGTCCGCTTTAGAAGAATTTGCAAGTAGTATAAGCCTACTCTTTCCATTCATATCCTGTCCTAAAAAAAACAAACCAAAAAAACAACCTTACAACATTTGAGGTAGTGATGGTTGCACTATCATAAGGGTAAAGGAACCAAGTGTAATCTGATATATGGAAACTTCTTTTTTTGTTGTTTTTCTTTAATACTTGATAATACTTCAAGTGCACAACTTTTTTTTTTTTTTAAACTAAATACTATTCCTATACAACTTAAGTTCTTTGTACTGAATCATGGTACTACATTTATAAAAATAATACAGAATATCAGAATATTTCTTCCTTTTTCTGAAAAAATGGTTTGATTCGTAAGCCTCAACATGGATTCAGAATAATTTTTAAACTCCTAAACCCAAAGACGATTTATCACATCCTGCATATCGTTGTTTTACCAAGAATTTGTGGTGAATACTGTTAAGTACAAGCAGTAACTTGGTCTATGTACTTGCATTTTGTGTCTGCTGACCTAGTGGGTTCAAAGCCGACAGTCTCCAACCTTCAGTTTTTCCATTAAAATGACTTTTGACACTGATGCAATGCTCATAGAAACAAAAATTAATCGCCATTGTAGTAAGTTCTGCATGACAACGCAACTTTTATAAAACCATATGTTAACTCGATAAATTGATAAATGTGTAGTGATCTTTGTTATAAACATCTTTTCTATAGGTGATGCTGGGCAGATGTCAAGCTTTCACTGAATGATGCCCCACAACAATTACCTTCGAGCTGAAAAATGGAATGACGTCATGATTAGGATGAATCTTTGGGATTGGACAAGCTGTGTTTAGACGTGGATTATTTGTAGTCTATGTTGATGCAATCTGTATTTATCAATCTATTCAGCCTTGCCTGGCGAAGGCTTGTTTGTTCTGCTCAAGAGAGGCTTATTTGTTCACTGCAACGGAGGTTCAAGTTTGCCATCTAAGGCAAGGGTAATTTTTTTACATTTGTTATGCGCAACGTGGGACAATTTTGTCTTCGTCAAGTTTGACGAAGGCTTATCTTTTTATTACCCCCCTCTTAATCCATTCCCTTGGTGCTGGCGCAAATTAAATATTAAAAAAGACATTAGATCACTATGTAGTTGACAGGCAGACTCAAACAACAACAACCCAAAAAAAAAATTAGAGGGGAATCTCTTTCAATCTTGTAAAGATGATATCATAAATTTCCATTCCATAGGAAGGCTTGTCAGCTGAGCTCTGCATTTCATGGCGGCAACGCATTTTTATCTGAGAGCAGCCAATCTGTTTTACCATCTCAATAGAAAGTTTATGTGCTCAGCTGTGTAAGGATTGACAGGGTAATCAATTGAGCATTTCACAGCTCAATTTTGCTATCAATGACAAGGCTAATATGTTTAACACTGCATTGCCCGACGGGGGTTTGTTTTTGCCAACTCAGAGAGCTGCCAATGTTTTTTGGCATTGCGCTGGCCAATGAAGTTAACCATCTGAATAGAAAGTACGTGTTCAACTTTGCCCATAGAAAGATAAACAATCATCTTTTTGTGAGCTTTGATTGACATTCAGCCAAAAGCTTGGAATCGTCAGAGAGCTGCTATAGGCTCAGCTTTCTTTTGTAAGTTCTGGGTTTGAGCAATCTGTTTTATTTACCAAAAAGGAATAGTCAGAAAGCATACCTAAGTATATGATAGTTTGATGGCGGTTAATCTAATTTTGCCCCATTCATTTGTTAACATTGGGAAACTGTGTTTAGAAGAGTGCAGAAGAGTGGGGAAATGGATGGACAAGAACAAGAGTTCTTGGGTTCAAGACAATTTTTCATTAAAAACGGTCGGTGATAGGCTTTAAGCAGAAAAAAGGAACACCTTTATCGATGGGCCTTACCTAGACATGAACAATTTCTCTTTGAGGTAAAAAACTGCAGCTCAGCACTGGCCAATAGGAATGAATTGTTTTGCGTGAGAGTTTTAGTAATGAACACTAAGCAAAAGCAAACATTTTGTTGCAAATGTAGGACTCTTGAAGAAACTAAATGCTCAAACATAGACCAAAAATCTGATGCAAGATGATGTTCTATTGCATTGTATAAAAATTATCATTGTTATAATCGTCATTGCCTATGTGGCTGTTGAAGGGTAAGTCTAAATTATTTTATTTTCTTAAGGAATCACTCAATGTGCTGAGAATAAACTCTGCAAATTGCAACTCAGTCTGTGACAAAGGGACTTCTTTTTCTGAAAATCTTTCTTTCATTCTTTTCATGCTTCTATATACCACATAGTTTTTTCTACACTTTGTCTAAAACAATTTCAGTGGAGACAAGAGTCCTTGAGAGTAAACACAATGATTCTGTCCCATCTATCCAAATACACATCACAATTTCTGTCTTTATGATTACTGGGAGTTAAGATTCGCATTTTTATGAGGATTGCTTTTCGTTCCACTGATTGAATTTTAAATAGTTGTGGACTTAAAGAAATAAAGGTATCAGGAAAGTTGTCACATTGGTTTTTCTCTTCATTAGCAAAGTGATTCAGGAACTGACAATTCTTTTAATTAAAGAAGAGCAACCGTGTATTGGGGTTACAACGTCTGATATGATATCAACATGGGCATTTTTCTCTAGTTGACCCTCACTCTATTGATGGGCGAGTTTGGGACCTCATCATTTCAGTTCCTCCATGCCCAAAGAGGGCTGCAGTCCAATATGTATATAGGCCTCGCTGTGAGACCTGTGCTAGTTATGTTGCATCCAAAGGACCTTAAGTGAACTTAAGCCCACTTAAAAGTTATATTTTTCTTAAAAAGAACCGTCTCAGAAGGCGTAGATAACACTTTACACTCTTTACTGCCTGTTGTTAATCTACAGGCTGCTCTTTAATCTTCCGCCATTTATATCGAATCCATCATCTATTATTATGTATAGTATCCTTTTTTCTTGTTTCTCACCCTCTTAATTGTCATGCATTGTACAGGAAAACCGTCTTCTATTATCATCTTTTCTATGTTACTTGTGTTTATCTTCTATTCCCTGTAAAGGTTTGTGTGTAAGTCAATATATCTGTCTGATTGTGCATCTCTTTTCCTCTCTTTATATCTATGCAACTCTTCCTTCTGTTCGTGTAATTTTGCACTATTTTCCGAATGTAGAATAAACTTTTGATTCCAGTTTTATTAAGATTTGCTTTGAGGTGGCAATATTTTTTTGCAGTTATTTGAAAATGCTTATCAGTTGCTTTTTTCTCTACTTTATTATGTACAGTTTGGCATCAGCAGAGAGATGTCAATACATAGTTTTTGTGGAGAACTTGAAAATATGACTACGTTAAAAGTTTATCGACTGAATCTTTTATTTTTGGCACAACTTAATGGTTTAGTGTTTAATGTTTTTATATATTTTTTAATTAAATTATCAGCATTCTCCTTGAACATTTGCTTTTGCAGTTTGATTTTTTGCTGGAGGCTTTTTAGTTTTCAAGCACACATGTCCTGGGTAACGTTCCTTAGTGCTTCTAGTTTTAGCCTCATTTACAGCGGATCGTAACTTATTTTTTTGGCCTTGGAAAATTTCCAGTTGAATCATTATGCCATCTTTGTCCATATAAGTTCAGATTGGTTGATTAAACCTTAATGCAGTTTAGATCTTCTCAGTCTGTGTAACATGCTCATCTCTGATCCTTCCATAGTGGACTCACTTTCTCCATAAAACAGTGTTTGGAAACGGACTCTTTGAATAAATGGTCAATGGGTTGCTGCAGGTTTTTTGGGGGTGGGTGGGGGGAGGTGCAGGTGTGTGGTGCATTTGTCAAGCCTTCACTTATAAATTTTTGGTAAAAGGCTAAATTTTGATATCTTTCCGCCCAATATTTTAAACAGTTATCGACTTCATAGACCTATTTTTTCAAAATGTTCTCGCCTTTTTAAGGCAGAGAAAATAATATTGATCCTCAATGTCAATCTGTTAAAGGTTTCACCATTGTATTGGCATTGCTCTTTTATTTATTTTTTTGTGCATGCTAACAGCATGTTACTAACCTGCATCTATATTTGTGCTGATACAATAATGAAACTGGAAAGATGTGCGCATAAGAATTTTACTTTTTTAATAATAAGTCGAAGGGAAATTTGTTTCTCCATTTTTTTAAACAGTATTTTAGTTGAAGGCTGGGTGCATGAAAGAGTGGGAAGCGGGGGGAGAGAGTAGATTTGAGAAGGGAAAGAAGGCATTACATCACTAATTTTTTTTTTCAGTCAGTTTTACCAGGTTTCATCCTGTGGGTTTAGGCGGTTTGGGTGGAGCTAGTCGGTCCACATTCTAACATTGTTTTAATTTCAAGTTTTGGTTTCAAAGTGAAGTTGCTGTGCTGTCATCAAGAGGAATGATTTGTTAGTTCACACGTTCTTTTTCCTGATCGATATCTTATATAGTTTTCCTGCATCCCTTACCTTTTTTTTCTTTTTATTTGCAATTTTGGGGAAGTAGTAGAAAAATAAAGGTCTGAAATTAGAGGCAAGAACAGCTTGATAGTCTAGATTTACGTTGAGATGTGAGCTGTCTGTCTTTAGGATTTCAATTTTGTGGCATTCTTCCTCATGATTATGTCAAGTTTCAGGGTGACTCCAGTCTGCAGGGCTGTGGAATATCGATGTGGAATTTTTTTTTTTTTAAATTTAATTCTCTGACTGAATCCAACGTTAGTTGGAACAAATTATGTTCAACCATTTCTCTCTACCATGTGGTTTTACTCTGCTTGTGAATAAGAATAAATCGCGTATAAATTTAAAAATTTAATGAAAGAATACATTCACCTTATGGCCACTTTAGAGGTTATTTTCTGGGTCAAATACAAGTGTAAGAAAAGCGCTTTGATGAAGATATGAACAAATTGATGCGTGACATTTTCAGTTCTTTTTATTGTTTCATTTTCTCTTCTCATCAGAAATTGGAATAACAGCAATAGTTTTGTGATCAGGTTACACTTAATCTACAGAAGTTTTAAGTTACGGTCTTCTTCAGCTTCTCCTGTAGTCAGTCAGTGGGGGCGGGGGGATTCTCCATGTATAATGCGTATGTCTATGATAATTTCATGTTCAAAAGGCTTTATTAAACTCTCATAGAAATAGACTGATAGAGAAATAAAAGTTTAATAATTTCAGCACAGTGGATAAGTATACACATTTCTTATTTTGGCCGTTTGACACTGAAATTTTTGTCTACTTGCTACTGTGACCATTTTTTTTTCTTTTTCTCTGATAGCTCCAATTAAATAGTAAAATTTGATGGGGAAATTCACAAAATTTTCTCTGGGCCCTTACTTTAATGGGGTTTTTACTTAGATATTAATTGTACAAGCATGCTTGAAAATTCCTAAATTGCAATGATTTTTGACTGAAATTTAATTTATAATGATCATTCTCCAAATGCCGTTATACGTCTATTTTGAACTTCCGCAAAATTAATCTATCTAAGATCCAAATGTGAGATCTGATTGATGAAAGAGGCTATATTTAGTGTCAAGTTAAATGATATAATATGATAAAATATTCTGTAGATTATCAATAAATTGAAATATTTCTCATAGGTTCTACAAGTTACTCTTTTGCTCTTGCATTTACCTTTTTCTAATCGCACTAAATTATATCAGTCCTGTTGATTAAATATCTGTGGACAACAGTTTATAGAAGGAAAATACTGTCCAAGACTGTTAACTTTGCCTTAAAGAGAAGTCTAAACCGTCATACCAGTATCCCTAATAAATCAATATGTACTGATGTTTATTTGTTATATCTCTCTAATTTGCGGACTTTTATTTCATCACTTACATTGAGATTCTAGTTCGAAGCCCAATCGTTTTACAATAAAAGAGAATTTATATTCTTATTTTTTACTGACTTGAGAAGGGTTGACGCTTAAAAGGAGTGATAGCGGTCATTTTTGAAGGGCTATTGTTAAGGTGGAAAGACTTAGGATTTAAATCTCCTTGACGGCGGTCAACAGTGATTTGGAATATTTATTTATTCGATTCGGTTCCAAACTTTTGTCTCCACTGTTTGATTCCATAAATTTCAAAGTTATTAAAAGTTAAGCTCAACAAACGTGTGTACACTTGGGTGATATAAAAATTATTGGTGTGACATTTTCGTCAACGTAGTATTTTTGAGAAACATATGTAAGATTGTTAAATAATCTTCATATCAATGTCATAGTGTTATTGTATTGTTAATAACCTCATTTTGAGATCATTTTTTATTTATCAGTGTCACCAGAGGCATTCAATGGATGTTTTCTCATGGATTCGAGCCAAATACAGGTCAATAGATGGGTTAAGCGCCTTACCTTCTCATTTCCGTTCTGTTTGGCAGGGAGTTTTCTTGATATGCAAAACAAGTCTGCCTTCACCATGGTGTGTTCAAGATATATCAAACATAAGAATTTAATTTCATTTATTAATGCACAGCTTAGTACTCCACATCATTTTTTGCAACAGGTTTTTATTAATTTTTGCTTTGTAATTTCTTGCGATTGTTTTATTATGTTTGAAAGTCCAAAGCAGAAGAAAATTAAAATGGGTCAAGAATAGTTTTCAAAACATTCTAGGTCTATATCAAATGTTTTGTTGACTTCAACTGCTGTTTGATTTACAGTTTTCCTCAAAGCCCTATTCTGATGAAAATAGACAATTTGTGTAATCTATGTTCTAAAAATAGATCTAAACTTTTAAACTTGTGTTTGAGCTAAAGTTTCAAACAACTATTGTTGCCATTAAAATGGTTAATGTTAAAACTTGGGTGCCAAAATCTAAGTCAATTATCATTTTTGTTTATGTATTTACTTGCACCAATTTAATTTTGTAAGTGGCCAGGGGTTAGACTGCTTTGAACTCGGATTCGTCTTTGCGGGTCAGAGTCCCATAGTATTGATAGGTGATAAATTAAGACCCCATATTTTTAGTTCCGCCTTGCTTGACGGGGTCTGAAGATTGATAATGAAAAAATGCCTGAGATCATGGCCTTGTGGAAGGAGTAAACAAGCAAGTTTTTTTGTAGGGGTGAGTTTAGGGTCTAACAATGCAAAATGTACCATAGCTAGCGATGAGTCTACAATGCTTGAGGATGCTAATTATCACCCAGTGGTGACAATTATATTCATATTTGCTTTGCTCAGAACTAGTACAAATATATGTATGTACTAGTTTAGTCTGATAGTCTTGAGGAAACATAGGCACCTGCTTTGCTGGCTCGTTGGTAGGTGAGTTTAGAGCCTTATCTCATAACTTCGGCTTTGACTGATTTATGTTAGATATACGTAAATTTGGAAATGTAAATTTCCTTAACTTCCAAGCCCAAAGGCTAAAAAATGTACAAAATGATCGTATTTCCTTAGAATGCTAAGCTTTGCAAAAAATTTAAAATGGTAAAATAACAAAATTTGTCCTCTATTAAAAAAACGTATACCAAACTTTAATTTATTTCGTCCGTGTCATTCAATGAGCTCAAAATTCGGAGGTTCGATTTTCCCCCACTATGAAACAAAAACTAAAATAGTGTGATTGTGTGCTCATGAATCTCAACACATTTTCATTGTAATCGTATGGGTTTGTTTTTCACATTATACTGATGAATTTGATGAACTATATTCCATGTAAATATGTTCATAATTTGATTTTTTATAAATGTATGCTAATTGATTTTTTTAATTTAAATTATCCTTAGTGGTGTTATATTGCATATGTCTACTTTGATTTTTACTCAGCTTATCTATGTCTTAACGTGGAAGATGGAGCACCAATGGCTGTTGGGTTAGGACCTCAACATTTTTTTTTCTTGCTCTGCCCGTCGGGGTCTTAAATTGGTATGTTTGAATGTCTGAGATCATTGTCTGGCGACGGACGGTATCAAACAACAAAGCAAAATATATACATATATAACGCTATAACTCTTTTTTTTTAAGATTTATGAACTGTTATCAAAATGATTATCGAAATAACTTTACATGGCACTTTCAATCATTGTTAAAATGTTTTTGATGGTCGTTTTATAATTTTATAAAGTGATTGATCTGGAGTTGCATTGTGATACAAGAATAAAACTTTGCAAAGCCTTTCAGTCTTAGATTTTAAGTCTTTATGATCTCTGTTACCTTATGCTCCTATAAATTAAATAAAGAAAATTTTTAATTTCTATGTTGTGTGAGACACTGACGAAGACGAGGGAATTATACTGTGCGAGATGGCTCAGTCGATAGAACTTTGGACTTACAATGAATCCCAGGTCACTCCTCTCTCCCCCCCCGGGCCTTGGTCGAGTCATCTTAAGATCAGATTCCATCTTATCAGTTCCTATCTTTAGCTTCACGGAAAGCCGCCATTTCTCATTAAGATTCCTAAGTAAAATTACGGGATGTAAGCCTAATCCAAGTGCTGAACTGACATCACATTTCACATAATTGTTACTCGTAGGAAGAAATAGTTTGAAACCAGAATGGGCATGGGTAAAACATTTACTCCAACAGTCAGCTGTTTTTTTGTTTTTTTTTTTAATATCATTAATTTGAGCCGCACCATCCTTGTTGGACGAGGTGTTTTTATTTTTAGCCTTAGTTTGCCTGATGAGGGCTGGTTAGAGTAACTATACGCGCTTGTCTCATCTTATTTGCACCACTCTAATTGCTGGGCCCAAAAATCGAAATACAGGCATTACGACTGCAACCAATTGATTGAAATAAGGATTAAAACTATCAGGTTAAAAATTCAATCATGTCATATCTTTCTATAGCCTGCAGATCACTTGTGATATCTTGATCTCTCATGTTATTACGAAATTAATTCTGTTTCAGTTTTCATGTCATGGACAAAATGTACGCTAAACTGATGATTTCAGAAGATGCTATGTAGGCCTAATAAAATGTGCCTTTATCAGATTATGCTCAAATCTTTTGTTGCTATCCGAGATGATATTGTTTTAAATGAGTCATGATTATTATTATTATTATTATTATTATTATTATTATTATTATTATTATTATTATTATTATTATTATTATTATTATTATTATTATTATTATTATTATTATTGTAATTGTAATTCTTATTGTTATTGTTACTGCTATTGTTACTGTTTTATTATTAGCAGTAGTGCCCACTGTATTTGTTTGTTTATTTTAATCTGTCTTTGCTTCTACCCATGTTTCTTTCCACTCTTTTTATTTACTTTACTCATAACTATCAATCTGTTAATCATGTAAGTTGGAAATATTTATTAAATAATCTCCCATTTACCATTCACTTAGGTCAAACATTTCCACAACTTGCCAATCTTTCCTTTTATTAGTCGAAGATGTCTTAGTTCCATAGATGTTTTATTTGGCTTTGATTCATGACGGGAGTAATATAACACATTTATGACGCTGTGATTAAAGTGTAAGTTTTGTTTTTATTCTAAATTTAGTTGTAACATTAATTCATACGATGAGAAAAAAAAGAATGAAGTAGGGGACTATAAAATAAAGAACACCTTAAGAGGGAATTATACAAACTAGGATAGGTAGGACAACTCGCTCATATGCAGAAAATGTTTTAATTAATCTGGCAAATGATGAGCATAAAACGTAACACGTAGTAGGAATTACCTTTACATTTCTTTTTTATAGTGAAAAACCACGATCAAAGAAAATTTACTACGAGCAAAAGAATATTGTAATAACTGCAAAGGTCAATAAGAATGTTTTGAAATATACAATAACAAATCACTGTAGATATATACTGTTGTTATTTATACTTTTGTTGTCGTTGTCGTTGTTGTTTTTGTTGTTGTTGTTGTTGTTGTTGTTGTTGTTGTTGTGGTTATTATTATTATTATTATTATTATTATTATTATTATTATTATTATTATTATTATTATTATTATTATTATTACTTATCATTATCGAACACAGATTACTTAAGTTCAACCTCATTAAATAAATTATATCTGGAAAATGTACTAGTAGAAAAGAATTGAGTAACCATTAATTTCTTTATCTTTGAAATCATTTAAAGCTACTTTCGTCTATAGGCCTACCGGATAAAGCCATAACAACTTGAGCTTGATTAATGCAGGAGACACAAGACGCTAATCTTTGGTTATACAGTTTAATTGTTAAATTACACTGATATTTTATAACTTGCATTAGGTGTGTTCAAAATACTCTGTTCAATTTTTACATCGTTTATGAACACTTTCAAGATTATTTTTAGCAATTAATCTATCATTTCCTCAAATAAATCTAGACAGAAAGAACTGCACAGTTAATTATAGAATAGTTATCAACTAAATAAACATTAGTAGTTTCAACCCACCCATATCTTTAAATAACCATGAAACAATAGAGACAGTCACTGTACCGAAAAGAAACATTATCTCTTCTCTTATCGTGAATCCATCATTTTAGTCAATCGTTGGTCGCTAATTTGATGTAATTCTTTCACGGGAAGCCTTTGTTATTACAGCACTATCCTGTCGATATATAGTAGTGAAAATAAACGCAAATTTTTTGCCATGACCTGGCACCCGAATCGATCACTTCCCGCCCCTTGCAAATTAAACTAAATACGATTATTTCTAAAAGCCACCATACAGGGATCAGATTTCACGAGTCCTGCCCTGAGCCACTACGTGTGTGGGAAAACCGGATGAAAAACCCGGGTATAGAGGGTGTGTGTGGTATGTAAAAACGCAGTGAACATGATGTTTGTGGTAGGGACCTAGAAAAATCTGTGGTAAGCAAATTGAAATACTGGTCAAAGATGGTCGTCAAACGATACTTGATCATTCAAGACAATGCACCTTTCTCAATCTAAACACAAAATGATAGACACATAAAATAGAAACATAGCTAACTGGCTTACAAATATACAGAAGACGGTCACCAAACATCTGTTCTCATGTTCTTGCAAACCTCTTATGACTCTTCTTGTTGCAAAAAAATCCATGAAAGTGAAAAATTAAAACTGCAGTAGAAGTTCTAGTCTAAATCATAAAAACATTTCAGCATTCCTTTACAATATGTAAAATATCGAAACGAAAACACCACTGATGCACATTAACAACACAAATATTTATGTATATAGATTCGTAGACTATAAGCAACGATACTTTTCTCATCCTTTAAGCACAAAATAGATGACTAAAGCTAACGATAGACTTGCAATAATGTGTGTCTAGAGTCTCAGCCAGCAAACCAGGTAATCAGGACATCAGTCTCTTGGCGTACTTTTACAGGAGTCCAAACATTGAACGTTGCCACTTCCATGTAACCATCCGTCGTAACAAGGACGTATTCGAAATCACACTTTTTACTCAGTCTCAGGTTTGGAGACTCCGGATCTTCTAGGCGCCACGTAAGGGTTGACTCCGAACTGACCTGATTGTTTCATATATTCAAATAAAATGCATCTAACATTATCCAGGAAAGAAGGAACCAAGCAATGCCTTGGTAAATAATAAAAAAAAATCTGTTCGAGCTATAGCTAGGTCTTAATAATTAAATTGTTCACTTTTTTACATTACACCCTATTTCATGATGAAACCGTAATTGAAAATTGCAAAACGTGAGTGCAATTAGTGTGTTTACTTGCAATGTCACTAAAACCTCGACCGCTAAATTTTGCCGTAGATTTACTGCATTAGACTCCGTATTTACAGTACTATGCTTTTCGTTATGCGTAACAAGTATAAAATCTGGAAATTAATAGGTAGCAAAGGAAAAAGGAAGACTGAGAAAGAATTTTTTGCATGCTTTTTGGCTTAGCTAGAATTGCTCGAGGCACCAAAATTAAAGAGCGAAGCGTCAAGCAATGATGTGATACGCTTTGCTTAAAAACAATAGAATCTTAGCTCAAATTTTATTTGAACCTCGCTATGTTCTAATTACGAAACACCCAACCCTTTCATGTTTATTAGTTGGAAAATACAAACCTGTCCTTTCTAGTGACCTTTGCTATAGAAAACCCACAAAGGCTCTTAGATTCTAGAATCCTTTAACAAACAAAAAAATCCCATATCTTATCGCCATATATAGCGTTTTTTCTAGTGTCAGTGCATCACCACATTGCAAAATGAGCAATACTTTTTTTGATAATTTACAAGTAATTGCCTTTGTTGGAGTTCCAATTCTTCTCTGTATGACAATCGTTGTCGACCAGATTCTCAAGTCAGGAAAAACTTTTAAGTCTTGCTTCATGGAAATTAGATAAAAGAAAATGTGAATGGTCGGGCTGGGATATAAGTCTCCATCGGCAACGGAGGAGAGAATCTTGCAATTCTTAATCTTCGGAATACACTGTTGGTCCATGTTTGAATCTTTGGAGTAATACCAGGTCTGGTGTGCACCAGCGGTGAATGAAAACGACTCTATTGGTTTACTTTGGGGATTGAGACGACATCTTATTAGAAATGTATCCTAAGATTTGTCACTTCGATCCTAATTATGTACCGGTAACCACTTTTCATGACCATCTCCGGAACTCTACCAGATACATTGCAACCTTGTAATATTCTCTTTATATATAAATCTTTTGAAAACAAATCTCACAAAACTGGCTTAATACAATATACATACGAATGATAATCAGTATTTGGTTAAAATTGAGATTACTTGAAAACATTTTTAACTTTCAAAAGCGGATAATATGAATAGGCTAGCGTTTTATCTAACAAAAAAAAAAAACCAACATAAATTTGAGATTCGCTGGTATTTACACAGCTGTGAGTCATTTCCCTCTACATATAAATCACCGGACTTGATTGTATTTACCTCACTCCTTGGGATAACATTAATCGCATTAAAGAATATGTAAAAAATTTTGCATATAGAGCTATTCAACAAACCCTCATCGCTGTAAACGTGTATATCTCCACATCATTAAAAGTCTTTATGGCTGCGTAGCAGCATTGATTATAATTATTTTAAAG
>JAWDGP010006344.1:0-25062 GCA_033675545.1 Elysia crispata | reverse complement strand
TGAAATATTTTTCCCCTCTGATTTTGAACCTCTGGTGTTTCTTTTTTTTTTTTTTTAAACATAGCAAATTCGTAGTTTCCCTCAAACTCTCCTCTTGGTAATGTTTTTATTTCAGAATCTAATGTTAGTTCTGACAAGAATGATGAAACAGACTCTTTCCATTTTGAATCTTTCCAATTAAAAGGTAGCTTTTATCTTTGCTGCTTTCTTTTTATTAATCTATACACTTTGTTCTCAGTACCTGTCTTTGAACCTGAATAGCTGGACAGTTGCTTGTGAACCCTAACAAGCCTTAGTCTTGGTTGAGCATACTATTTCTCATATTTTTTTTTATTAAATTTGATAATGTTGTTCAAATGTCAAAACCTTGGGTTTTTTTTCTATTCCCTTTTGCAGTCTGTGAAACTATATTTTAAACTGTCATGTTGTTGTAGCACTGTGCCCTGAATCTCTATATTATCTATGTACCTTCATTTTTTTTGCTCTTTTGTGACATTATTAGTTTTTGTGAGATTTGTAACCTGCCTGGGTTCTTCTGCGTGTCGGCATACATTGAAAATTTGCTGTTACTTTTTTTGTGTGCCAATCAACAGTGTTATACTGCATTTATTTTATACACTGGCATAGATGAGAATTTCCTGGATTTTTTTTTTGTGGTGTAGGGGTTGGAAAGGAATGTTAGCTGAAGAAAGATTCAGTATAGTGTACCAAGAGGTGTATTTAAAGAACAGTCCTTTCAGACTTGTGTTCCAACTAGTTAAACTGGTATCTGCCAATCATTTCAGCCAATAAAGATTTATAATGATTGCAAGGCCTTCATCTTGCAACATTGATAATTTCAAGACATTCTACGCTTTATATATAGTTCAGAAATATTGGAAATGTGAAAGAGATTTGTAATCTGGCTGGCTGATTTGAATTTGCAGGTTTTGCACAAACTTGTTTTACTTTCCCTAGAAATTTGTACCTATACCACTTATTTTGTACTTTTCTTTTCTCTTTAGTGTGTTTGTTTTTTTTTTTATTTGTCAATTTTATTCTGGATTTTCGTAATATCTTGACTATAAAACTCTCTACGAGAAGTAATTTTTGCTGTTGGTCAAAGGTTGTGTGGGCCCCATTGCTCTCAGATTGATTAGAACCACCAATGATATCACAGTTTTTCTCCCTCTTTGAGAATATTTCCTGTATTATAGTAGAGCTTACGCTTCAACCTATTTACCCCGACAACCTATAGAGACTACTGCTAAGGAAAGAGAATGGCATGGAATTTTGATAGGTACATGGAATAAATTGCCTGACTCCTGCCAGCTGTTCTCATTATAGAAGTCATCAATGCCTTAGCTGTGGTCCAGTTATCTCATCACACTGGTGAGACTTGAAATACAATTAAAGAAACAGAGTTGGGGGATTGTATTTCTTCATAAAGAGTCGGAAAGAAACACTGATTGATAACAGAGAGCTAGCTAGCTAAGTAGCTAGATTAACAGAGTGCATGACCATTGCCTTTGCATTGCCTATCTTATCACTGAAAAGGTTCAGAACATCACTTTTATCGACAGATGAGCTTAGGGAGAGATAGAAAACAGACTTAGGAAGTATAGAAAATGAAAAAAAAAACCAGAAAGACTTAAGTAAAAGCATTTGTGTTGATGGGATTAATTTTTTACCCTTGGATTATTTCCCGCCTTAACTGGCTTAAAAGAGTTGTCATTTACGTACCTTAGTACGGAAAAACAAAACATAAACAGGCTAATCCAAATGTACCGATGGAATTCAAATATGTCTACCTCTTGTCAAATGCCAATACTGATTGCATATTCTTATATTATTGGGCGAGGCAGTTTTTAACAGCTAAAGGAAGGAGGATGGTGCAAAGTAACTAGTCTGAGGGCACTGCCAGACGTACCTCAAAAGTTTTTTGATCTGCCCTGTGATTGGTCAGCTGCCCAACTCCTTTCACGACCTCTTTCTCACCTGCAGCAAGGAGCACCAGAAGAAACTGCACAACAAACTAAACCCTCCCCAGTTTTCAACATATGCAGCTGTAGTTGATGTAATGAAGTCTGCTGACATTCTTTGTATGGTTCATACTGAAATTTGTTCCAACTTCAATCTTTAACAACATTAGCAATAGTATTCTGACTTAAGTATTGAAGACATTCAATGTGAATGTTATCTGTGCATAGTATAATTCTGCAAAGCAATTTATTGTAAGCATTATGTAAAGCCTTTTTTGTTTGACAATCAATATGAATGTAATCTGGTAATACTAAGTTGAACAAATATAAAATTATGCTTGTTTCATGCAAGAATGACTTGTTTGGAATGATTAGTCTTTTATTTGTAAACTCTTATATCTCTAAAGTAAAATATAGATTGATGCCTCCTTTTTCATGACTAAAAAATTCCTGAAAGTATGTCTATGTTCCCTAAGTTTCCCCTGTAACCTTATGGCTTTTATATGAGCATCAAAACTCTCATGTATTGCTTTCTGATCAATTTAATAGCTGCCCTTGTGCTGGTTTTAAAAAATTCCGAAAAAAAATATAATATACTACCGCCACTTCTTTTTTGATGTTGAAACATGAACCAGCATAATGATGAGTGGCGTTTTTATGTAAAGAATATATTCTAAACTTGTTATGAAACATGTGAAGCTCAAACGAAATGAACCTATCATAATAATATGCCAGTAATGTCTCCTAAAATTTGTTACCATGTAGTAATTAATACTTTTTTAAATTTTATTCTTCTGGTTTTTCAGAACATTTTCATCCTTGTCTCCATGAATGATGAATTTCTAATAGACGCTGCCAATGCAGTGATGTATAACGAAAAGCCAAATGTTCACTCTTAAATAAAGCCCTAATTAGCTTTTGTCCGTAGGTCAACGTATTTCAGAATTCTGAAGACCATAATACATGTATATGTTTAAATTATTTTTTTTTAAATCAAATTTCAGCAGAAATACATCTTGTGGCAAAATTGTTGGTACATTTAATCATACAAACCATAGTCATAATTTTTTTCATGTTTTTTTCTTATGAAAATCTCTAATAATCTATATTTTTTCTTCCAAACTTCTAAATTTATTATTTGAAAAAAAAAAAAAGATTTTTTTGTATCTATTAAGGGGTTGCTCTTTAACTTTCTTTTTCTGTTATTAAGCAAGCTAACTGATCTATGATAATGTAGTACCACTTTATTGCAAGCTGTTAAAATGTTTAAATTATATTATCTTTAGTATAAACTGATTACCACATGTACTGAGAGATTTTCAATAAAGTTTTGCCCAAAATTTTTTATGAAAGCTACTTTGGCTCTTATTTTAGTTATTTTTAGTTTTATATTGTTGTATAAGCAGGTTTTTTTCATATTTTCATGTAAAGTCTAAGAATATTTAAGTGTAAAAATCAAATGTTGCTACTATTTTATTGTATAGTGTACATGATTTTTCTATTCTGTAGGTAGTTTCTGTCAATCAGGGAGGCTGCTTAATTGATTAAGCGTTAAAAAGAAAGTTCCTTAAAAATGAAATTTTCTTTTTATTTCATATGTTTTACTCAATCAAGAAAAATGTATAGGTATCAGATTAGTGATAAAAAAATAATTCTACTAGTACCGACATCACTCTGAGATACTATATTAGACTAATAAAATTTTTAGTTATCTTATCCTCGTCACCCTATTCTTCTTCTTTTTTTCTTTTTTTTAGTAAATTTGTGAAATTTAGGAATTTTGGATAGAAACTAACAATGTTTTTGTACTAGCTAGAACCCGTAAACTCTAATTATAGATTGGGCGAGAAAAAATTGTTCACCATCGTTTTCCTTTTTTGAAGCAATCCTTGTGCTTTTTATCATATCAGCAGCAAATCTATGCTTTCTTTTGGCAAATTCATTTTTAACTAAGGGATACACTTAGAGGTCTATGATAGTCTTGGAACAAACATTGGGTTATGAATCAGCTATTATAAACCTTGAATTGAAAGAACACTGTAGAAAGGGGCGATGATGATTATTTTGAGTTCATAGAGTTCTTATTCACCTTCAAAGTCTGTGTGGGATAAACATTTATACAGCAACACGATACATAAATTGAGTTGGCTACAAAGTCAAATAATAACAAAAATTTAAGTTTATTTTTGACAGGGACAACACATATCATTTGAAGTTGCTGAAGTTATAACACAATTATCCTCTCTGAGGTGTCGAAGAAACAAAGTGAATCATACAAGTGAAAATAACCATATTTTAATTAAGCCACATGAAAGGTGAAATGTTTATAAATCTATAATTGTGTTGTTTCTCTTTTTGTTCTGTAGTTATAAACTTGTGCACCTATTTCCTTTTGGATCCTTTATAATAAATAAGTTGTCCTCCAGGTGTGGTGGTTTTGCTTTTCTTTTTAGAGAGAGATTTAACCTTGAGATAACATACTCTTGTTAAAGAAAATGCTGGGATGCTCTAACCTACTTAAACTGAAAACAACTCGATATGAACCAAACTTAATTTTCTATTTTGACTGAGATTTAAATATACCGCCTTTATACATATAGCCTATTTACAAAATTAGATATTCATCCAACTAATTTTGTTTTGTTTCATACATTTGGCGCATTTTTATTCACATCAAAGACTTTTAAATTATTTTACATTAGCTGCTACTACTTTAGTTTTAATGACTTTTTCATCTTTTTTTTTTCTTTTGTCGTAAATGATCAAATTTAATTGATTACCAGGCGGACTTGATTTTTTTACATCTTAAGTTAAGTAAAAGTTACTTTTGCACATGAATATTGATTTTTTTTCAATGATGCTGTTCAAAATTTGGACATCAAATTGAAAAAAAGTGTATGTTGTACATGTGGTTATTTTACTGACAGCATGGACTTCTTTCACAGACTTAAAATTGACATGACTCTTTTTTTTTTCATTAAAATGTTGGATTTGCATAAAGCTGAAAAAGGATTACATGGAAAATGCTTACATGTCAAAGCCTTTACATTGAATCAGATAATCTGGGGGGTTAGTTTTCCATAACTGATAAATCATGTGTTCATCTCCTTAAAAGTTACAGATTATTAGTTTTTCATGTGAGTGCAGAGTTTTTGTTTTTGTTTTCCAGTATTTATTAATAAAACTTTGGTAATTTGTCGGTTGAGCTATTACTGCTTTTTTTTTCAAGAAATGTATTATGTTTAATCGTCAAAACGAATTAGTACATCATATTGCAAACAAGAAAACTAGCTCAAATAATGATCTGTTTAAAGAAAACTCTATTTGCCCTTGCTATCTGCTAATGAATTCAAACGAATCAGATCTTTCACTGCTTGAAGATTGAGTCAATTCCATAACAAGCCTTTTTGCACACAGATGTTGGGAATTCCACCCGAAGATAACCCTAATAGAACATTCTCCAGTCAAACCCAGGACATGTGGCATGCGAAATATGAAAATATGGACATAACCACAAACAGAGATATTAAAATTTTTCTTATCTTCAAGAAATCTTTCGCTAACGATTTATTTACAAATAGGCATGTTGCATTGAATAGTTGATATTTCTTCATCTGATCTATCACATTTCTCTACAGGTATTTTGATTGCTTGATATCTTAGTCTTGTGCTTAGAGCAAAAAATTCTGAGGATTATCAAATTATATACATATCCAATGTATGATGATTTCTTCACCTCCAGCTACCTACCACACTTTCTTTAAAAAATAGCGGAGGAACATTTGGAAAACTGTGTGGTCTCTCGGTCTAAAGCTTGAAAATCAGCTCTTGTATCATAGAACAGGATTCCAATCTAGACACGCTGTGTGCCAAATTGAATCCTATGAAAATTTTAATTTTCATCTCCTCGTCTTATTCACGTAGAAAATAAGTATTTGATATGAAGCAGTGAAAGATCTTGTGTATGTGCTAGGTTGAAGCACTGTTTGTAATAGCTGCTCCTCAGTGAGGCGAGAAAGACATCTTGGTTAGTAATATGGCCTTTATAAAATATTTCCAGCAAATTTATATGAAAGCACTCTATCAAATGATTATTCAAAGTCAAGCTGATTTTACGATATTTCAATGTTTGAATCAAATGTGTAATACGTCTCTTTACACCAAATTTGCACGCTTTTACATCTGTTGACAATAACTTGTTCCAAAGTTTAAAAACTAAATGTTTTGACTGCTGAGGGCTAGTCGTATTTAACAGGTTATAAAGCTATCAAGCTTACCTTTAAAATGGGGAACCTCAGTAACCCAAACCTTTGATCTTTGTCAAAGTTAAAAATGTATTATTTATCAATATTAAAAGACAAATGAAGCCATTCACCGAGATAGAATGTCCACTTATGTTGGAAACCAGTACCACTATATGTTGCAACAATCTCAATAATAAAACAACCATGAAACCTAAAATCTTTTAAGACGTCATTTTTATCTTCTCTGTGCTTTGAGATGCATCAAATTTCTCATTATGTTTTTGAAATTTTAAGTGTCTCACACTTTAGTGACCTAAAAATTAATCTATGGTAACTTTGCAATGAGCATTTTCAGAAAAAGCATGTAATGCAAAAGTTCTAGCATAAAGGAATTAAGACTTCAAAGGAAATTATTTAAAATAGAAAGTGGTTATTGAAATGCTGATGTCCGATTGTTTATCAGACTTTTAACCAAACTTTTGTAAATTGTTCATGTGATCCACCTTGTAACAGTAATAATAATATTTATAACAATGAAAATAAAATAGTAATCATAATAATAATAATAATAATAATAATAATAATAATAATAATAATAATAATAATAATAATAATAATAATAATAATAATAATAAAGGAACTGATTTGAGAAGCAGAAATAAGAAGGTACCTGTAATTTTAATTGCTCAGCCACAATAAAATCGTATAATGCTCAATATTTTTTTTGCATCCAATATTACAGATCATATTTTATCTCCTTTTTTTTTCATTCTTGTTTAGAGCCACTCCTGTCATAGAGTAACAACTTTTTTTTAAATAAATTTTAAACATGAGAAATTTGGACACAATTGTTTAACCATTCATTCAACTGAGAGACAAAGTCAATGTTATTTTTGTTGTGTGATACAATTTTATTATTTTTTTAAATGTCTAAGAAAAGAATTGCCTAATTTCACATCTAAGCGAGCAAACACAAGAAGATACAAAAAAGTAAGCTGGATCTTATTGAGTAATTAAATGAAGTGAAGGCTAACATTGTGAATTAAATCTGGTGTAATATTTCTTAAATAACTGCTCATGTACATACAGTATGGTGAAGAGTTATTAGCTGTTACATTAAAAGTTGAAGTTTTGGGTCAGCCCAACTAGCTGAACATAGGTAACAATTTTTCTTACTCACATTGTATTAATCAAATAAACTTTTTGCATCCAGTTTTGGATTTTTCCAAAGTTCTTTATATTTATGTTATTTTTCTTTGGGTTGTATTTTCTACACTCTATTTTTTAATACTTAGTACATAAAGTTTGAAACAACAATGCGTTTGAATACAGTTAAAACAGATAACAAAATCTATGGAATATAATAATCATCTTTCCAAATAAATGAACATATAAGGAGATTTAGGAATCTTTTATGAAACTCAAAATTATAATGAAAGAAATAATATAAAACATAGATTTCTTGAACATAACATAATCATCATGTCACAATAAAAAACATTCTTAAAGCAAACAATACGATTCCAAAAACCTTTTTAACATGTTAATACAATGATGTGATAGCTTCCTGACACTACAGTCTATGCTCAATCACATAGAAACTCTTTAGATGACATATTTATAAAAACAAAAAAACCCATTGACCACAATACATAAAAAAAACAATCTTGTTATTTTCTGTGCTTAGGGACATCAAATAGTATAAGTCTCTCTCATTTCTACAAGATTATGCATGCATAATCATCTGCTAACACACAGACACACAATTTTTTTCCTTAAAGTCCTCAACAATATAAGAATGGTTTTTAAATAAAAATGTCTAGATGAAACACAGAAAGCATAATGAATCTGGGAGAAAGGAAAAAAAAGACCCGACATTTATTTCATTTACATGAAGTTGATGAAAGCAATACAGCATTATCTTGATGATTTAAAAAATTTATCTTAAGCTCAATGCAAAATTAAGTTTTGAAACAGACATTTCATGTAAGTCGTATTCAAAGAAACACATATTAATCTTCATCGAAAAATACATGTATGTTCTACAATGCATTAAAAATGAAAAGAAAATAATAATACACATTTGATACAAATCAAAATATGCATGATAACATACTTTCTCCTTACCACACAATAAAAGAATATACCAAGAACATGATACATTTATAGAGGAAAAGTTGTGAAATTAAAATCCTTCCCTAAAGCTGAAAATTGGTCCATGAAAGCTTGGGTTATTAGGGAACCTTCACATCAACTGATCACTGTGCCTTTTCCAAATAAAGAGAAGTATCACGCCTATTGCTAATATATATAATAATATGCATTTCTTTTGCAGCAGTACTGAAAGTCCACCTATATATATATATATATATATATATATATATATATATATATATATATATATATATATGTATATACTACTATAATGCAATTGATCTAAGGTCTTGGTTTGTTTGAAAATTGAGATTTTTTTTTCTTGGTCTAGATTTTAAATAAAAAAGTTCTCAAATTTAAGCCACTCATGTTTCTTATATTCGAATCCTGAAACATTCTTAAATGATGACTAGTGATGTAGTCGTGTATCTTTGCTTTTATTCATGAAACATGCCTTCACACAGTCTCTGTTTAAAAAATTTTTAAAAATAGATCCTACGTTAATGAGTGAAAAGCTGTTGAAAATAATAAAACCACAATCTTTGCAGATTATATTTCACCTTTGTGCAAGAAAATTAAGTTGATTGAATTAAAACCAGCTCAAAAAACTTTTAACATCTTTCTTTACTTCATTAATCACTTCAAGAAAACCTTATTATAATCCACATGCTTAATTTGAACATCAACTACATGCATAAGTGTTAAGAAAAATTCCAACTGCTGCTTTTACTTCACCACACACCAATTAAAAGAATAATAAAAAAAAGTATAATAAAATTGAAAAGCTACATAGAATTTGCTCATGAAAATGGTCAATCTTCAATTTCCATTTCACCATTAATAATGATGATACAAGCTTAATGAAGATTTCTTGTCAAAATTCATTTTCTTATTCATGTCAAAAGTAGAGTGACAGGAAACCTATTAAGTTATAAAAAAAAATAATAATTATTAAAAGAACAAAAACTTATCAAGAAAAGAAATTTTCCAGGCTAAAGGTGTCAGAAAAACTAACATACATAGCCCTGTGTTTAGTTTTTAAAAAGAAAGTGAAAGATGCATACATACTTCGAGGCTTGTTGGGATGGAATTTAATACTATTACAAAATAAAATTGCAAGATCTTAAATGAGAGAAATCATAAAACGTTGATTTTGAAAAACTTTGTAAGGAGTTTACATCTGTTCTGTAAACTTTTAGTAGGAATAAAAAAAGATTGGAAGACAAATAAACATCGCATGAATATATATATATATATATATATATATATATATATATATGAGTGTGTATGAATTGTTTTAATATTTTGTTCAGAAAAATTTTACAAAGTCTCTCAAAATAAATTGCTTGCACACGAGATGATTCTCAAAAATCTAAAAAGCAACCATAACGTTTAATGCGTTCATAAACGCTGGATGCATCCTTCTTTTCATCTTCAGACATACTGACCTCAGTGACCTCTCTGTCAGCAAGCTCCCTGGTGACATTGCTCAAATAATCAGGATCAGGATATCCATAAGTACTGCAGATGCAAAAAGACAATTGAGGTTATAGATAATTAATATGCAATATGTAAAAATGGCATAAATATAATTTTTAGAACAGTGTTCAGAGTTTGATATATCGATAAAGAGCAAAAAGTTTAAGATGAACAGTAACATAGTAGTAGGCATCCTTCCGTCTTAGAAGACGATGGTTTGTACCCTGTGTGATTTTGGTCTCATCAGTCTTGTTCATAGAGCAATGGGTGTGACTCGGCAACCCGATGCTTGCATGTCAGTCTCTGCCACAGTTACCACACACGTAGTTTGAATGTGGGTTTGGTCCTTGGTTCTGCTGCCTCTCTTTCCTCTTTGCTCTCCTCTATTCGAACTGCTTCTTTCTCCCCTCCTCACCTCTCTTGACTCCCTCCCGCATATCTCCACCCACTGCGGTTGTCAGCAAGTAATTCCCAGGTGTTCGAGTTGATATCTGTCGATTCCATGTCTTCCTTGCAGGCATCTGGTTGGTCGACGTCCAGAAATTAGTTCACCGTGCATGATGATTTTGCGTATGCACCCAAGGTCCAACCTGTTTTATGTGACCCAACTATCGCAAACATCGCTGGATGAGCATGAAATGCATGCTGAGGGAGTTTGCTTTTGCTAGCATTGCAGAATTGGTGACCTTGTCCTGCCACTTGATGCTGAGAATTCGTCGTAGACAGCTAATGTGGAAGTTGTCAGGGCGGTTTCCTTGTCTGGCATATGTTCTCTAGGTTTCTCTGCTACTTAGTATGCACACGTGGTAGACTTTGAGTTTGATGTTCAAAGTGAGATACTTATCCATTCACTCTCTTGCTCAATTGTGCCACAATGACGGCAGCTTTGGTGATTTGCTTGTCTAATTCTGCATCAAGGAAGAGGCTGCAAGTGGTGGTTGAGCCCAGGTATGTAAAGTGATCAGTGACTTCTCGCACCTCGTTGCCAATGTGAATTGCTAGTGGAGAAGGGACATCTTGACACATGACATTAGTTTTCTTGATATTGATCGTCAGCCCGTATTCCCTGCATGCGTGGGAGAACCTATCCATCAGCCGTTACTGGTCTTCCTTGGTGTGAGAGCTCAGAGCTGCGGCATTTGCAAAGAGAATTTTTTCCCTTATGAGAACTGTTCGGACCTTGGTCTTTGCTCTCAGCCGTGCCAGATTGAACAGCTTCCCATCACTTTGGTGTGCAAGTGGATTACCTCTGTGGACTGTTCAAATGCAAAATTCAGTGGGAAAAATATACCAAACAAAGTCAATGCAAGGAACACAGCCTTGTTTCACACCGCTGTGGAAGGAGAAGGATTCTAAGGCTTCGCCATCATAGCAGATGGTGCCCCATAATGTTGTCGTGGAAGGAGGCAGTGATGTTGAGTAGATGGAGAGGACAACCAATCTTCTTTAGCAGCTGGAAAAGGTCTTTGTCAGGAAAATAAACGCAATTTAGAGGGGCATCTGCTGTTCTCCACATTTCTCCTGGAGCTGAAATACAGAGAAAATCATGTCTACTATCGACCTCTTCGCTCTGAAGCCACACAGCGATTCTGGGTAGATGTGTAAGGTAAGGACAACGTGTGCGACGACTTTATCCACAATACTCAGTAAAGAGACTCCCCTCTAATTATTAGTGTCACTGAGGTCTGCCTTTTTTTGTAGAGGGTGATAATTTTGTCGTCGTGCATATCCTGGGCTACCTTGCTTTCTCTCTAGTTGAGACACAGGAGTTCATGAAGTGATTCTAAGAGGGCTGGCTTTCCAACTTTGATGATCTCGGGTGGAATGTTGTCTACATTAGGTGCTTTCTCTCTAGTTGAGACACAGGAGTTCATGAAGTGATTCTAAGAGGGCTGGCTTTCCAACTTTGATGATCTCGGGTGGAATGCTGTCTACATTAGGTGCTTTCTCTCTAGCTGAGACACAGGAGTTCATGAAGTGATTCTAAGAAGGCTGGCTTTCCAACTTTGATGATCTCGGGTGGAATGTTGTCTACATTAGGTGCTTTCTCTCTAGTTGAGACACAAGAGTTCATGAAGTGATTCTAAGAGGGCTGGCTTTCCAACTTTGATGATCTCGGGTGGAATGTTGTCTACATTAGGTGCTTTCTCTCTAGTTGAGACACAGGAGTTCATGAAGTGATTCTAAGAGGGCTGGCTTTCCAACTTTGATGATCTCGGGTGGAATGTTGTCTACATCAGGTGCTCTGCCACAGGCCAGAGCTCAATTCCTTTGCTGAACTCCTCCATAGTTGGTTCATAGTCCAGCTCTTCCAGTACGGGCAGCCTTTCAATTGCCTGTACCACTTCTGGGTGACAGAGTTTTCTCTCACATGGATTTCGAGTGCTCTATCCATTTGCTTGTACCTGTCTCTGATGAATTCTCTTTCATTTAATTTCAGAGATGCAGTTTTCTTTGTGGGTTTGTCTGTCGCCTGACTGGTGCCCTTGTACATGTCCCTGATGTTGCCACTATCCGACTCCTGCTGGATGTTGTCCATCAAATTAAGCAAGTAATTGTTGGCGCGATGCAGTCGTTTGCTGCGTGCAGCCCACAATGCCTGCAGGTTACTTTGACTTGGGTCACACTTACAACTGATAAGTGAGCTGCCTTTGGCATCAATGACTGGCTCCATCTCTGTAATGCTTGCTTCAAACCAATCAGTGTTCTTGCACTTTTTATGCCGTACGTCAGAACTGCAGTGCTATAACTAACGTTTCTAAGAGTGTTTCAGCTGTCCTCTGCATTTCTAAGAGCTGTGTTGAGAGCCTCCTCAAGTTGTTCAACTCTTGGTTCGTTTCCGGGTAAGCCGCCTTGCTGATGTTGATCCTGGACTGACCTTTTCTCTTTGAGTGATGAATCTTCTTTGGTTTCAGTTTCACCTTTGTGGCAATCAAGGAGCAATTGCTGTCAAAATCAGCACTTTGATAGGAGCTAGTGTTGCAAATGTTGTTTAGGGGATCACACTTGTTGATGATCATGTCCAACTGATGCCAGTTTTTTTACCTTGGATGTCTCCAGGAGACCTTGCGGCATGCCTTGTTCTGGAAGTAGGTGTTTGTCATGCAGAGCTTTCGTCGTTTGTTCTTTAGTTCATTATTAAAATTACATGATGTCTGTAGGAGATGACTAAAGTGTTTGAAATTATCTCAGCTTGTATTTTTCTCTCTTACCCTGTTGTAAGGCTCAAAATTTTACACTGGTAGGTTAAATTGAGTCAAGAATACATCAATCTGATTTTAAACTGGATGTAATATTGTTATCTTTCTATACGTTTTTGAGACCAATCGCTAGTGGTAATGAGTCAAATGTCCAAAATATGAGTATTAATTAGAGCATTTGAAAATAGACAACGTCTGTTTTCTCCTACTTTTTCCAAAGAGTTGTATTTTTGTTTTTTTGTTTTTTTAATTTTTACAACTGAGAGGATAAGGCAAGTGCGGTGTTTTGATGCCAGACTTATGGTTTTGCTCTTTGGCAATTCTTTAATTGTGCAGACGAAACTGAACAAGATTTCATGTTTGATATTTGTATTTGAGGCTCTGAGCAATCTCAAATAATTTTCATACTACTTTCAATCATCAATTCTAGTGTCTGAGCTGATTCCTTTGACACTATTTCTCATACCTTAGTCTCCATACCATAATTATATTATCAGTTACCCAGAGTCAACTCCTTTGTCAAACTCATTTTCTTTTTCTGCAAGAGCATAACATCATCAGCAAAATGTAAGTCAGAGAATGTAAAGTGATCTCTCATTGTCTTCCACAGCATTATTCTCTTAAAGAAGATTGGGTGAAGGCAGAAATATTTGCTGATCACTTAGCATAAAGGAAGCCTTATAATGGAACGGTTTGTAAAGTTTAACTCTTTGCTGATTATACAAGGGTACACCAATTAAACATAATTGAACAGAAAGAAATGTCCTGACTTATAAGAGGTGCTGAATAGATGTGGTGTGAGGACTCCCAAGGAGCAATAAAGATTGAAACCACGTTCCCTCCTCCAAACAAATTTTGCCTCCACGATTCATCCCTCTCGTCATCTCCTGCAAAAAAACCTTATAGCAAACTTCTTCTTTGCTGTCCTTTCCCAGCACTTAACTTACTTATTTTACTCATACAAGATTTTCGGCTTCCAGACTCGCTGAATAGTCTCTTTTTTCTCTGTTAGTCAAATCCCTTCACCCTTACCTTTTTTTTTTCACTTGTGTCTTTTGGTATTTAAACTTATAAAAATAAAAAAAAATAAATTAACACATTTTTAAAATGTTTTCAGAATTTTTTACGTGCAAGGACAATTGCATGTATGTGTGTGTGCTTCCGCGATGGGGTGGGTGAAAGAATTATACAAATAGTCTCTCTTAAAAATCAAATTTAGGTTCCACCAGTACTCACCTTCCCTCTTTCAAGCTTGTCTTGTGATGAATGTCATTCCAAGTGATGACTCCTTTCTTTCCTGTTGTATATGAGTCTCCGATAGTGAATGTCAGACGTCGAAGGAAGGCCACCCTCAACAAACGTAGGACTCTGATCCCTTCCTCAGATGCAGGAAGGTAAGCATCTCGTTTGGTCCAATCATAGGGTTTTCCTGGTTCTGGATGGTCCTTCTGGAAAATCAAGGGTTATTGAGGGAGGGGAAAAAATCAATCAACCTTTACATAAATGGTGCATATTTCCCTAGCTGCCTTATTTAACATATTTTTTTGTTGATTTTCCCTTGGCGCTAGCTAAAAATTACAACAGACATTATCATATAGCATGATGCATCACTCTCTCTCTACAGTTGCTAAAAGTTTAGTCTAATCTGATCAAACTGTGGTATGGAAAGAAAGATTTTCAAAGAAGTGTAAGTCAAACAGACCATATTGAACCAGAGCACTTGTACCATAGCAATAGGCCTTTTTTTAAAGAGTCCTTGACCATATTTCTTCACACACAGCATGTATTAAAATTATGGTTAAAATTTTTTTCAAAGCTCTCTTATTATGATTCTTTTTATTACTACTTTTATAAGTATGTTCTTTTTATACAACTTTTGCTTTTCATTATGCAAAATAATTTACAAGGTTTTTTTTAAATGCAACTGTAAAATTGTGTTGTGCGAATAATAATTAATGAACCAAAACGGTTGTATTGATTACCAGATAGTAAATTTTGTAAGCCTTTAGTTTGTTTTCAGTAAAGCAAAATCTTTAATTTTAAATAAAATTGCATCGTTTTTATACATAAATCTAGAGCGCTGTAGTCTAATTTCATCTGATGTTTAGAACCAGATGATTGATCTTTGGCCTTGATTTAGTACCAATTGACCCAAATACATTTAGAACTACAGTGTGTTAAAATTGATTAGTCTATCTTAAATTGTATTTATATCTCTCATACTTCTTACCCCTTGAAAAATATAATTTAAAAGAATGCTCCCTGACTTACATTCAGATTTTAAATCTATTTCAAACCACTATTAGTTAAAAGAAATATCCATATCAGGAGAAGAATGTTGAAAACCCCACATGACCTGAACTTCTTATAATCTCATTATACTGGCCGATTTTTTTTATTTTTTTTTTTTGGGCGGGAGGGGGGGAGCATTACCAATGATAATTATTAAATAATAATTTTTCCAAAATTCGAACTTAAAACAATCCTACCTGATTATAAAAACACCCTCCTCAGCTTATTAAGTTATTTTCTCAAATACACATTTTTACAGCTCATAGATAGCATTTTTAAAATTAACTGTGAAGTTTTGTATTTTGCAGCTATTCCATGAAAAGCATGTTGAAACACAGTTCTATCTTAGAATAACAAGAAATAATTTTTAAACCTATGCCTCTCAATGTTACAGTTTTGTCTTTTTTAATTCACAGAAATATCATTTTAAAAAAAGGGAGAAAAGTAAATGAGGATAAAAAGAGGTATAATACTGTAACTATGCGATTTCCATACCTTGAATGAGACATTTTTTGCCAGAAATTAGTCCAGTTTCATTACAATATGAGTTAAGTCCCCTCAGACGATATTACATATCTCCACACAAAACATTGCCCCTCTAAACCAACCACAAGCACATCAGGAGAATGAGTTCTACTGACTTCCACAGTTTTATAAGCTCAAAAAAAAAAACAAAAAAAAACAACCAACAACAACAGACATAGAGTTTCTACACTTTTTTATATATTCATTTTCTCTCATAGACTCTATTGTATTACAATTTGCAAACAAATGGCAAAAATATGGCTTTCTTTTATGACTTTTTCTCTCTGCTAATCAAAATCATAACTGACAAACTATGAAAAAGCAGAGTGTGATTTTAGTTCGTAAACTTTATTGAATATTTATTTTAATGCTTACCTCTTGTTGACCCCTTTCAAATATATAGGTTATTTTATAGCTGCCAAATTTTTCATGTCCTTTCAGTTTGACAGTCCTATCAAAATGAACATCCATTCTTCCTTTGGGTTGGTTCCCTCTCATGCTAGTAAATGGCTTTCGACAAAATGGACATCTCTGGCTTTTCACCTTTTCAAAACAAGATTTACATATGGCTCCACTGCAGCATGTCAACATATGAGGCTCATATATTTCATCAAAACAAATACCACACTCCTCTGTTGATATTTTGTGTTTCATGCTTGAATCTCCTGTAAAATCGGCAAATAGTGTGGGGAAAAAATAGAACTCAACAAGTTTTTTTTTTTTGGTTTTTACAAAAACTAATCTCTATGTAGGAAACAAATTTATATCTCATAGGACTTGAACAGCAATTGAAAAATCAACTGAGACTTTTCTTAGTAAGATAGATAATTTTGAAACTAGCGAATTCCATTTAAAAAAAGTCATAGGATTTACCAGGGTAACTCTTAGTTTTCCTGCCCCATTTGTAAAAATACAATCGCATGAAAAGTCCAGTTAGCCCAAATTGTAATGTGACTCCTTATGTCCTACTCTCCACAAGTTCAATTCACTTTATGTTTAAAACTATGCTAACTTTGACATATATAAAAAGTCATATGTAGTACGGTTTTTAGCTTGAAATTAAAGGAACATTGTAAGCATAGTAAATTGGAGCATGTATCCTGATTAAGGAAGAAATCTCATCAAGAAATGACATATATGTGCTCAAGTAATAACCAAATGATTTTTTCCCTAGCATTAAAATTAATTAAATAAGATTTTGATTAATTCAATTTCTTTACTGGATTTTCTTACACAGATCTTTGATTAAACTAACAAGATATAAACATTGTTAACTCTTAGGATAGAATTGTGCATGTTTATTTATGTTTTTTTTTCAAGAAGCTAGAGTAGTGTTAGTCTAAGTTTAATCTCCATACTAGAGATAGTCCTATGGCTATTTGGTTAGTACTAAGTCTTGTAAGCTCCCTATAAAACCTCATGCAGACACAAAAGGACAGGTTAGAAGAGATCCAATCCTATCACCTAATGACTGCACAGGAGATGGAACTCAGACCTCTGTATTGTCAGTCTAACACAATCTGCTGAGCTACAGTGGAAACCTCAACAACCGAAGTCTGATTATTTGCATTTCCCAAAACCGAATTTTGCGACAGGATAGTTGTTTTTTTTTACTTCCACTTTATTGGAATTAGACTCATCATATTTCGAAGTTGACATGACCCCATAAGTCATAACAAATGTAAAGGCTGATCAGTATACTGAAAAAAGCCAGGAAGGAGCTGATTCACTCAGAAAGGAGTGCAAGAAGTCAAAACCAATTGATATTGGTAGCTATGTGGGACAGGAAAGTGGAGGGTTGCTCGTTGCTGGCACAGTAAACACTCAGTCAATAAGTCATAGATTCAGTTATGCCCCGATTTTGCAATTTGAATCCTTTTAATTTGAAGTTTTTATCCATTCCCTTACAATTCAGATTATCAGATTTCCAGTGTATTTAGCGCGTTGTACAGTTTTGTGACACATAGAACTTAGAGATTCAGATTGAAGTTCACTTTATCTTCTTAAACACCGATGTAAAATGATATTAGTATAAAATATTCCCCAATCCAATTTTTCAATACATATTTGAGTTTTGAATTTGTTATCTGCAATATTATTAAAAAAAAAGAACAAAAAGGAAAGATATCGTAGAAAATCTTTTAAGCTGCATAACATTAAAACTTTTCAAATAGCTAACTCCACACGCAAGTAAATAAAAAAAAAGTTTAAGTGCCTACAGCTTCATTTCATTCTTTTTTTTTTTTCGAGTGAACAAAACCAAAAATGCCAATGCCAAATCTTCACCTACTCATTAATTTTTGAAACAAAAAAAAAACTCTGACTAAATAAAATTTCTGCAACGTTTCTAGTGCTAAACTTGTCTTGAAATATTGCTGTTAAATTCTTGTGTTTGGGTCAGTAGCAAGAATTGGCTTTTCAGACATTGAAATAGAGTATGTTGACAAAATTAAGTGTTCTGGGTTTTCTTTTGTTTTTTGTTTGTTTTTTTAAATATTTGGCTTGATTTATTGACTGTTTCTTTTACATGCAACATAGTTTTATTTTTACTTGAGTTATATGTTATTTCAAATTTATCCTTAATGATAAGTTTGTATTTAGAAACTGTGCTTTTTTTCCCTCTAGATCTTTTAGCATTGAAAAAAATTTTTGTGGTAAAACAGAGCTATTCTGGAGTTTAGCCTCCTTTATTTATTAATTCAGGTGAGTATAATAGTGAGGTTGCAAAGCTCATGAACAAAGACTGCGACGCAGATTGCCACAAGCCTTTACCAAGAATTTCGTATTGTTACCCGCAAGAGCAAATTAAAACCTTTTTAAAAAATACAATTTTCAAAAAAACTGAGCAGGAAAAGGAGAGGAAAACAGATGAAGGCGTAAGAAGATAACATTATTAGAAAGACTTAGCCTCCAGTAAATTCAAGGGAGACATGAAGACCAAGTGGGATGGAGGTGAACTGTGTCACAAAAATCAAAACAAGAGCAGTAACTGGATCTGAAGTTATAAAACCAAGATTTACAGATAAGTTTTGCATAGCTGCTCTCTCACATCAACTATGTATCAGGAGCCTAAATCAAGGTTATATCACAGCTAGAACAATTATTGATGGGGCAGCACTTGACAAAGAAATCGACCAGCTTTATGAATCAAAAAGTCGTAAGCAACTGTGATCATAAATTTGCCCGCCTTTGATGTTTTATAGCTTTTGCTATATAATTTCTCTGTTACTTCAAAAAAGTGTGTCATAATTATCTTTTGATCCTTCATTTGCTTAATGTTAACAAATTGATCATAAAACTATTGCCTGTTTGTCTCTCTTGATAGTTTAACTGATTGCTTCCTGATTTTTTTGGGTAGCCTGCCAGAATTAAAGAAGACTAAGGTGTCGCATTGCATTCACGCTCACAGCGTTGGTATGGCCGACTATAGAGAACAGCTTCATGCTGTGAGCGTGGGAATGGATACAATCAGTTAAAAACATGAAATTTAGGTTTTATTGCACAGAGACATGGACAGCTTTAATACACCTCCTGTTCTTACAAACTCATATTTTAAGATTTTAGATCCTGAAGTCATTTGACAAGTTTTTTTTTTCTAAATCCATAGGCAGGTTAAAATTGTCGTCATGGAATAATGAAAAGTTATAATGCTTCAACCAAAATTAATATAAATGTCGCTTGCAGAAGACTAAGCACAATCAGGATATATTATACTTCCTCCTCAGACTATTTCAGTTCAAAGAGATTTAAATGTTGAACAGAAATAGGCAAACTACTCTTTTTTTTTTTTTTTAAATGAGCTATCCAAGTGAATTTTTTTGCAGTTGTTATGGATCAATCAATCAAGCACAAAATGAGGTTATGATTGTCTTATAATGGGTATTCCTCTTAATATTTTGCTTTTTTTCTGACCCAGTGAGTTACTTATAACTCCCTTAAATTAAAAGGGGCATGCCTTATATATCAATCTACCTTTTAATAATGTGATAAATGCTCTCTCTCTCTCTCTCTCTCTCTCTCTCTCTCTCTCTCTCTCTCTCTCTCTCTCTCTGTTTTTCTTTTTACTTAAGGTATAAAAGAAAATCAACATATATAGATCTATCATAATTCTGAATTTTCTACAACTTGACTGAGAAGTTAAGTATTATTTAACATTAACACTTCATGAGTCTTTTATTGAAGAACTTGCTACATTCAAAGCCACTTTGTGTAAGAAGTCACTACGTTGCATTTCACATCTTTAAGGTCATAATCTTGAAGTCAGAAACTGAGTCCATTCAAAGGGATGAAAAAATTGTGTTCATCTCCAAAGCTCTGCATGGTTATTTAAAAAATTCACTGAATATTTCTATTGTTTTCAAGAAATTCATGGATTTTATTTCAGACATACACAGATTAAGAAGTGGGTGTGTGTGATAGTGAAGAAGAACAAATATGAAGCAGATTCAATGGAACTTTTGTTCTGCTATCACTTTCTTCTACTGAGCCAAAGTACCAGTAAGTTTACAAAGAGATAGGATAACCAAAGAGTTATGGTAGAGGCAGCTTGGGGTTCTCTGTGCGAAAAAGAATTGGACGGCACAAAATTGACACTCACGAAACATGGTTTTGTTACTAAAGAGGGGAAACAGCCACTATGGCTAGAGAGTATAGGCCTATATGCCATGGCTTCTACAATTTAAATTAATGCAGAGTATTTTTTGTGGGAATATTGGTTTCAGAAGAATGAAAACAAAAGAAAGTGCCACATGCCATCATAAGAAAGATCTGACAATATAGTATTAGTGCTGACAATGAAACAATCTCTAGCCATATGTAAACAGCCATAGTGAAAAAGTAATTAGAAAAAAAATTGTGATTGATTAGAAAATTTGCTTGAACTAATTATTAATAATTTTAAAAACCTTTTCAACAGTGGAAAACTACACAATATCAATCTTCTATTACTTGTAACAGGCATCAGCAAAATAAAATACAGAAATTCACACTATTAAAAAGATTTGAGGTAGAAACTTTGGTGTGAGAAAGTGTTTTAAAGGCTTTTGATAAATTTACAGTTTTAAATATTCAATTACATTTTGTAGCTCATTCAAAAGGGTACATTTCTAATTTTTTGGTCCCCAACCTTTTTTCCGTTACCAAGATGAATTAGAAGTTTTTCGAGGTACCTGTAACTAGGTCAGATTTATATATCCAAGCATCAAATTGAAAACCGTGACATATTTATCATAGCATCAGATGGATGTTTCTCAAATATTAAATTAATAGTAATAATACACAAAAAAAGAAAAGAAAAAAATTTTTTTTTCAATAGAACTTTACCTCCTTTCCCTGACTTTTTTGCTTCCTCTTGCCTTGAGTCAAGGTTTTTTTGAACAACTGGAAAGGCAGCTTGTCCAGTTGATATGGTCGCGCTAATAGTACCTGCAGAGGTTGTGCATGTCTTCAGGAACTCGTACACATTTCGAGTGAAAGCTCCGACAAGCTTTGGATCAAGCTTTGGGTAAGCCCCAGCTCTATCGTCACCTTTTGGAAAAAAAATTTAAACATGTTGAGGGAGCTTATCTTCGTGTCAGTTTTAAACCAAATGCTTTATGATGCAGTGCAAATTACATTTTATCCTTTATATTTGGTTCATTCTTTTTGCAATAACTTCTTTTGGCTTAAAATTGACTGACTTTCTTGGAGTTGGAATTATCAATTTTTTTTTTTAATTTTGAAATACAATAAAATTTGTATGTAAAAATAATCAAACATGTTCATTATCAAATAAATACTTGTAGTTGTAAAATAAAATGATAAGGAATGATCCTCCTTGTTTTTATTTAACAAATTGTGTTGAAAACCTCTCAATTAGCATGTAGCAAAATACATCACACTAACCAATTATTGTTTGACTACAAGGTTAAAGAAACTTTATCTTGCAGACATGCACTTATTGTGACTAGTAATTATCCATCGATTTCACAGTGATTATTTTGAGACATATAGTTTTATATCTGACAAGCTATAATAACAATTTTTACAAGAATATCTCATTCCAATTTTCAGACTTATTTTCTTGCAAAAAAAAATATCAAAATTAGGGACCCCTTCCATTTTGCCAATCATACAATGACTGTCAATAATTATATGAAGTTTATGCTTAATGTTCATTTATTGGGTTCTATAAAAAGCAACCCTAACCTTTTCCTTTCACGAATAACAGCAAATGGCAGTACAAGCCTTGAGAAGTTATTTTTCTAAAGAGAGTGGACGAAGATCAATAAGAACTAACTCAAAGCTTTCAAGGAGTGGAACTATACCTAGCAAACATTTATAGCACATAATATTCTCATAAAAATTATGATCTGACTACAGATTTTTCTGTAAGTTTGGTGTTAGTTAACAACTTGAGAATGGTGCACTTACTTGAAAAGAGCACAGAACTTGTAAACACAAATGACTGCATTTGAGTCAGGTGAATGCCAGCACTTGTAAGAGTCTCTTTAAGATCTCTGAATGCTTTGTTGATGCTTCCTTGTTTATAATCCTCTATGAATAACTTCAAAATTAGTGGTTGAGAGTTGGTTCCCCCAAGGAATACAAAGGAATTCTTTTTTTTAGCGAAACCTGGATTTCGGGGAATGTTTTCTGGGTCAAAATCAGGTGCATAGGGCAGTTCTCTGAACAAATCCCCTACAACCACAATCAAATCAGGTATCTGTACAAGGGCAGGCTTACAGCTGATTCTGAGCACTGTACGTCCAACAGAATAAGTATAATCTTTGTACTGATCTGCTGCAAACGATGGCTGTGATGGTCTGATTGACTCATTTCTTTGACGACCTCGAGCTGCAGATTCACTATGTTTGTGTGATGAATAATCTCTTGTATAACTTGAGGCTGAAGTTTTAGAGTGCGTTTCCTTTTCAAGAACTTCTTGCGAGCTGCGATTCTCTTTGCTCTTGTTCCATTTCATGGCATGGCAATGCTCTTTGGCAAAATCAAAATCTTCATTAGCTTGTTGCATTGGTACATTTTCTTCCCAGTAATGATAGAAACATTTGTAAATATTTTTGACCATGTCTTCTGTAAAATCTACAAACCGGATTTCTTGAAGGGTACCTCTCCCAAAAATGTCTGCAAAGATGTCAAATGCCTGGACAGCTTGGAGATAAGCCTTGGTACAGATTGGAACAGGCACTGCAAAGATTGCTGCAATGGCACAGTGGGATCAAGTTTCACATTATGTAAAAATAAGCATGGTATTATGAACAAATAAATAAACCATATGCCATTGATTATTTCATAAATTACATGATATTCATTTGCTGAATTAATTTTCAGCATATTAATAATAAGAAAAAAATTAAACTCAATTTGTGTTGAATGCTGGAAATACTTCTTTCATATCTATTAACAACACGATACATCTCTTTTTGCTTGGGTAAACACTCAATTGCTTGAATCTCCCATTTTGTATCTCATGGAATAGATCTGAAAGTATGCTGCAGTCTGAATAACTTCTTTTTCATTGGAGTAAATGTATTAAGTTAGCCTAATTTTATATTTTCCTTCTATTAAGGATAAACAACAGACACTGCTTGGTGTAATTTATACCCCATCAATAAAGACGAAATGCTAAGGGTGTTTAAAAGATTTTAGCTTCTTTTCTACGCTTCTACTTTTTACTTTGAAAGAAATTTAGCAGTTGACAGAAAGTTTGAAAAAGTAATTTTTAATTTAATCTGGACAATTTTAAATCTGTTCCAGCAACTGTTTTGCTCTATTGCTCATGTCCTTTTATCTGTCTGTGATGGTCATCTGAATAAATTTTCTACTTCTGAGAACTCATATATGGAGGTTCAACTTAAACATTAAGTTACCCACCACTGAAGAATGTCTTTCTCAGATTAAAAAATTGCCATGCTTATATTTTCCTCTTCATTTTTATTGGTGAAGATGTACATTTTCGTGAGCAAAGACAGAAATTGATTCTAATAAATAGGGTGAAATAATTCACTCTATATAATCAAGGGCAAAATCTTATTTCAAAAAGAAAAGGAGCAAGTTTTTGCAAAACTGAGTTCAAAGAAGACCTGGACAAAACACATAGTGTTTAGACCAAAAGAAATTTACCTTCAGTTAATCAAAACTAATTTTTTTTTTGATGGTCTGAAGCCCCCATTCATAGCCAGTCTTGATGATAAAATATGAATAGATTTGGCACTTTTGTATGAAACCTTATATCAAAAGCAGTGAAAGCTGCCTATTTCATAGCTCTAGATTAACAAAATATAATTTTTTGAGCCTTAATCTATTTATCAGAAAAATTTGATCTTTAGAAACTTCAGTTTTATCTTAAGTACAAGAGACTAACTTGTATTTGAAAAGATCAGAAAATTTCGAAATTTTTAATTTTGTATGCAACGCATCCTCTTTTCTCACTGGATCTTAACTTCACTTGGACTTTTCAAAATGAAATGGAACTCTAACTACAGTTCATCTTTACCTATATCTATATCTATCTATCTATCTATATATATATATATATATATATATATATATATATATATAGATATATATATGTATAATAAGTCCTTTTATAATATTTGATAATAATTTTAAGAATTATTTGGTGGTTTACGAGCGTTTTGAGATAAGAACGTATGCTTTCAAATTCCTTCAATTGTAGTTCAATTAATATGACTTAAAACCAGAGGCAGCCTTAAAAATAAGTCCAGGCAACTGGATTTATGAGTTTAGAAGTTTTTAATTATATATTTGCCCAGCATCTTGACTTACAAGTATAGACCAAAATTCCATCAAATGAGCTACTGCCTCTCTTCAGAAATTGCCTTATGCTGACTTATGTCTTGAGAAATTTTCACAAAAGATATTTTCTATATATCTGCATATATATATATATAATTCATTCATATCTTCACATTTTTTCCATACCGATGAGCAAAATTACTTTATATACCTTATTTTCTTAACAACTTATAATATTCAGTTTCTATAGTTTCAATGCAGGTTACCTTGATCACAGCCTCAATTGATCATAATACTATTCAGACTACAATGGTATAATAATTCTGGTTAAATTAATTCTTTACTTTTGCTCAAACTCACCAGTACTGATGGAAGGAATAGCAATGGAGCGTAAGCCCCGTTGATCAGCCTCCACAAGGCAGCGCAGAACTGTTCGCCTTAGATCACGAG
>JAWDGP010006341.1:215000-235078 GCA_033675545.1 Elysia crispata | reverse complement strand
TTTAGCAAAACCAAGGAAAACTTTGCGAACTTGTCTTGACTTAAAACCGACCGCCGATCATAGTGGGAATAGAGATCTGCGCGGGGTATAAGTGCATCGTCTCAAACATAGATCCGGCGAAATTCGATACCGGAAGAAAAGAAAAAAAAATGATTATCTTTTAAGAGATAGTACAGTAAGGCGGCGCTGTGACAAAAAGTCCAAGAAAACTTCCGACTCAAATGTATCGGAAAGATCTCTCTAGGTTCTTTGAATAGTCATAGAGTAAGACGGCGGCTTTCCGTCAAGCCAGGAATAAGGCTAGTTTGGTGAGATTCAACTCCACCACCAGATGATTCAGACAGAGATAGAACCCTCGACCTCCAGTTTGTCTATCGAACGTTCTAGCGACTGAGCTATCTGGCGTCCTAAAGAGACTACTATTCTGGAATACCTCTGTCTCTATCTCTGTCTCTTTCTGCCTGTCTGTCTGTCTCTCTCTATGTGTGTGTGTATGTTATATATATATTTATGCAAGATGCCCATAACTCTGTCGCAATCGCCCTCTCCATTCAACGCCCACTTTTTTGCCCTCAGAACCAAGAGCAAAAACTCACGTCTGAGCTATATTGTATTTTCGGCAGAATCACCGCTCTATGCTTTAATTTTGTGTGGGTGTATTGAACACAGAACCACTGTGCCTTTCACTGCGGTATTTAGGTTACATCTTACATTCCCCTGGTGTTCTCAAAATAGATCTGGCGGAATAAAAAAAATAGCCCATTGAAATTAAATATGCATATATCGTATGGGTGTGTGTGTTTGAGTGATGAGGGTGGAAAGGATCTACTTCGTTGATCTGTGGTCTCCCTTTTTTATCATCTCTTCATTGATGTGCGGAGAATCAGGTTAACAGAAAGAGGAAGTTTGGGTTCAGCTTTAGCTCTGAGCTTTCGAAGACGAGTTATTGAAGAAGGTGTTTCTCCTCTATCTCTCCCGTTTCTTTTTCGTTTCTTTCTCCTCTTTTATTTTCTGGTCTTCCTTTCTTCTTCTTCTTCTTCTTCTTCTTCTTCTTCTTCTTCTTCTTCTTCTTCTTCTTCTTCTTCTTCTTCTTCTTCTTCTTCTTCTTCTTCTTCTTCTTCTTCTACTACTACTACTACTACTACTACTACTACTACTACTACTACTACTACTACTACTACTACTACTACTACTACTACTACTACTACTACTACTACTACTACTACTACTACTACTACTACTACTACTACTACTACTACTACTACTACTACTACTACTACTACTACTACTACTACCACCCCACTTCTTCTTCTTCTTCTTCTTATCCTCCTTTGGGTGGTTTTTTTTTTCTCCTTCTCTGTTCTTCTTGTTCATTCTTCTTCTTCTTCTTCTTCTTCTTCTTCTTCTTCTTCTTCTTCTTCTTCTTCTTCTTCTTCTTCTTCTTCTTCTTCTTCTTCTTCTTCTTCTTCTTCTTCTTCTTCTTCTTCTTCTTCTTCTTCCTCTTCTTCTTCTTTTCTTTTTCTCCTCCTCCTCCATCATCAAGAGGAGCGTCAAGAACTTCAGAGTTAGGATGTATACCCTGATATCCTTCTTGATTTTTCCAGATCCTCTTCCACTTGCTTATGAAGAAACCCATGAATCATTAATTAGCTTGAAATTCGCTCATTGTTTGAAAAAATTAGACCTTACTTTTTAACATCCGCCTTGCCTGACTGAGATTTGTTCTAACACTGAGAATTAGTCCTTAGGTGGAGGAGAAGCTGTTTTGATATGGCTTTGAACTTAATGTCCAATTATCCTACTTTGGTTGAACCAAACTGCTCTTGTGAGACAGTAAAAACTAAAATGAGGGCGTAAAGCAGAGTTGGCCCTGAATGCGGTATCAAACGCTTATAACCAGCTCGAGCTTCTTAGTTGTTCGTCTCCTAAGTGGTTTTCAGTATGCCCTTGTCTACTTGACAGGAGTGAAATACAGCCAGCGAGACAGGCTTAAGAGTGTTTTGCATAATGAAAATGGAGGAGGAATAATTTGTTGTTCAGTTATTACTGGACAGAAAAAAAACGATAGTTCGAGACGAAACTAGACGCTCCGAGAGACTATGGTGGTCAAGGGAAACGGGTGGAAAAAAAGGGGGTTGGGATTTGGGAAGGGACGGGGGGAGAAAGAGAGAGAGAGAGAGAGAGAGAGAGAGAGAGAGAGAGAGAGAGAGAGAGAGAGAGAGAGAGAGAGGGAGGGAGGAAGCGACAGACACATAGACAGATAAACAGAGATAGGAACAGACAAGCAGAGGGAGGGAGAGAGAGTGAGAGACAAGCAGACAGATACACAGAAAAACAAAGGGGGAGAGAGAGAGAGAGAGAGAGAGAGAGAGAGAGAGAGAGAGAGAGAGAGAGAGAGAGAGAGAGGCAGACAAATAGAGAGACAAACAAAGCGAGAGGCAGAGATAGAGACAGAACGAGAGAGAGAGAGAGAGATAGGCAGACAAATAGACAGACAAACAAAGCGGGAGACAGAGATAGAGACAGACAGAGAGAGACAGATAGATAGAGAGAGAGAGGCAGACAAACAAAGCGAGAGACAGAGAGAGAGACAGAAAGAGAAAGAGAGAGAGAGAGAGACAGAGAGAGAGAGGGAGAGAAGATGGGAGATAAGAAAGCTGGTGGGCGGGTGACCGCAAGAAGGAGATGATCCACTACATAAATTACTGCAGCAGACGCGAGGAGACAGACCAACCATCGCAAAGTAAAGATATAGCAGACGATAAAAGGTCACGATCTATTTTTGGTAAGCCTGAATGTCCGATTCCCGAGGGACATGGGGAGTGTTCCACGCAGTCAACAGCAGTCTGTAATTTGTCGCTCTCTGCACTGATATGACGTCAAATCTGTAAAACTCACCCAACCCGTTAATTGAAAATGACGTCAAAGTAGAACAACAGGTCTTCCGCCAAATCCCCTTTTCCTCGCCGGTTATGCATAATGTATCAGGGTCGTGATGGGGTGGGAGGCGGGCAGGATAAGTCATAGGTCAGGCAAAAAAAAACAACAAAAAAAACACATAAACTGTTTTATAATGATGCAAAGTATTTGGAGCAGAAGAAATGATTATATTTCTTTCTATCTGCATCCATGTTCTTTTGTTTTCTTTTTTTAATTTTCTTTCCTGATAGTTATATTTTCGTTTCAGTATATTTTAATTTGCTTTGGTTCATAGCAGTGTAATTTCATATATTTCCATGGTCTTCTGTTCACATTTTTCTCTGTCTCTGACTGTCTGCATTTTTGCCTGTCTGTCTATCTGTCCGAATCTCTCTCTTTCTGTCTATCTGTCCGAATCTCTCTCTCTCTCTCTCTCTCTCTCTCTCTCTCTCTCTCTCTCTCTCTCTCTCTCTCTCTCTCTCTTATCATTCTCTATCTCTCTAATTTTCTTTGTCCTAATACATCTTCTTTCTCTCCTCCCGCTCCTAAGTTTTCCTGTGTATATATGTATGTATGACTCTCCCCCCACTCTGTCTCTCTCTCTCTCTCTCTCTCTCTCTCTCTCTCTCTCTCTCTCTCTCTCTCTCTCTCTCTCTCTCTCTTATCATTCTCTATCTCTCTAATTTTCTTTGTCCTAATACATCTTCTTTCTCTCCTCCCGCTCCTAAGTTTTCCTGTGTATATATGTATGTATGACTCTCCCCCCACTCTCTCTCTCTCACTCTCTCTCCCTCTCTCTCTCCCTCTCCCTCTCTCTATATATCTCTCTCCCCCTCTATATCTCTCACTCACTCTCTCTCTCACTCGCTCCCTCTCTCTCTCGCTCTCCCTCTCTCTATCTCTCTCTCTCTCTCTCTCTCTCTCTCTCTCTATATCTCTCTCCCTCCCTCTCTCTCTCTCTCTCTCTCTCTATATATATATATATATATATATATATATATATCTCCCATCCTCTCTCTCCCTCCCTCTCTCTCTCTCCCTCTCTCTCCCTCTCTCTCTCTCTCTCTCTCTCTCTCTCTCTCTCTCTCTCTCTCTCTCTCTCTCCCCCTCTTGTAATTGTCCTGTATATTCGCATTCTTCCTGCCCCTCCCTGTGTCTACCATAGCTATTTTAAATGCAGCAAGTGTAGGGCATTAAAAACCGCAAAGACAGGAAATCTTGAAAATGCAAATCCTATAAACTGTATTTTTTTTCATCCTCTCTTTAAAATACCGCCGTCTGGCTTGAATTTCAACACCTAGGCGGTTTGTAAAATGTCTTGAAATAAAAAATTCAGGGTTCTGTGTAGGTGGTTTATAGTTAGAGCAATAAACCATCTCCATACTTCTCTCGCCTCCCTCTCTCTCTCTCTCTCTCTCTCTCTCTCTCTCTCTCTCTCTCTCTATCTATCTATCTATCTATCTATCTTTCTCTCTCTCTCCATCCCTCCATTTTTTTTCTCCCTCATCTCCAGCTCTTTTTTTTTCTTCCACTTCCTCATCTTTTCTTTTTTTTTTCTTTTTGCCCCTCCGTTTCCCCAACCCTTTTCTTTTTTTCCTCTCTCCCTCTGTTCTTGATATCTCTCGACTTCTTTTTTTTCCTCCCTTTTTTTCTCACTCTCCTTCTATATCTCCCTGCCATCCTTTTCTCTGTAACCAGTTGTGGTATCATTCTGTCCTCATACCTCTCTCTGAGATCTGTAACATTGTATTATCATATTTTTGTCCCTCTATACAAGTACCTATTTGCATCCGTCTCTAGCTCTTGCCTACATTTATATTTACTAATCTATGAGACAATTGTTCTATCGGTCTATCAGTTCTGTCTTCCTATTCATCTACCTACCTACCTCTGATATATGCATGTCTATCTGTCTATCTTGAATTCATTTTTTCCCCCACGCTCAAATAACATTTTTTTTTACTTAGCAAATCCTGCTCTGTTTTGTTTTTTTGCCTTGGTTTTTTTTTTTTTTTCGTTATTGTTTCCCAATCCCCTCTCTTTAAAAAAAGTTAAAATAAAACACCAGTCTAGAGAGCTTCCATTTCTCGTGAAAAATTAATCTTAAGCTTCGCCTACTAATGCGCGGAGTTGGCTAAGAGTCATGTGCTGTGTTTTGCGTGTACTCTCTGATCATTGCTATTACTGTCATAAAAAGCTAGGACAAAGCTTTGTTTCCCTCTGACTGCCTCGCTGTGAAATGTCCACAGATCTTTATGAGCTAATCCTCTACACTGTCTTTTGGTGGTTGTTTTTTTAACTATTTTATTGCCATAGTCCGCCCTCCTACTTAAAGTCAGGTGTACAGAAACAAAAGGCTCTGGGTTAAATGTAGGTGGTTAACGGTTATCTGTTACATGTAATTTGAATGTTATGCAGATCTCTCCTCCATCTCTCTCTCTCTCTCTCTCTCTCTCTCTCTCTCTCTCTCTCTCTCTCTCTCTCTCTCTCTCTCAGTATTACTCTTATCAATTCTTTGAATAGACAAAATATTCTTAAAGCGCAAACAGGCCATTATTTTCTGCTATTACTTTTTTCGCTATGTATTGTTTTTATCTCTATGTCTCTCTTTCTTCTCTCTCTCTCTCTCTTTCACACACACAAACATACACACACGCGCGCTTTCTCTCTCTCTCTCTCTCTCTCTCTCTCTCTCTCTCTCTCTCTCTCTCTCTCTCTCTCTCTCTCTCACTCTCAGTCTTACTCTTATCAATACTTCGAATAGACAAAATATTCTTAGAGAGCAAACTGGCCATTTTCTGCTACCGTATTACTTTTTTCGCTATATATGTTTCATATTTCTATCTCTCTCTTCTCTCTCTCTCTCTCTCTCTCTCTCTCTCTCTCTCTCTCTCTCTCTCACTCTCTGTGTTTAACCATCTCTTTTTTGGTTATGCATCTCTTCCATTATTTACCTATCAATTGATATATCTATTTTGCTTTCTTGCTCTTCCCCTGAAAATCAATGACTGTGCTAAGATAATGCGTGGGTTCGGCTGAGATGTCAAGTATGAGTAATTCAACCATCACGAACCCTGACAAAACTCCGGACATGACTGTGTTGTTGTTTGTTATTGCTTTGTTGTTGTTGTTGTTGTTGTTGTTGTTTGTTTTGTTTTTTTTGTTTTTTTGAGTGTGTGTTTTTTGATATCTTATCTAGCTGAGAGCGAGGCTTAACCTAAAAAAACAGGCCAAGTCACCGAAGTGACCCAACTTTTGCATGTTGGAGTGAAAGTGATCTGTTCTTTTAACTTTTCGGCATAGTTATGACAGAATTGTGCGCAGAACGCACTTATAATTCAGCCTACAGGCCAACACAATCAAAATATTTAAGTTTACTAATTCTGCTAAATACAGAAATGATATAGCTCACTCTCACATTAACTGCAAAGGTTAGTTCACTTCGGTGACTTGGCTTGTATTTTAAGAATCCTCAGCTGAGAGCAATTATCAAATTAACTCGAAATGAGTTTCAGAACACATTAAACCTCTTAACAAATTTCAAACTTAGGGAGAGCTGCTAGATTTGTCCACCAATGCTCAATAGATCTAGAAAGCTAAGTTTTTAATTTACTTCGATTTCGTTTATTTTTTCTTTTTATCTTTATCTAATAAACTTGATCAAGAATAGCAGTGGAAGTCGGTGAGTTCGGAGGGCGATTTTAATTTTCTTTTCATTTCAAATGGCTCATAATTATTTTTTTTCAAATTATGATGCAGAGAACACTTTCAGACAAGACAAATCTAACTCGTCTTGCAAGCAGAAAGAAAACAAACACTTTCTTTTCAAACAAGATTCTGCGCTTTTAAAACAAGAAACCTTTTTGATAGGGGACCCAGTGGGATTTGTGGATCTGTTTCATACATGAGTGGGCGATTGCGTGAGATTCATGTTAAGAGGTTTTAACAACCCACGCCTTGACCAAAAACCTTTGTTTGAAACGCACTTTACATGCGAATTATCAACCTGAGAAGTTTCCTCCACAAGCCTGTCATGTCATTAGGTTCTTCTATTTCTCTTTCTCTGTGTGTGTGTGTGTCTTTCTCTCTCTTTCTCTCTTTAATACACACACGCATTCTCTCTCACACATATTTTGTGCGTCTCTCTTTCAGTTTCTCTCTGTGTTTCTCTTTGTCTGACTGTCTGTCTGTCTTTCTCTCTCTTTCTCTCTTTAATACACACACGCATTCTCTCTCACACATATTTTGTGCGTCTTTCTTTCAGTTTCTCTCTGTCTTTCTCTTTGTCTGACTGTCTGTCTGTCTGTCTGTCTGTCTGTCTCTCTCTCTCTCTCTCTCTCTCTCTGTGACTCTTTGCCTCGGTCTCTATTTCATTGTCTCTCTTTGTATCTGTCTGTCTCTGTCTGTTTGTCTGCCTCTCTCCTCTCTCTCTCTCTCTCTCTCTCTCTCTCTCTCTCTCTCTCTCTCTCTCTCTCTCTCTCTCTCTCTCTCTCTCTATCTCTCTCTCTCGCTTCAACACACAAGTAAGCTAATCTAGTAATTGGTTCTGATCTAAGCGGGTCCAGACTAATGTCGCAATATATCTCGGTCCGTGCCCGGCACCATCTCTGTTTGTTTTCCGGCTTCCACAGCTTCTACCCATCTATTATCCCTCTTGGCTTTAATAATCTCACCCTGTAATCTATTCGACCGACTTAGGCGACAATAAAGTCCCTGTTTACAACGCCAGATTACACCTCAAGGCCTCTTCAACATATGCAATAGACTTAGGCGACGTAAAATTAGTGTTCAAAATTCTCTCTTTAGAGTTAACCGATGTAGAAAGTCTGTGGACCCGCCTATCCCAGATTGCGGACCACACAGTCATCATCTCCAACGGCTTAGGACTCAGGAGAAAAATCTACCCAGGTCTTATATAATACAGTGTCCAGTGTCCACACAAAAAAACCGTGGACACAGGGCATCGACATGAGTCATATACTGGATCGGTGGAAGAGTTTCTCCTGCCACCCACAGTGACCCACCAAACCGCAGTGATGCGTCAGGTCAGTCAGTCGGTAGAGATCCACCTGGTGGGTGTTAAGGTAAAGGTTCGATTCTGATAGGGATATGTGAAGGGTGATGATGATTAGAGATTGTGGACGATAGCATGCCTTCAATTGTTTACCCGCTAGAACCAACATTCAGAGTTCGAAGTTCGATTTCAAGAGAAAGTTGGGATAGCTGAATCGGGTACGTATCTTAGGGAAGTGTTTATAAGCAAGTCAAGTAATTAGACAACTCGTTTGAAGCTAGTCATTGATCTATCATCGTAGTCTTTGCAGTCACAGAAACTGCAAACTTGACATTCTTGGCATCTTAAGCTCTGTTTCCTCTTCTTCCTCATTCTTCATTAAGTTGGCCATCTTATTTTTTCCGGAGGTTGCCCAAGCTGTTTGGAAGTCGTCCAGGCTGCACTGTTCTGTGTATGGCATGTAAGTCAGAAGTATGCTCCTAAATAGTAATAAGCACAGCACTAGTCTTTTTTTAAATGAGCGCAATATTTGATTGGTCAGATTTGCATGTTAGCGCAGACGGGAAAGTCTCCACCTCTACGGAAGTTAAGTTCCGAACAGACGTTTAACACATTTCGCGTCTGCCAATTAGATGCAAAGCAGAATCCCAACACGTCAGACTACCCGTGTTTTACCTGGTCACCATTGTCAGACTATGCTGTAGATCTAATCTGCTCCAGCCCCACCTTTCTGACCACAATGCTTGAATCAGCTCATTTCCACCCTTCTTACGTTTTTTTCTAAAGCTCTCTAATTCCATCTTGAAAAGGTATTTCACAGTGGGAATTCCCAGACAGGGCTATGGGTAGTTTAAACAATCCCCAATTACCTTAGCGGGAATACCCGTTTTGACCACAGATGAGGGCCCCCCATCATTCTCAGAGGTTTGACAGAACGATCTCGTACTCTTTCGTTAGACTCAATAGGCTACCAAGAGGTCACGTGGGTGGGAAACCAATCCAACCAGCAGCATATAGGCATTGTGTCCAGAGCTTCACTGTTGGTTCAACAAACTCTCTTCGCTTTTAACTCGTGGGAAAAGGCTTCAGGCAGGTGAAACAGATAAGTGTTACTTGCTTCACGTCTAGCAAACAAGACATGGTCACCCTAATCCAATGGGCCGTCTTCAACAAGGCGTGGCCTTTCTTAGTAAAGGGCGGTTTTTTGTTCTTTTTCGTAAAAGTAAGTCAAACTACTTCAAAGGGTTAACTTTCTGTCTGAAATCACGGTCAAGTTACCTCACTGAGAGACTCCCATAATAGCTTGTGTAAACAAAGCAAAGGAAATTGAAGGCTTATTGTTAAGGCGTGACACAAAACGCATTCCCCTCCCCTTTCATTTTCTATCTTGTAATCACTGTATCGTACTCCCACCTTTCCTTCCACCTCGCCCAGCCACCCCTCCTCTCTATCCCCCACCCGGTCTGTTCCCACCTTATAGTTATATCTATATATCTATCTATTTATCTCCTTTCTTCCCATCTCTCTTTCTCACCCGTCTATCTCTCATTGAATAACTGTCTATTTATCAAGTCTCCCATTCCTTCTCTTCTTTTAGTCTCAATAATTATGCATCATGCATCATCTTTCTTTTTTCTTCTTCCTCTCTATCTCTATCTACCTATCTTTCCTTCATCTCTGTGATGATCTCCTAAAACTTCCCATTCTTCTCTCTCTCTCTCTCTCTCTCTCTCTCTCTCTCTCTCTCTCTCTCTCTCTCTCTCTCTCTCTCTCTCTCTCTCTCTCTCTCTCTCTCTCTCTCTTTCTCTCTCTCTCTTTACATCACTCTCTTCTTTCATCACTTTACTTCAATTTCTTCCTACCTTCCTTTCTTCCCTTCCCCCTTTTCAACTCTCGATCCCCCAATTCTTCCGTTTATCTACCTCTTTCGCAAGCAACCACCCGAACTAACTCTGTACAAACACAAAGAACAGAATGACAAGTCAACGCGCCCATCCTTGCAGCATATGATCTGAAAATTACAGACCAGAGGTGCCCATGTCTTACACCATGCACAGAAGAAGTTAAAAAGAAAAAAAAAAAAGGGGGGGGGGGTGAGATGGAAGGGAATGAGACTGTGAAGATTATGGACCACGACATTCTACATCAACTGAAAGCTAAAACAAATGTAGATCTATACGAAAAAAAAAAAAAAAAGAAAGAAGAAAAGCTGGTATCGAGGTGGTTGACTCAATTCTCTATGTTCCTGGGTGGTTTCGGGCAAAATCCTCTCGTCTGGATAAGATCAAAGAGAAAGCAAGAGTGGTGGCCTTGTTGGAAGTAGGTCCCCTTCTTGGGTAACCCTTTACACTGATGCTCAGTTACCCATAATGCCCTGTAATCATGGCGCTAGAGGCCGTTCTTCCGTTTTCAATGAGGTAATGCCCTGGGGTTTGTGTTTACAGCTTGGACGCAGTATTTCTACAAAAAAAAAAAACAGAGCTAGCTCTTCGTCTAGATCTAAGTCTGATGCTTGTAATATAATTCTGAGTCTTAGCTTTTCAAGCTATATTCTAAAGCCAATTTTTACACTGTTTTCTATCGATTTTTTAAAAAGATCAAGGCTTGGATGCGTCCGTTGAGCAAGATACCCCTAGGTTGTGCAATGTCTAAACTACTGACTGTATCATTTTGACCCGATTGGTGTATAGGAAAAGAAGGAAAATTATTGGTTACGTTGGCTTTAGAGTTGAATGAATCATTATGACGGCCTTAGGAGACGATGATCTTCTCACATAAAATTATTATTATCCATAGCTTCATTAACAGAAATCTAAATCCGATTTCATCATCATAACGCTTGCAAGATTTAGAACATCATTATGACGCTTGCACGTTTTAGAACATCTTTATGACGCTTGCACGTTTTAGAACATCATTATGACGCTTGCACGTTTTAGAACATCATCATGACGCTTGCACGTTTTAGTACATTATCATGACGCTTGCACGTTTTAGTACATTATCATGACGCTTGCACGTTTTAGCACATCATCATCATGACGCTTGCACGTTTTAGTACATCATCATGACGCTTGCACGTTTTAATACAACATTATGACGCTTGCACGTTTTAATACAACATTATGACGCTTGTACGTTTTAATACAACATTATGACGCTTGCACGTGTTAGTACAACATTATGACGCTTGCACGTTTTAGTACATTATTATGACGCTTGCACGTTTTAGTACATTATCATGACTCCTGCACGTTTTAGTACATTATTATGACGCTTGCACGTTTTAGAGATTATTTTAAGATATTGATGAAAAGTGTTAAGATCTTTCTCGCTATCATTCTATCTTTAGGTCTGTCTGTCTGTCTGTCTGTCTGTCTGTCTGTCTGTCTGTCTGTCTGTCTCTCTCTCTCTCTCTCTCTCTCTCTCTCTCTCTCTCTCTCTCTCTCTCTCTCTTTTTTTTTTTTTACCTCTATCTATCTACCTCTCTCTCTATCTATCTATATCTTTCTCTCGACTCCTCTACATTCTTTATATTTTTGTTAACTCTCTGTCCGTCTATTTTCCTGTTTGTTTGCCTGTTTTTGTTTAATTCTCTTTTTCCATGTCCCTGTTTTGTTTTTCTTAGCTTACTTTCCAGCCCTGGTTGTTTCTCAAACGATGCAAAATGATATCAGCACATAATCTGAAAACAAACAAAAACGAAAGCAGAGTTGCATAATTCTTTTTCACATACACACAAAAAAATAATAGGTAAAAAATAGAATTCTTAATATGGATAGCCTTGCATAAGTAGTATAATTTAGATCTTTGCAATGTGGAAGCATAAAAAAAAAATTCATGTGTAAGAAAAAAGGAAAGCACCCCTTCCAGAAACCAGAACTGTTTATGGAACTGATTATAGCTCAAGAAGCTTGGGTTTGCTCATTACGTGACCAAAATATTCTAGCTTTAAAAAAAACCTCGATTGACCAAAATTATGCTTCGCTAGCACAATACAGGAATGTGTGTCGCAGCCAAAGTATTATAAAATCACTCTACAGTACTTGATTATATAGGTAAAACATTGCAGTCCTTTCAAAAGGTCTCTAGGGCCTTAGGAGACCATGGTTTTCTCACATAAAATTATTATTATCCATAGCTTCATTAAGAGAAATCTAAATCCGATTTCTCCCCAAGCCAAACAGCTATAGGAGCCACTCGACCTCGATGGTGATCTTTAACTTCCGGTGAGTTAGAACTGGTTACCGCCCCTTTTTTTTTTTTTTTTTTTTTCAAGAGATTATCCGACCACCAAGTGCGGCGTTATGAATTCTTTGCGTGGGCTATTTTGGCCCTGGAATGGCTTTATGTGGGGTAAAGGTAACAAGGTATGCTGATCTGAGTACAGATTAAAGCTGGCTCTATGGAGAGTTAAGCACTGCTTCGATATTTCTTTTTTTTTAATGTGTGTGTGTGGGGGGGGGGGTTGGGGGAAAGCATTCCAATCTGTCTTTACCACCTAGAGCTAGAACAATCCTGTTAAATGTTTAGTTTGAGGAATCTTAATTAAATTATAAGAAGCATTCTGTGGTTCGAAAAGGGTTGGTCGGATTCTTTGCATTGCTGGTTTGGCAAAAATAATTTTTTTTAATACTTAGCTCGATATTTTTCAGCAATAATAATATTGAGATGTTTGGTTTTTATTTAAAGACCGCTGTAAGCTTTTCGAGGAGCTTTGCGCGCGTTACATTGGTCAAGACAATAAAAATAAGGAGAAGAAGAAGAACAAGAACAAGAACAGGAAGAAGAAGAAGAAGAAGAAGAAGAAGAAGAAGAAGAAGAAGAAGAAGAAGAAGAAGAAGAAGAAGAAGAAGAAGAAGAAGAAGAAGAAGAAGAAGAAGAAGAAGAACAAGATCAAAAAGAACAAGAAGAACAAGAAGAACAAGAACAAGAAGAAAAAGAAGAACAAGAAGAAGAAGAAGAAGAAGAAGAAGAAGAAGAAGAACAAGAACAACAACAACAACAACAACAACAACAACAACAACAACAACAACAACAACAACAACAACAAGAAAAAGAAAAAGAACAAAAACAAGAAGAACAAGAAGAAGAACAAGAAGAAGAAGAACAAGAAGAAGAAGAAGAAGAAGAAGAAGAACAAGAACAAGAAGAAGAAGAAGAAGAAGAAGAACAACAACAACAACAACAACAACAACAACAACAACAACAACAACAACAAAAAGAAAAACAAGAAGAACAAGAAGAAAAAGAAAAAGAACAAAAACAAGAAGAAGAGGAAGAAGAAGAACAAGAACAAGAAGAACAAGAACAAGAACAAGAACAAGAACAAGAACAAGAACAAGATGAAGAAGAACAAGAAGAAGAAGAAGAAGAAGAAGAAGAAGAAGAAGAAGAAGAACAACAACAACAACAACAACAATAAGAATCATTCAGTGCACATAGTATCGAGACGCTACAGATTTTGAGCGCCTGCCCTTTATTTGAATAAGATCCCGATATATTAAAGGGCATCGCTAATCTCTCCCTAACCTTATTTAACTCTCTGTCTGTAACAGCTCATTACACAATCTAAGTCCATGATTGTTTTCTGTCAGCGTAAGTCAACATCTAAACTCGGCGACCCGTAGGCTGCATGTCCAGTTCTGAAGACCGGGATCAGCTAGCGGCTGGACAGTCCCTTGAGGCTGCCACAGAGCGGTGGTCACATCAAAGCGGTGTTAATCACTTTGGCAAAATGTGACCCGATCTTGGTGCTGTCAGGTTAGCACAGTCTAAGTTCTGGGAAACTGCAACAATCTTGCAGTTTCTCAAGTATTTCAGCCATGCTTTTGCAGATACGTCGATAAAATTACGTAGAAGATTCTTGTCACTCTTCATATTTTTAAGGTAATGGAAATCTCATTCTGCAAGATAAATTCTAAAAATGTTACAAAATTTGTGTCTCAAATTAAAATCTCGAGATCTTTTACCTTAACACCCCCCCCCCCCCCCAAAGGAACCTTATCTCTATATCTATCTTTCGTTCTCTCTATCTCCCCCTCTCTCTCTCTCTCATTCTCTATCTCTCTCTGTCTCTTTCTGCTTGTCTCTCTCTTCCCTCTCTCTCTCTCTCTCTCTCTCTCTCTCTCTCTCTCTCTCTCTCTCTCTCTCTCTCTCTCTCTCTCTTTCTTTCCTACCCAGCTGCTAAGGGACTCGATATATACACAGAACAACAGTCTCCATGAAAGACGAGATGAGTTCCCTCTTCCCCATCAGTACTCACGTCGCTGCTCACGATGACAGTCTCTAATTGCTTCACGTTGCACAATAATTCATGGTTTCATTTAAGTCACGATTTTATATTAATTACGATTAAAGTAGGTAAGGTGAAATAAAATTAATATCGAAGTTGAAACTATCGGATGGACGAGTACCGGTAACAGTTGATGGCAGATATATTTTACTTAACCGTGGAAAGACGTTTGCTGTCATTCTTTAGGCCTGTCTGTTAAATCACGGTCTGCAGTCTGGGGATGCTAATAGGGAGAACAAGTCATGACGTCACTTCTTCTTGACGACGGGTCGTTGCAGGTTCTAAAAGATGCATGGTTCATCGTCCCTTCTTCAGAAAGATGTCCCGATTGTTTATAAAAAAGCATAAACAACGTACAGCAATCTCATTTCTCTAGGGAGTAATGTTCTGAGATTAATGTGTAGAAACTTTTTTCTTTCTATTATTCGATTTTTTTTTTTCGTATCATAATGGCGAGAACTATTCTTAAGGTGAGAACCATTTCTCACTGTGATTGGAGGAAAGAGACACGGAACAAAACTTCTCTCTTTTGTGGATCGCTTGTTAAATTAATAGCCACGATCGCACGAAGTTAAGCTTTAGAATATCGTGCAGTCGGAGTAGCATGTAGTATTAAATAAATAAATAAGATTCAGCCTCAGGGCTACATTTCGAAATTTTAGTTTTTAGTATCCCTCATGAAATTCTCAAGATCTATTAAAGAGGGATAAGTTGAGACGCTCTGAGGATAGATTGCTGCAAGTATCATTCTATATAAAAGAAAGTTTATTTCTTAAGATGAAACATGAAAAGTAAAAGTATAAGATGTTAAAGTTTATTTACAAATTTACCTCTTACGTGTGATGAGGCGATTCGTTAAGAACAGGATGTTAGGTAAGGCTGGATATTTTTTAATGAATGATTCATCAAAAACATTGTCTTACTTTTCATTGCGGAATTTTTTTTATGTCAAGAAAAATAAAACAAGCAGTCGGGGAGTATTTTATAATAATGATATAAAATGTTTCTAAAATCACTATCTTTGTAAGATTGATCTTGTGACAGAAATATAATGGAGACTTTGAAGAAGAAAGCAATTGTTATAGCCAGCAAATCAAATACATGTATAAGTTCCATATCATTATGGCAACTAGATTTACCACTTGGAATTAGGACAATCAAGAGTTTAGGCGAACAATTAAGACGCAGCCAGCCATGTCCCTAGATGAAACAAAGTGCACATTTTTGAGACCTTGTACTTGAAGAGTGTAGACCTACATCAGATCACCGCGCTTTGACCGCTTAACCGCTGGACACTGGACAGGCAGGGCCGCCTGGCAAGGCTGGCCTTTGATCAACTGACCTGAGACCAAAGGTCCAGCAGCAGCCCTCACGGCCAGCCGGACACTGCTTGCCTCGGTCTGGGACTTGTGGGGAACTCAGGGCCAGATAATGCGCTTGCGAATTCCTGCGTCAAGGAACCTTAGACCGTACAGTCCTTAAGGGGTTAACAGGGCGGAAATCGCTCGACATCAAAGAAAACGCGGTTATGAAGGCTGTGGAGCCGATTCTGATCGAGAATTACTGGAGAATTTCTGTTCAAATCAAACGTAACCGTCAAGAAAATTGAGCTAATCCGATTAACAGCAGCAACAGCACCAAACAGCAGCATGCAGCAGTAGAAGCAGCAGCGGCGGCGGCAGCGTTGCTTATAGATCGATCATGCTTGATGATCTTAGAATTCAGGTCTTCGGTGTTAATCAATCCTTCAGTAATTGGTCGAGATAACCCGGATTATAATTCTTCCGGGCGCCGGGCAGGCTTGGGGGTCTAGTAAGGGGTCCCACACTTGCGACCCCAGGTATAGAAAGTCTTAAAAAACGCCGGTAACGGCTAGCCGGCAGCGAAAAATATGCTCTGGTTTGGCTTGACCACTGCTCCCTAGTTATCGCGAGGAGATATCTATCAGCAGTGCTACTAACTGCGTCGCACAGAAGGTGGAACGAGTGTAATTATAATCTTCTTCGGCACATGATTGTGCAGACAGCTTTCATGTTGGTAATTATCACGTTATGAGAGATTATAGCGATCGAGTAAAGGAATTTCAAGAATGAAGTGTTTGTTCAATAACCTAAGCCAAACCTAGACTTTATTTCTCTCTAATATTAAAGAGCGTTCTCAAGCTCTTAAGATCGCACTAAAAACACCAGGCTTGCAACCTGAGCCTCGAAACATTTTGCTTTAGAGGAATGAAATTCATTAATTCTTCATCACCGATTTCGTACAATCATGCTCATTCAAAATTGCAGGGTTGGATGGTGGATTAATCCAAAATGATCTATTTTTTCCAGAAGAGGAGAGGAGATCGCTCATTACTGTTTCAACATAACATTGAGATTAAAAAAAAATATGAAAATCGTTCTATTATTTTCCATTCCTCTCATTTTACTGGCATGACCCTCTTCAGGGAATTATAAGAATGCAAAATTTGTAACAACGGGACTGAGAAAGTTGTCTACGTTTTGTAGATTACGTCTTAACACCTAGAACTCTTCCCTGCTTCCCTCGTCGTATATTGATTGGCGTATCAGTGTAGTGTCTCATTTTATAAAACCTCATCAAGATTTCGAATGTTTTCTAGCATGTTAAGCTACATCAGGTAGATCAGAATCAAACAAGCGATGTTATCAATGCGAGATCTGATCTTAACCACTCTGGTCACTTTATTTATGCCAACTGAGAGAAAAAAAAAACAACTTGATTGAGACTGATTGGAAATTGTTCGATACTTTTGTAAAATACTTCAATAAGCTAACGACTATGAAGAATGATTTTTTTTTGGCATTAAAAAAAAAGAAAATATATACAGGAAGCAAAGAATCCGTTACATTTATAACACATTCTTGCGGACCACTCCTTTCCTAGCTGCTCATCCCATTGGGTCATAAGTTTTACAGTTTTACATACTTCACTCTAACTCCAGTCTTCATACTCACCCTCTAAAATCTCTCTCTCCTCTTCTCTCTCTCTCTCTCTCTCTCTCTCTCTCTCTCTCTCTCTCTCTCTCTCTCTCTCTCTTTCTCTCTCTTTTCATCTCTTCTCTTCTCTCTCTCTTTCTCTCTCTCTTCTCTTCTCTCTCTCCCTTTCTCTCTCTCTCTCTCTCTCTCTCTCTCTCTCTCTCTCTCTCTCTCTCTCTCTCTCTCTCTCTCTCTCTCTCTCTCTCTCTCTCTCTCTCTCTCTCTCTCTCTCTCCCCTTTTTCCCTCTTTCTCTCTCCGACTCTTTTCATCTTTCTCTCTCCATATATTTTTTTCTTACCTCCCCCCTTCTAACCTTCTATGTCTCCTGTTATACTCTCTCCTTCACTCCATACCACCCCTCCCCCCTTCCCCAACACTCTCTTTATTTTTTCTCTATCTCTCTTCCTTATTCTCCCACTGTCTACCTCACATCTCCTGCTAGAACGTTAGGAAACTGTTTTCTTCTCTTATGATAGCACAAGACCTGTTATCAATAAATAAAGAACTTTTCTTATGGGGTCATTATTGAAATACTTGACGCATTGTTTGTTTGTTTCCCTCTCTCTCTCTCTCTCTCTCTCTCTCTCTCTCTCTCTCTCTCTCTCTCTCTCTCTCTCTCTCTCTCTCTCTCTCTCTCTCTCTCTCTCTCTCTCTCTCTCTCTCTCTCTCTCTCTCTGAGTAAATTTGTTTTTCATCTATCTCCATTCTCTCATCACCTGTCGCATTTACGTGGGGTATAATCCTCTTCACGTCATCTCTCTATGGTTGGACGTCAAAAGTTTCGATTGTTTAACCACCTCCACGAAGTTGACGGTGATACGATGGCAGGAAATTGTGGCAAACTTTGTATGGCCACTGAAATACTTGCGTTTGCTGAATCATGAAAGAAAAGTAAACTAAATAAAAAGGCATAAGAGAAACTAATTGTTTTGTAAACAAATGAAAAAAAAACGAAATAAAACTGCAGTGATTTCGAGCACTTGGAGTTAAAAGCTGACTTGTAGACCTAATACCTTCAAACAATGATAATCTACTTGAGTCCAACGAAAAGAGTAATATAAAAACTATATAACTGCTACTACTACAGCTACAACAAACAACACTTCCAAGACTCCAACTACGACGACATATACTGTACTACAACTACAACTACTACTACTACTACTACTACTACTACTACTACTACTACTACTACTACTACTACTACTACTACTACTACTACTACTACTACTACTACTACTACTACTACTACTACTACTACTACTACTACAACTACTACTACTACTAATACAATTACTACTACTACTAATACTACTACTACTACTACTACTACTACTACTACTACTACTACTACTACTACTACTACTACTACTACTACTACTACTACTACTACTACTACTACTACTACTACTATTTCGACTACTACTATTACAAATTGTTAAACTATCACTACTACTTCATACGACACAGATAGATCTTTGCCGTGGCTTCATGTAAACTTTCTGTTGCTTTTACTGGTCTTTACACAAAAGAGAATTTAGTACATTCAATCAATTTTTCACTTAAGCACGCAGACATTTACCTTTCTCGAGTAATAAGGTTGTTAATAGATGTTCAACAACAGCACTTTAGCCTAGCTTAGAGTCAAATACTCACCCTTTTTACATTTCAAGCGAGTGAGCTACATCTGGACCATACCCTACCTCCCCCCCGTAATATATATATATATATATATATATATATATATATATATATATTATATAATAATAATAATAATAATAATAATAATAATAATAATAATAATAATAATAATAATAATAATAATAATAATAATAATAATAATAATAATAATTCTTTTAATTTTAAGTCTGCAAAACACTTTTTTAAAAAAGGTAAAACAATACAAAACAATTAAAAAAAAAACAAAAAGAAAAGAAAAGAAGAAAAAAACAACAACAAAAAGACAAAACAGGAGGACCAGAACGGAAGAGACGGACCATTAAGAAAGTAGAGAGCAGCAAGCAACAGTGCGAGACGCTATGAATAATGCTAAATTATAATGATTCAGCATACCATCTGCGTGAGACTGCATGCTGCATGCTGCATTCTGCGTGCAGGCGTGGGGTGAGTGCAGCAATGCGTGCCATGCGCCGTGCCGGGTCCCCGCGGTGAGAGTGCAGCAATGCGTGCCATGCGCCGTGCCGGGGGGACCACACAGCAGGTGACTCACTCGCCTGGACTGCAACAGACTAGATCTAGAATCTAGATCTAGATCTAGTGCCACGCGAGCGGGTACAAGTAGTCAAGTATTGTACCTTCCCGGCGACATGTGCCTCCTAAATACACTCTCTGCTCCTCGTGTGGGCCTATTATGCTAGGGCAAAGTTAATCCAGACTATAAAAAAAAAAATGTTTAGTAAGGTCTCTTTAAAGAGTATCCATGGAAACAAAAAAGGATTATGATGGTTGTGAGGCGGCGCCTGAAGGGAGGATTTTAATATAACAAAAAAGACAGTAGTGATAGAAAAAGAAAGGGTATACAATGTAACAGCAACAATAATAATAATAATAATAATAATAATAATAATAATAATAATAATAATAATAATAATAATAATAATAATAATAATAATAATAATAATAATAATAATAATAATAATGATGATGATGATGATCATGATGATAATAATAATAATAGAAATGATAATAATAATAATAATAATAATAATAATAATAATAATAATAATAATAATAATAATAATAATAATAATAATAATAATAATAATAATAATAATAATAATAATAATAATAATAATAAGGAGGACGAGGGGAGGGTGAGAGTATGCGGAAAAA
>JAWDGP010006341.1:37500-210000 GCA_033675545.1 Elysia crispata | reverse complement strand
ATGGGGTTTGTGGAAAGGTAAAGAATGGGGAGGTGAAGCCGAGGAGGTAAGGAAGTTTGAAAGGTAAAGTGATGTTGTTCTCATTTTTCCATTTTTTTTTTTTTTTTTTTTTGTGTTGGATGTTTTCAGCTTACTACTTCCTGTCCTCATCCCATCTTCTTTCTACTATGTACCATACGCCCACATACACTCGTCTATCTGATCTCTTCCCTTTTCATCCCACGTAGCTCTAAGTAAGGTTTGAGGGATTTGAAAAAATAGAACAAAAAATATAGCAGGGTCGTGGGTGTGAAAGTAACACTCCGGATTCCAAAGCAGACCAAAAGAAGATACAGCGAGCAATTTCAGAATGCATTACTTTTATTTTATTTTTCTTATGATAATACTTGTCGGAAAAAAAACGAAACCTTGATTAATATTTAATATAGAATGCGTCTTATTTGAACAACATTTATGATAATAAAAGTAAAAAACGCGTTTTGGATCTCATGACAGATTTGCATAATTTGCGTTAAAACCTTAAACGAATTTCAACAATGAGAATTATACAAATGAAGCATTTATTATCTTAAAAATTGTATTCTGTTTTTTAAGAAGTTTAACTTCCCCTAAGTTTTACGAGGAACCTGATTATATGGGGATCATTATTTGAACCAAGGCTCTGTCACAGCACGTGTTGCATGTTCCCTCGTGACTGCTTCAGCTCCAGCTTAGATAACGTATACGTACAGTAACTTTTATAATAATAATCATGACTCGGCAAATCATCTGGGCAGACCACTAGGGTGGAGAAGTTTGAGAGCTCAAAATAAGGTAAATATTCCTTATCTGCAAAACTGCCCGTTGTGTATGTCGTGACAGGGTATTTCAAACCCGAGATCGGAGCAATCAATAAGAGGCAGAATTGGGTGTAGTAGTAGTAGTAGTAGTAGTAGTAGTAGTAGTAGTAGTAGTAGTAGTAGTAGTAGTAGTAGTAGTAGTAGTAGTAGTAGTAGTAGTAGTAGTAGTAGTAGTAGTAGTAGTAGTAGTAGTAGTAGTAGTAGTAGTAGTAGTAGTAGTAGTAGTAGTAGTAGTAGTAGTAGTAGTAGTAGTAGTAGTAGTAGTAGTAGTAGTAGTAGTAGTAGTAGTAGTAGTAGTAGTAGTAGTAGTAGTAGTAGTAGTAGTAGTAGTAGTAGTAGTAGTAGTAGTAGTAGTAGTAGTAGTAGTAGTAGTAGTAGTAGTAGTAGTAGTAGTAGTAGTAGTAGTAGTAGTAGTAGTAGTAGTAGTAGTAGTAGTAGTATAGTTGTTGTTGTTGTTGTTGTAATACATTGGTAGCAGTAGCAGCAGCAGTAGTGTGTTTAACGTTTAACATTAAAAAGTACAGTGAAATTGAAACAAAGTAGCCTACATACGAGAAATATTGACAACTTAAGCATCAGCTATTTTTTTTTTTTGTGTGTGTATTACACACTAAAGCCATCATTAGACACATTTAATTTCATTTGTTTGAATTTTCTTTTTCAGATTGAGTAAGTATAGCATTTCGCTTAGGTTGAATAGGCTTCAGTTTGCCACATCTAGTGAACAAACTATATCAACAAACTAATCTATCCATCAATATAGAAGCGAAAGCTTTACCGTCAGTGCACACAAGTTACATCACCGCTATAAAATAAAATAATACTCTTCACAAAGAGGACTGAGATCGTTTTCAATTCTTTTCCCTTCGGTTGCAAGGACAAGGAATGACCTTCTCGTGACCTTATCTCCCGAGGGTCTATAAAGTCTAATATTTTCAGCGTTAAAACTATTGAGAAGTGCGTTTAATGAGTTTTTGGCATCTGCACTAGTGAAAATACAAAAGTAATATGCATCGTGCTTTTTTTTTTAATTTCTTAAAAGGCAACTTAATTTTTCCTCCACAAAGAAATACAATATCCCACCCATACCCAAGGCGCAAGCTATGCTCAGACCAAAAGATATGAAAAGATGACCTAATTTAATTTTTTTGGCTCAAACCGACTCAGGCCTAAATTTGCGGGTAAACCCGTTCAAGGCATTCATTCAGCTGGGCAAGCCTACCGCAGGAATGCAGAGCACGCGCTCCGCGAAGCCAGGACAGAGCGAGACAAGTCCATTCATGTCGAATGCTTGCAGGCCAAAGTTTTAAACAGCTGTAGCATGACGGAGAGGGTCTGTGATGGCGGTAGGTCGGCATGAGGGGTTTTAAGAAGGGAAGATTTTACAGGGAAGATCTGTACCAGGCTCCAGCTGTATCACGTGGTAGTATATACCAGATATCCAGGCCAGAAAATGAGATTTAATGATAGCTGAGAGTCTTACACTGGGGTCAGCATGTGAACTGGAGGCCAGAGGGGAGACCGATCGAGTTTATGTCTGGAAATTTTCAAACTAATGTTCTATTTTTACTGATGATGACACGAGGGAAGAGAAAACCATGCCCTTACACAGTTATGATGAAACTGCATATCCTGTTCGCGTCCGGAGAAAACTGCAGCACGAGTTTGCTTGTTTTATTATTATTATTATTATTATTATTATTATTATTATTATTATTATTATTATTATTATTATTATTATTATTATTATTATTATTTATTTATTTATTTATTTATTTATTTATTTACTTTCTTTTAATGTATTTGTTTCGTTGTAAAAGCGATGGCTTTTTCTTTTAAACTCATTTCTTCCTATCAGAGACTATATATGAAGAGATGAATACGGTTTTTAAAGAACCTTGAAGTTTCATATTCATTTTTATTTAAAAATTGCGCGCTCCCCTACTTTTTCATTAATTCAACAAAGTTACTGAAATATTGCTGGAACAAGAAATATAGTACGTAATAAAGGCGTGGTTTAAAGAAAGAAAAGGTTGAAATAAAATGTTTAATAAGTTTTTGCATCCACATAATATGCTCAGCTAGATGTATACAATTTATGTAGGAAAAATATTTTCACTTAAATTTTAATTAAGTCCCTTGATTCCTTCCAGCCCACCATTTGAGTCTGCCACACATTCCTGAACCTGCACCAAAGATGTCTGGTCTCAATCATTTGCTTTCAGGCTACAAAGATGCAACAGATCGATAATTCAGGGACCGCGCGAAACGTTAAGTTCACATTTTCAAACCTGAATGAAAGAGATTTAAGAGATCTTATCTTATCGGTGTGCCACATTTGTGTTAAAAATAGTTCATCTATTATGTATCTAGACCCTCCCACCCCCCGCGAATCTTCTACAGTTCTGCTCTAAATCTTTTACCTACCTGATTGTCATTATCTCGATCTCCTGCAACGGCAAGCCCTTATTTCATATCCCATGGGAAAAAAAAAATTCAACTCTCCCTAGGCTAGACAAGAAAAGAGTAACTTTTCATTTGAATGTCAGATCAAACCTATTTTTGGAAGCTTGCTGTACATGCCTGTAATTAAGTATTAATTTTTAGTGCCTGTCGCTAGATCCAGACGACCGCGCGCTTTTGTGATTTTTTGCTCTGTGATTTCTCTGGCGCGTTTAGTTCCGCTTAATGGCACAACGTTTTGGTTGTGTCTTTGATTTGAAAAAAAAAAAAAAAAAAAAAATCTGTCAAGTAATGTTACTATATGGCTGGCTAGTTGTTTTTATTTTGTTTTGTTTTTGTATTGTTTTTCTGTTGTTGTTTTTTTTTTTTTTGTTTGTTTGTTGGTTTTTTTTTTTAGGGCGGGAGGGGGGTGTTGTTGGTGTGCGTTTTTTTTATCTTTTTTTTATTACTTTATTTTGGTTTACCTAGCAGCAACAACAACGCTACTAAGAGCAGCAAAAAGTAGAAAACATTGTTTACGCAGCCTGGATGCAAAGTTTTTTTTTTGTTTTTTTTCCCTTCTTCATCATACTAATGGCTCTCATTAATAAGGAACTCCAAGATTAATGTTTGATGGGTGGAGAGCGGGGTTAGATGGGTTATAATGCCGTATGGGAATCTGGTGGGTAGATCTTTAGGTACATTGATAATTCATTGAATAACTTGTTCGAGGGATAGATGCATGAGTGGGATCATTTGCTTTTATAAATTGATAGATTTAAAGGTCGATAGATAAATAGAGAGATAGGAGAAAGATAGATCTATAGGTAGATATCTATCTATCTATCCATCCATCCATCTATCTACCTACCTATCTATCTATCTATCTATCTATCTATCGATCTATCTATCTATCTGTCTATCTATCTATCTGTCTATCTATCTATCTATCTGTCTATCTATTTATCCATCTACCTATCTATCCATTCATCTATCTTTCAATCTATCTATCTATCTAACCATCTATCTATCTATCTATCTATCTATCTATTCACCCATCTACCTATCTATACAATATCACTTACTCTTACATCCGTCCGTTTATCTTTGAATCACCATTTTTTAAATTATTATCAAATCTGTTTATTTTTTCTCGTAATGTTACATTCTGGCCCTCTTCTCGTGGTCTCTACAGCCGCATAGCATTAGCAATCAACCTCGATGTTTCATCAGATCTTATTTTGGCATGATAACTCTTGACCAGTGGTTCTTAACCTGGGTTCGATCGAACCCTCTTGGGGTTCGGTGGGTGGATTTCAGGGGTTCAGCAGAGCCAATTGTAAACATACGTATGTCTTGAATTTGACAAAAAAAAAAAAAAATTATATTTTATTTTTCACTAAAGAGGAGTTCGATGAATCCGCATATGAAACTGGTTGAGTTCGGTACCTCCAACAAGGTTGAGAACCACTGCTCTAGACTTATTCGCATTCGCTGCAGTCGTCTCATATGTGAGTTTTGAAAGATAAAGCTTATTTATCAACGGTTATGAAAAGACTTGTCAGGGTCATCTCTGTTTCGTCAGCTTTGATTATTTTCGCTTGACCCTTAAGTCTGGCACATGATCTCGTGTGAAAGGCGAAAAACTTAACAATAAAATTTCAAAGGTTAAAAGCCAGCCAGGGCAATAGATCTAAAACGTAAGAGAATCATGCAATAACCCGATTACATAATGTGCTACACATGTTATAATACAAACTATTAGTAGTTTCAAACATGGAACGTTCCTGATTTGTGGAGATCTAGGCATGACTCTGAAAATTTGTTACTTCATGCGAGACCATGACAGAGCGAATTTCATGTTTACATCTGACAGCTCTTACTGTGAAGGCCTTCAATGTGCTTGTTAATATTTTTAGCCCTGCTACCACTGCAGAATGGGCAGAATAACGTCACGATGTAGGTCTACGCCTTCTGAATATTTTTTCCCTCCACATAGGCACTAGACACATTTAGAGTGGATATATTTTAGATCTCACGTATGCGAGGTTACCTAAAAACCAACCCAAAAAATTGATTTAATTTTTTTAAAAATTATTCCTTTTTTTTTAAAGGGAGATAACTGTATTCTTGATGCTCGCTAAACGCCGGAAAAATAGATCTAATACAGGAATATTAGTCATATATAATAATACAGCGAAGCGTGTGAACTGTGAAATTGGTTTCGTTGACCCAACGTTGTCGAGAGGCTGGGTTTTGGGTTTTCCCTTTCCCAACACTTGAAACAGAAGTCAGTAAAGCTGTGGCTCTAGGCTACTACCCTGCCTGACATAAACTCAATCTGAGGTATGCGGATATGGGTGTAGGATCCCTTTGCGCTGTGCGTGTGTTCACTTGTGAGGGCACAAGTCATGTGTTCGCGTACGATCAGCCTATCAGAGTGCGCGGAAAGCTCGAGATAACCCTGTCTTTCTATATAAACCGGAGTCGTGGGATTCTCAACCACAAATATTTTGGGAACTGACACGCTAAGATCTTAGTAGAGTTAGAGACTGGGTTTTTTTTTAAATCGTGTTAGATTACAGTGAGTTCTGTTTGAACAATCTAATATTATTTGGGATTCAATGTTTGGATCCAAGCCTACATCTAGATTACATATTGTGAATATCAACTTTGAATTTTCTTCAGCTACTGCTCTTGGAACCAGTGCAAGAGATTAAACTTTGATCTAATAAAGATCTCCACCTATCAGGTAAGAATTTTTACAATATATTGTCTCTGCAAACGGAAACTTTAATTCATTATGGAGATATTCATATAATTTTATACCTACATGTATTAATCCAGAGAGTTATACAAAATTTTGTGGAAGGGGGGAAAAAAACAGGTTGAAATAATCAGAGTGTGTCTAATGAGCGAGAGGTGGATAGAATAGAGGAAACTGGTAAGCAGGAGAGAAAGAGAGAGAGAGAGAGAGAGAGAGAGAGAGAGAGAGAGAGAGAGAGAGAGAGAGAGAGAGAGAGAGACATCAGTAGTTGGATTGGCCTTCTCTAGATAGACAGATATTTAAAAATAAGAACAGAAGGATGTTTAAATAAAAAAGGCTAAGTGGGGGGGGGGGGGGGGGGGGGCAATAGAAGTGGAACAGAAGGAGAGGAATTGAAAAATTGAGAGGAAGGCCAGGGTGTTTTACACAACGTGACGAACCAAATTAACCCTAGTGAGATTCCTCTAGTTACAAAACCCTTTTTTCAATAAATCGTAATGCAATTCAACTTAAGAATCGGCTTCGCTTGTGAAAATAAATCAACACTCAAAGCCTTTTGTACCCCCAGACTTTAAACCATTACTATACTTTATTCACCGCATGTCCCCAACGTGGACAAAGGAAAGCAAAGGCGATTCAACTGGCCGTAGATCATTCACACAACCACAATCGTTTAAATCTTAATGAATCTGTGTTCAGAGTCAGATCAGACCCGGCATGGTCAGCCTTCGCCACGCTTCGCTGCCCGATGAACTCTGCTTGACCATCAAGGTTTGAACAGTTCAGGTCGAACTAGGACAGGGCTCGGGCGGCCTGGGAGAGGGACTAAACCAGTAACGGACTGAACCCCGAGTGCATACCAAAGCGGGCTTTCTCGGCATTCTAGCTCCATAGCAGACCCAGCTCCAAGCTGAGAGAATAGAAGCTCGAATAGGATTTTTAGGGCAAAGATTGAAACAGACTACATTCCAGAGAGTCGATACATGCACTGGCGTATTGAACCCGACCTGTCCACGGTGGAGGACCATTCTTCAACGCCTCCCCCCCCCCCTCTCTCTCTCTCTCTCTCTCTCTTTCTTTCTCTCTCTCTCTCTCTCTCTCTCTCTCTCTCTCTCTCTCTCTCGTTGAATTTTTAACATGTACTTTCAACGTTTTTTGACTAGACTTTAGAGAATTATTGGATAGCCACCCACTTTGATGATAATTGCGACTCTGAATACTGATTTATGGCGTCTTTTTATGAGATAAGAAGGAAAAAGAGTTTTTTCATTAGCTTCAAATACTTGAAATAGTCATGCAGTCAGGTAGCCTAATTGTTCACTTTCTATTCTTCACAATCACCACTTTAATTTTTCTGCCTCTGAGACTAGTCTGTACTCTCCTTTTCATTCTCTCTCCATTCTGTCATTCTCTCCTTCACTCCCTTCCTCTCTAGCCCTCTCTCTCTTTCTTTTCTCTGTCTGCCTCCTCTTTGTCTTGCTTGCTCTGGCCTCTCTCCCACAACACATGCCTCCCGCCAAACACACACCCATACATATCCACATTCCAGACAGCGCTGGAGCGATTAACGCAATCGTCTGAAGTATTACCGCTCGCCAGCTGACGGTGGCTGACCCCGCATGTGACCCCCCTCCCCTCCGTCCGTGACCCCGAGGGTGGGACGCGCAGCAGACGGGGCGGGTCTAGATCTGGTCGGCTGCGGATTGGCGAAGCGAGGCACGGCGAGGCATGGCGAAGCATTGAATGGGTTGAAATATCTCGCCCAAACCCGTCTTTCTTCATTCACCACGAGGCGCTCATGTTGATAGGTGGAGCGAAGAACGAAGAATTCTTAGCTATATTCTGTTTAGTACTGTTTAGTTACATTGTTTGTAGTGCATGGTAACTCATGAACACATAGCGCTCCTTGGATTCTTGAACCATATAGAGGATATAACGGACTGTGCCAGTATAGTTTGTTGTAAGTAGAGAATATTAGGCTATGTAACCTTTTGTAACACGGTTTTTTTTTTTTATTTATTTATTTCAGTTCATATCGATATATGAGCTTACTTTGCATATTCATTCGACAGATTTTTCTTTCCACCCAGCCTTATGAATATGATCGTTTGGGTTTTTGTTTTTTGTTGGTTTTTTTTTTTTTTTTTTTTTTTGTTTAAAAAGCCTTAGCCAAGGGCACTTAAATTCGTGTCCTTTTTTTTTTTTTTTTTCTAAATTCATAATTCTTTTAACCGTTCTTCATTTTATGTTTCCACAGATCTGTGGTTTGGAGCCAATTTTACCAGAATTACTGGACTTTTGCTCAATTTTGGGTCTGCTGTATATCATTGATGTGTAAAGCCGCGCGCTTTACAAGTTCACACTAGTGGGTTCAGTTTCTCAACTCGAGACGGAATCTTTGTTTTCTCCATTCGAGATGGGTCGCCGTGCACGTACCAACTGCTCGCCTGTGGACTCAGTTCTGGAGAAGTACCACAACGACATCGGCAACAGGCTGTCGGGTATATTCATCCCACCCCCAACGGCGGAAGGCGATCAGGCTCTGTCAGAAGACTTTAGCATGCTGACGCTGGACCTTCGCCGCGCACACAGCGTGAAAGTCAAAGGCACCAAAGGTGACCTCAGTGCTCAGACTGTTTTGAAAAACTCGCTCATCACGGAGACAGCTGGTAAGAGAGCTACAGACACCACCCCAAAGGTTGATCCCACAAGATCTGCGACTATGCCCAAGTCTATTGCCTTTCCAGCCCCAGGCACAAGCTCAAACTCCGAGGTCGAGGGCGTTGCTAGGGACAAGACCCGCCTTGTGGACAAACTCACCAGGGCTCTCTTCCAGAAGAAACACGTCTGCGCGCGCTGCAACAGGAAAAGCCGATCATGTGTGCTCAACAAAACATTCAACGCCTCCGAGAAGCGGTACACGTGTGGTCGGTGTCGGGAAAACTCTAACGCTCTGAAAAACTTTTTCGACGGTCAGACGGGGGCAGAAGAGAATCAGAACTCGTCCTTCTCCTCACTGTCATCGTCCTCATTCACCAAGCGCGATGGAAGCGGTGTTTCCCAGCTCCGCGCGGGAAATGACTCCGGCTATGAAACTGTGACGTCCTGTTCCACAGTTGCCTCCTCTTACTCAGCATTCAACACTCCCAACAGCAACAACACCTCCAGAAAGGAGAATCTCGCACCTGGCTGTGAGACCAGGCTGACAAATCCCCAAGAACTTTCAGTGACCACTGGTCAAGACTGCCAGACCTCTACACCAATGACCAACGACTTTCAGCAAAGATGTCAGTGTCAGACCGGCGAGTCTGACTGCAGCCAGTTCAACACCGCTGAAGACAGGGTTCCCCGTCTCCCCGGGCAACACGCCTATGACGGTTTCCTCCCTGACTTCATCGAGTTCCGCGGCTGGACCCGCGAGCTGCTCCGCCCATGCTCCCAAGGAGACGCCGCATCTGCTGACTGTGGGGACGATGCCATCACTGACTCCGGGCCTGGCATCATCTGTGTGAGACGGCCGGCGTCTCTGGACTCCTGCCCCAAGCCTGCCCGCAAAGCTTGTCATACGTGTGGTACGACATCTGTGCCTTGTTTCCGGTTGCCCTGGGAGGGCGGCTGGCTCTGCGAGGATTGCATGGACGGAATTTACTAAACATTCCAAGTCTTGAACACCTCCCTTGTGACTTACCGGAGTCTGGAACACTTCCCATGTGACTTACTGCAGTCTTGAACACTTCCCTTTTGACTTACCAGAGCCTTGATCTGGGTGCACACATTCTCAAATACATGTAGCCTATTTAGCAAATGCGAAATGAACACAAACAATGCGCTCTAGTGCTAATAAAGCGTTCAGTTCTACTGTATTATGTATAATCCATGTTCACGTGACGGACTTTGCCAGCCATCCTCGTCTCATCAACCTTACAGCTATAATTTATATTCATACTTCGGTCAACCTCTCAAACATCATTGTAAAAATCATTGAAGTTACCTTATCATCTTCCTCAGTCTTTCTCTCATCTAATTCTATCCAAATGTTTTCATCATTTCTTCACCATCAACCATAAATGACACATGTGACAATTTATTTCAAACTTGTCTTAAAGTTTAATTCTCCAATTTACATAAGTTATAAATCGTATTGCATGGCGTTTCTCATTTTCGTTTTGTATGCTCCATTGGAGAGCTGTACAAATATTCTTTTGATCTCATTGACAGATAGATCTGTTAGCAGATGAGAAACAATCTAAATTTGAAAAAGTTATAGCCCTTGGCATAAACTGAAACATAAGCTGCAGAAATTGTAATTCAGTAATCACAATTATTCTAAAAGTTCTACAACCGTTAAGTTTGTTTGGTAAATAAATGAATGCTAAGTATACTTTAAGACAATTTGTATCTAAATTAGGGGCTTACTGAAAGAGCATTTTTGGAATAGTATTGAAATGTTCGAAAACTATTTGAAATTAAAGAGGGTTGCATTTCAACATGCCATATTTACCCTCTATCCTCTCCTTATGATTAGCTGACACCAAATAATTAAAAAAAATTCCCTATTTTCGGGACCTTGTGCCCACAAGATTGTGCAATATTTTGTTTTACTTTGATTTACCTAGTCAAGAGCTAAACAGTAATTTTACGCTTTGAATTTTGTGTAATATTTATTGTGTGCATCTCTGTTATTAGCCCTGAAGTTATTTTTTGTTGCTGTTTATTGTCAGAATCATTTTTTTTTCTCTTCTTCTTCTTCTTCTTCTTCTTCTTACTTTTTGTCTTTTTGTTTTTATTATTATCATCGTTGATATTATTATTACTGCTGCAAATTACCCATTGCCACCCATTATTTATTTTTTTTATTTTTTTTTTTTTTGTAAAATTGTAAAAATCACTATTTAACAAGTATCATACATAATGTAAGGTTCAGTGGATGGTGGTTTCATTTCTTGAAATTCATTGTTATCACTGAAGATAAACACAAGATTGTTGAAAGTGTTACTCAGTAATTAAATTATTAACATGTTATCCGATTGTATTGTGAAAAATAATGTACAGATTTGAAACAAATTTATTGTAATGATCAAATGCTCAATCTCCTGCCCAAAGATGAAAACAATAAATGTTTTATCTGAAATTTTAATTCTACGGTTCTGTTTTTATTCATGGATGATATGTGGTTTTTGTCTTTACTAATTTTTTTTCCTTTTTTACTAGTCTTGAAACAATTTTCTTTCTCTTCGCTTCTATCATCTGTATGTTTTTTCAGCTTGCTGTAATGATCCTAAATGTCGTTTTGTCTTGTTGTTTTTCTATTTCTCTCTATCTTCCATTTGTCTCTCTTTCTTCTCCAAAATTTTATCCATCTCACCTGCAACCCAGTTCATTATGAAATTCATAGGATTAAATGTATCCATTTCTGTTCATTTGGATGCACATAATCATTGGTGATGTTGACGAAAATGATGAATAATTATGATGATTGTGATGATAGTGATTAAGTTGAAGAAAATAGTCAATATAATAATAATAATAATAATAATAATAATAATAATAATAATAATAATAATAATAATAATATAACAACAACAACAACAACAACAACAACAACAATAATAATAATAATAATAATAATAATAATAATAATAATAATAATAATAATAATAATAATAATAATAATAAAGATGATGATGGTGATATTGATATAAACAGAAAGATGGAGATGGTGATAAATGATATATGAAAACAGAGAGAGGAGATCTATAACATCTACCACAGGGACGATGACGATAATTCATAACGACGACGACATTAATTTGTTATGTAATACTAATAGGCCTACGATCATATCAAGACATCAATTTTGACAAAGATGAAGGCTTTTCACTGTCTCTTTAGCCAAGGAATAGCCTTAAGAGCTGAGATATTTCTCAGTGAATTAGACACTGATGAAAGTTGTTGATAATAGCGATAAAGCTGAAGATAATAGTGGCGATCATGATAATAATGAGGAAGGTGGTGATTACGATGTGCAGCTGGAGGGTGAAGATGATAATATCGATAATGATATATTAAAGCAAAAAGAAGAGGGTGATTATGTTTACTATAACGTCGACGTCAATAGTTGATGGCGAGAAAGACGAAAACGACATAAATGTGTTATGTAATACTGATCAAAACATTTGATAAAGAGGTTTTTCACAGTTTCGCACGTCACGGAAAAGTCTACATGTATTGAACTGAGATATTCCTTAGCGAGTCAGAACCTTTGAGTAAAGTTGGTGATAGTAGCGATAAAGCTGAAGGAAATAGTCAATTTTATAATAATGATGAAGATGGTGATATTGATGTAAAGCAGAAGGATGAAGATGCTATTGATATACATGTATCAAAGCAGAGAGAGGAGAGGGCTTTTATGTTTACCATATAACTTTGATGTTGATAGTTATTGACGATAACGACAACATTGATTTGTTATATAACACTGATCAAGACTGAAGTTAATAATAGTGGCGATTATAATAATGATAGTGATTATAATGTGCAGCAAAAGATGGAGGTGATAATGAAATATCGAAGCTGAGAGAGAGAGGAATGATTTTGTGTCAATGTCGACGTTGATAGTTATTGACGATATAGACAACATTAATTTGTTATATAATACTAATTACTGATCAAGACATTTAGTAAAGATGGAGGTTTTGCATTGTCTCGCACGCCAAGGAAGAGGCTTATGAACTGAGATACATGTATTTCTTTTTGCTTAGCGAATTAGAAACTCTGAGAAAAGTTACACACTACTCTCAGTCTGTTGTTAAACCAGAATATTATTCAAACAAGAGGTCTAAAGACATTCGCATTATCACAACACTGTTCAGCCTATGATATGTCGTGTAGAAGGCTACGAAATGTTCAAATAAAATTACATGTGTAGGTATTATGTTTACCTTCCTACATCGTGTGTGCATATCATATGTAATTGTTTTATTTTTTTTTATTATTTTTTTTTCCCGGTTGTTTTTTCATTGTTTGTTTCAATTCTGTTCAACAAGCATTTAGCCAAATCTAAAAACCTAAGATTACGGATACAGGCGTGATGTTCTTGAAACCGAAAATGAGTTTGTTGGTTTTTTTGTTTTTGTTTTTTTTATATTTTTGGGTTTTTTTTCCGTTACTTTTTGTTATCATAACTATCTATGTATCTCTGCTTCTTCTTTTTTAACCTCTATCGCATCAAGAGTTGAACAGGACACAGTTTTGCCAGTATTGTTTATTGAAAGAGTGAGATGAAAAAAGATTCGAAATTATGTCGCGAATCAAACAACGAGTAAATAAAGAAAGGCCCATACTAATTATTTCATTAGCTAATTGTAAACTACATGTATAATATATACATGTACATGCATAATCCTCAACCACACAAATATTATCCAACAAAGACAACTAAGGGAAGCTATTCAGTCTTCAGAAATGTTAAATGAAAAGACATCACATTTTAGGAGTTACTGCCTTTTTTCAGCCTGGCAGTTTCTTTGCTCCTTTCAATTGTTCTGTTTTTCAAAGGGATATTAGCTAAATACATGTACACTGCCACAAAGCAACTTGTAAAAGATTATTTCAAAAATTTATTGTTCACCACCATGAATCCAGGCAAACTCATTGGTCTATTTTGGATGATCCTTAGTACACCTAGAGGCTGTCTTGCATAAGTCATACAGTTTTTTCACATATTTCTAAAGAATTTTTTGTATTTGTGCATGCAAAATGTTGTAAATAAGTGCCTCTCAGCCGTTTAAAATATAAATTTATCTTGATGAAATACATAGATGCATCTTGGAGGCACATCTAAAGGTAATATTTAATATATATTTTTGTAGCGAACTTAAGACATCTTAATGATTATGTTTGACCAGTATATTTTATACATCTCATAGACACATGTAATGGCTATAAAGAAGCTACACACTGCATACAATAAGTGAGTATCAAATCGAGACAACACAAGATAGAAAAAATGGATATTAATGTCAAAATCGTTTGCTTAAATATATGTAAGTTATGTTTTACTTTTTCAAGTCACCTCAGGTGAGAATTTATTGCTTATAAGGAAACTCCTATGAGTCCCTTCTGGATAGATATGTGAATTGCATGGTTCAAAGTTATACAGAGATCAATTGCTAATAACAGGTAGATATCTAGGTACAAATACATAAGACATACCTTTGATTCATAATTAATGTTCCCTAATTATCAATTAAATGCGGTATGGAGTATATCCTACCCAATTTTTGATACTTATGTCAATGAATTTGGGTTGTTTTTTTTTTCATTCATTTATTCATAAGAACTTCTGCTACTTAAAAAAGAAAATAGATGTTAACTTATCCTAAGCTGACATCGATCTAGTACTAATTTAGTAAGAAAAGACTCATGGTGAAATGAGCAAAGTGTATTATTTATACCATGATAGTCTTTGGTTTCACTACATCTGATCTCACTGAGGATGATAACCATTCCAGATGAGTGTTACATTGCTTTTACCCACTGCCCAGAGCAACTTCAGTCCACAAAGTTCTAGATGAGTATCGGTGACTGTGAGACTACAATCCAAGTATATGAGTCAAAGCAAAACAAAAATGTAGGCAAATAACATTTAATTGGATCGAATGGTACCAGATGTACAAGCAAAATATTGCTTTAACCATTTTCAAGAATGATAGACACCAATGCTGTAATGCATAAGGTTTCTAGATACTACCTACTTTAGTTAAATGAAAAACCACGTTCTTATATGCATAGAGTGCTGTTGAGATTGCATGTTTTGTAATAATATAATTTTTCAATGTGAAGTTCTTTGTGAACAGAAATTTAAAGTGTATTAGCACTCTGAGCTATTATTTTTTGTGGTGAGTGTTCTAGAAATAATCTATGTTTTTATTTTTATTACTATTATTATTATTATCATTATTATTATTATTATTATTATTATTATTATTACTATTATTATCATCATCACATTTATTATTACTCCCTATCAAACATGGCAAGAGAAGAAGCATGATCACATCATTTTATATTATTTTGATTTTTCTTTCAGTAATTCTTTCAAGTCTAGAAAAAAAATATTGCATTTGGATAGCTTTTCACTAAGCTCTGGAATGTCTAGAATGTAAAGTGGCCACTTGAAGAAAATTAAAAGTGACAATCTTGTATCCGTTATGTACAGACATTTATGTATGTCAACTTCAGGTAAAGTTTTCAGTTAAAGAGTTGGGATACTTGGTGCTCAATTTTTTTTTTTCACAGATATATAACATTGTGGTTCTAAATCAAGCTCTACCTGTCATTATAGGCAGAAAAACAAATTGCCAAAAAACACCTAAAGAGCTTCAAGCAAAGAAGAACACTATCTGAGTCAAAGAGTGAAATTGGTGACAGATAAATAAATAATTATGTCAGGCATCCAGAGTGATTCAGGTACAATTCAGAATTTTGGCATTCAGAGTTGATTTTTTTTTTTCCCATACAACAGAAGAAAAAGATAGCGCTGTATAATGGAGCATTTTGATTTCCAGAGACCATTTAAACAAGGATCAACAAATAAACAATTTCAATGTTAAATAAGCTGTGGCTAAAAAAAAATTAGGAGCCACGTGTGTCTCGATTGCACTGGATGATTCGAAAAATTTCATATCAACCATGATAAAACAACAAAAAAAAACCACTTACTTCACTTACAATACAAAGGAAAGATTTGAAGAAACTGTTCAAGTGAAATAAAAAGTTTTATTTTGCAGCCACTTGTTTGTTTCATAGACAAGGATTGAATCAAAAGCTATATTATCATTTGATATTGTAAAATAAAAATTTTATGAATAAAGATAAAATTTGTTGTACGTGTTCATAATGCCTGAAATTTTTTCAGCTAAAACATTTTACAAAATTATATTATTGACATTCCTGATTAACTCTTCAGTGAAATATACACCTGCATGTTATATATATGAATCTAAACTTTTGTTTTCAATGAAGAGTCACATTAGGTATGATAGGCGAGGGAATTTTGCCCCACATTAGTTTTACTGTCAACTTAAATGTGAGGTATCAAGTTCTATTTCCTCTATTTAGACCTCTTTACATTTCCTTTGAGGCTCATTCTTATAAATAGTGTAAAACTAAAACAGCTAAGAATGTACCTATACAGGATTTGATCAGGTTACGTTAGTCTGATTTTCACAGCATACATGTGCACAAATCAAGCAAGACCGGAAGAAGACATATGTCTTAATGCTCCTTTGTAAATAATTGGAAATAGGGCAAACTGTTAACATCATAGAAATATATGAAACAATGCCCAAGCTGAGTTGAGCCAGATGAATTTAGCTGATGCTTGCAGTAAAAGAAATGGCAGACATAATGATAGTTTTTGGTAATGGTAGTGACGGTAGTGGAAGGGATAAATTGATAATGCCTAGCTGCCAAATTTTGAAAAGGCAAATATAGATTTTTAACACAATAAGTAAATTAAGTAAATTTGGTGGCTGCAAACCTAGAAGATGATGAAGCCTATAAAGTACAGTTATCAATATTAAGATAACGATTACAAGTCGATCCACAAAATGTAGATATTTATAGATCTAAGCTCCAGGCTGGAGGTCTTAAGAAGACATTAAAAATTGCTGATCCCAGTAACTAGCTAGGATAACTGGGCAGGATCCCTGAAACACCTCAGATTAGCGGGATACTGCCAAAACATAGCAGAGATATGTACAGACGTACTCAGAAGCCCCATTGCGTACTTAATACATACTGGTTGGCAGCTATGATAATGGTGCCGCCAATAATGATTTGTGAATAAAAGTTTTTGAAACACAGTCAGCTCCCTACACTGTGTTTCCAAACCTCATTAGGATGATGCCCTAAACTCATTATCCACTACAGTTTGGATAAAACCTACTACAAAGCGTCCTTATTGGTGTTACTTTTAGGATGATGATAGGTTTTATCACTTACAATATTGATGATGGGTATAATTATGTTGGTTAAAAAAAAAAAGGTGACAAAAATGTTCTAAAAATAGAGGAGGTGATGATGTTGCGCGGGTTAAAGGATGAAGGTTATTGAAAAATATAAATAAAAATACATTCGGTAAAAATTTATGGGATGAAAGGTAACGCAGCAAAGAAATAAAGTTGAAAAAAATCTAAGACAAAAATTTCACAGCATTCAAGATCACTTGTAAAAATAATTATTTAATATGTTTGTATAGCTTGTTCAAAAAAATCTTTAGGACTATGAATTGCATAGGTTAAAACAATTAGCTTAAGAGGGTTTATGAGAAGCATATTTTAATGCTGGCGGATCCACTCCTCAAACTCTAGAACAAGAAAGAAAAAAGAAATCATCTTGTATTCATAAAAATGAACTGCATGTCATTTAAGCCACATGTTCATATTTAGAATAGGGTATTTTTTTTCCTGCGCTACTGAACTGTCAAAGTTGCAAGACATTATTAGAATTTTCTGAAAGGTAGAAGACTTTTAGCTAATTTTTTTTTAATTACAAAAAAAGAAAGTTGTCCGCTTTTAGTTGTTTTGTTTTAAATGATTTCCATATTCCAAAATCATAAGGATTGATTGAAAAGCAAAAAGCTTCATATCAAAGTCAAGCGTATAATATCAATCTACCAAAGTTTGACATTCACTGGTTGGAAAATTTTCAAAATTAATTTAACTGAAATGAGATCTCGAAGTTGTCAACGTTTAAAATATATATATGTATATAAGCAAATTACAAAGAAAACAAGAGTTTATGGCAAAGATGCTTATTCAATCTGAATAATCCACCCAGCTGATTTCACAGACTACATAAACCAAACTTATTTAAATGAAGGCTTGCAATATGTCAGAGGACAATAACATTGACCTAGGTAGTCTGTTTGATTCAAGGTGCTCACATATGAAATGAAACAAACCCCTTGCTTCACTCCCTACAGCCCTTCCTCCTCAATGTGGAGCAGATGAGGTCTAAACTCCCTTCGTCAGTGCCTGTGAAGCTAAAATCATACATAGAATCATTCTACTCATACTGTTCAAATATGTCTCTGTGCTCTATTTCTTATTTTTTGTGTGCGTGTCAAGCTTTTAGATGTTAAAAAAAAAAAAGAAGAAATTCTTCTTCTTGATTACTATTAAAATAACCTAATTGTATCACATTAAAAATGAACCAGCACATTATATTGAGCAACAAGTTGTGCAAAAATTTAGTAAAAATAGCAATAAAAAAAAAATCAAATTTTTTCAATATAAAGCTTTTAAAGAATATTTACAAAAAAGCAACAACAACAAAAAAACCAACAGAGTATGCTGTTGCATTAGTCGAATATAAATCGGTATAAAAGAGTGTTATAAAACAATAAAAAATATTTGTCATTGCTTTGTTTTAAATATTATTCTTCTTCAATGGATATGACCTTCATCTTTTAGGAAGACTGTTCATAGAGTTCTAAACCATGCTTTCTTACTGCAATACATCTTCAGTTTTTAATATCTGGCCTCCTTAAAATTTACTAGTTGATATTTTAATGTCAAATGTTACTTGAAAACATGTGCTGTCTATTCCAAAGACTCAAGTGTCACAATAAATGAAAAGCCTCCAAATCAATTCAATATTACTTTAGGAGTCCAATGTAAAATATAGCTTTCATACAGAAAGAAGATCATATTATCAGCTAAAAAAATCACTAAAAGAAGCATTTAAATGGAATTCGCAGAAGCACTTTTACTTTTTGTATAATCGATTTTCAAAACATCTGTAAATTTCATCATCTCATTGGAAAATCTTTGAAGATTTTGCCACTTTCAATTTTAATGCACTAAGCTCACAGGTTTGATGTGAGTACTTCAGACTTGCAGCACTCCTTGTAACAAAAACAGGATGTGCCAAATCATGAAATGACAAGGAAGAGTCTGATATGAAATTTCTTGAAAGCAATTGTTCACATTTTTTCATTGCCTGTACTACAATCAAATCAAATTTGAATATTTTTTTTTTATTGAAAAACACAAACCAAAAAAAAGCAAAGAAAAGAAAATTGAAAAAAAGAAAAACTATATCACAGCTGTTGGCAAGGTTAGTAAGTAAAACACAAAATTTGAAAAACATTTTCATAGTTTGCATGAAATAGTTTAACAAATATTTGAGCCAGCACATTATTAATCTGTTTAGGAGTTTGAATTGACATATCTCTCCCATGGAAATTCTGGGTATAAACGACATTATCTGCTACTGTGACCTCAAATAGTATAATAAAAACAAAATGACTGGTTTAAAACGCCTTTACACAGCAAAGCAGAGTGCAGAGTACATATGTACAAAAATTGCGGTTGGAGTCATCCATAAATGTGATTCTTCCCAAAATTGGAGTGGTTTAGTCTACAGAGGTTAAAATCGTGTACAAATATCCTGTGCTTTGCAAGTAGCTTGATCAAAAACTCATATTCACAGAATAATTTTTTGGATTATTATGTAGATAAATACAAATACAGCAAAGAATTAATTGTTCATTCATAAAATAATACAATAAGCAGTTGAAGTTTTTTTGTAGAAAAACAAAAACAAAGAGATAGCTAGGGATAAAGGTAAAACATGGAGTTGTCAAAGTGTTCTGATTTTTCTTTACTTGTCCGCGAGAAAGTAAGCTTTCAAATCTATATTTCAGTTGATTTGGTTTATCAAAAAATTCTCTCACGTTTTAGTCAAAGACCCAGAGGGCGAGAGAGAGAGAGAGAGGGGGAGGGGGGGGGGGGGGTCCTAATCATTACCGGGAGCATGGTGTAAAATTAATTCAAAATCAAAAAGTCCTTGAAGGTTTCTATGCCAGCAGCTACACCATGAGGCAGTCTAGAAAGTATATTGGCTCTGTAACAGAACTTTTGACCTTGCATCTAGAACCACACATTTATTATGGTAAATTGTCGCATTCAACTTTGAGCAACCATCCCTCTGCATGTCAAACTTTGCAGATTTACATCCAACACTTTGTACACATATCCTCAAAAGTATTATACACTTTGAAAGACTGAACCATTTTCAGTATTGTACATAAGAAAAAATGTCCAAAAAAATGTCAAGTATTTAAAATTTGTCTGGCACTCAGTCCTAATGATTCAGTGTTGCAAAATTAACACTGACATTAAAAATAATGTATTTTTCTGGTTTCTCCATGAATTATCATTATCATAAGTAAGGTAGCTACAGTAAATTGGTAGCCAGTTAGACTTTTTAATTTAATGACCTTTTGACATCATTAGTATAAAGAGGCAAAATCCACGTTTTTATTGAGCTGTTTTTGGCTCCAATTTTGGACCTGCATAAGTGATGCTTTTTGCACCATAACTTTGTTGAAAATTACAGTACACCCCGGACTCATCAAACTAGTTCAGCCGATTTAAAAAGTTTGTTGAATGAAAGGCACCACAAGGGAAGTAACCAATCAAAAAGTCAAATTACCATAAAATTATTTTCCTTGTTTTTATCAACCAACCACGTGTCTATACAGCCACTTTTCACCCTTCCCACCATTGTCCAAGTTACTACCATTTTGGCTCTTTGATCTGGTTCATGATCTCCCCAAACATTGGCTGCGGCCCCCTTCCCACTCATTTTTTATTATCTTCTCCCTGCATGTCAATACTTTGCTCTCCCCTATCCCTAGTATTACTGTAGCATAATGTAGCCTTTACTCTGGGTGGCCAACACCTATACACTTCAAGCATTTGTTAACAGCCGACAGGATATCTTTTGATTGAATTTCAACTACCAGTCATAGTTTCCAAGTAAAAATGCATTCTATAGTGGATTTTCCAATGATTGTAGTTCTTGAACCTGAGGACGGCTCTGAAATTAGTTCATTTGATGCAAGGAGAGCAAAAGAAGGGGAAAAAAATGGGGATTTTACTTTGTTTGTTGAATGCAAGATGTTCTTTGAATCCAAGTTTGTTGAATTCGAGGTGTACTGTATTTAACTCTAACAAAACACACATCAAAATAAAGGACCTTAAAAAGGGCTTAAAAGCCATGATAAAAATCATAAGTTTACTTCAATTGATTTACTCATTTGTTTTTTTCTTTGGATCCTTCTTCTTTCACAAGCGTAGGTCTAGATCTAGACCTTTCATAATCATTTTAACAGCCATTGGTGTCTACATCAGAACTAATAGAAAAACTAGAGTTGGATTCATCATAATCAATCCACTTTCTGATTGTTTTCGCGCTTTAGAGCTTGAATAGAGCTGAGGCCTATTCTCCTTGTTTACTGGGATCAGCTGTTGACAACAACAGGCTAGCAACGATATAAACAATGCAAAAGAAAAACTGATAAAAAAAGACTTTCTTCCCTCAATAATAAAAAAAAAAAAGCTCCATACTGAAAGCCAATGATATCAAGACCCAGTTTCTATAAGTTGGGTTGGCTTTCATTGAATAAAGATTGGATTAGAATATGTTAGTCTGTGCGCCACCCTGTGTGGAGAGCCGTAAAAATGATGCTTTTAACCCGCCATTCAGTGTGGCAAGCCAGATACTATAAGAGTTAAACATGTATTTGTTTCCCTTCTAGAAAGAGATAAAAATGATGTCTAGCATTTCTAGGTAGAGAAATATTTTGTTCAAAAGCAATGGCTTTTCCCCTAAAAGTACATTAAACTTTCTTAGCAATTTACAGTAAAAAGCGCAACAAAACAGGAGCTTCTTTTAGCATCAAGGAAGTGATGATACACTATTGCAGTCCAATGTTAAAGTACACAAAGTGTATTTGAAAACAAACATTTCTTCTTAATTGACTTCAACTGAAAATGGTAAATCATCATGAAGTCTTTTTCATCAACATTAGTGGGCTAATTATGATTAATGAATTCTTTTTACTTTTTGCCTCGATCAAATAACTGGAAAGGACTGAAAACTTCCAATTTAGATATTTAAATAATGCCGAGCAGCATTGCATTGGCATTGATTCTTTATGGCTTCTCTTAGCAACAAAGCGAACATTCTATACATGAAGTCAGATAAAATTTGGTGTCATTAAAAGCGCACTAAACTCATATTTTTCTGTTGCGTCGTAGATCTAGGTAAAACGAACTATTATTTAGAAGGGCAGCTGTCCAAAGCTTTTGTGCCATCTTATGGTAAATCTTTTTGGACATTTTGAGAAGGGCTTGAAGCAATGCACGAACAGTGACATCATCCTCATTCATGTAGGTTTCCAGGAATGTCTGACCAGATAGAGTTCCAGGTCGAGTCGGTAGGAGGCTGCGGTACAAATTAATTTGTAGGTGAGTCAGTCCCAAGTGAGCTGTTGGAAAATCCAATAAATTTATTTTTCAAAAACTTAAATAAACTCAGGCAGAACAATGTAATATATCCTTGTAAATCATATGCATACAATACTAAAATATTTAAAGACCTTCAGATTTTTTTCATTGTTGTACATAATGTGATGAGGGAAGAAGTTAACGGTTGTATGATTCAAGTGAAAAAAAAAATATCAACAGCCATAATGACAACAATGAAAAAAAAAAACAAAAACAACCTAACAACATACCAATCTTTATATTCAGAATGAATACTTGATATCAATGTCCCACATCAAAGTAGTCGACAACAGACACAAAAGAGCTATTCAAAGACTCTATACCATGACCATAAATTGATTTTTTTTAAACCTTTTTATTTACCAAAGTAAATTATTAGATCTAATGCCAAGAGAGTCTGATACCACTTATAGGCCCTTCATATCAACAGTTATTGGAAAAATGCTGTGAAACATGAGCTCCTCAATTAAAGGAATTTAGTTTTTTATATGGTTGGCTTAAAGAGATATATATCATACCTGGATCTAGAAATGTTAGATTTTCCATTATTTTCTTTTGCTCAAGAAAAGTCCAAATATACTTTAAAAGAAAAAAATTAGTGACACCCGGGATGCTATTCAAGGGGGGAGAACACACAAGAAGAATTGATTTTGCTGTCTTTCCTGTTTTTTAATTACATCTAGATTCTAGATCAAAGCTGGATAAAAAGTATGTAAGTTTTTTAACTCTAGACTTAGGGCTATCTACTACATATAATCTAGAAAGTTATGATTTCATTCCATTTTAATTTTTTTTTATATTCACACTGATTAAAAAAAAAAATTCATATACATGTACTTTGAATTTGAATTCTGGCATTGGAGGTAGATTTAAAGAAGAAGAAAAAAATCTTGGTTCAAAATTCTGCATTCTGATCACAGAATGTTTGCACGGCCACATATGACATGAAAAAGAAAAAGAAATGCACAACCTCCTTAGAATGGATTTGATTTCATATGAGCAATTCATAAACAGTATCAACTTCACAAATACTTTATCAAAAAAAAATTTGCAATGGTTGATAGAATAATATCAATCTGTATTGCTCCACCCTATAAACATGTGCTTTGAGTTATTCAAACTTCAGGTGCATCACAGATCACTTTCAAATTCCTTAATCCTCTTTCTTATTTCTATTTCAGGATCTCATTTTTTTATTATGGTTTTGAAAAAAATCAGTCAAAGTCAAAGTACGGAAACAGTTCAGAAATCCAAAATCAGAAAAGTAGCATATCTTTTAACCCTGGAAAGCTTTTGACTTTATGCAAAAAAGAGTGTAAGTTTTAAAAAGACAAAAGACATATTCCTTCAACACTTTTTACTTTTAGGACAAAATGGAAACAGCCTTATTTTTCTGGACATGCTGATGTCACACATAGCTAAAACATTGGCTCATCCCACCTGCGAGTTCTGTCCAATCATCGTTTGCACTAAGGAACATGTAGATCTCATAAAGTTCAGGCATTATATAGCTAAGCTGATTTATTCTTTTCCCCATCATCTGCACATGCGCCCTGTTTTCTTCTGTAGGAGGTAGGAAAGCTGCGGCGCCTTCCGGCTCATTTTCTTCATCTTCATTTGGCTCAAAAGGCAAAGCAACCTGGCAGAGTACAAGTGAGGCAGCATTCACAGAGATAAATCTGACAACACAGTTTTACTTGTCAAAAGAGGGGAATTCATATTGACATTTGTAGCAAAACCTTTGGAGAAATAATGACTAAAAAATGTAGGAAAAATAGCTTTAAAAAAATATGAAAAGAACCCTCAGAATTTTATCTTTATCAATTTGTTTTTTTTTGAGGTACCTTATTTTGCCCTGCGAGAAAATCTTTTCATAATATAATTATGATTCAAAATCTGGATGATAAAAAAAAAAAGGCCAGCCCACCAAAATCCTATTCCTCCAAAGAAATGCCAGGTGATTGACGTATGAAATAAAAAGTCTTCAATTTGTGAGTTTCCACAGAAAAGTTGCATATCAAGAGGGAGGATAGGATGTGGTCTAAATGAAACAATCACCAATTTGTGCAACTGATGGGTGAATGAATGTCACTGAATAGTTCATGATGTATAATCATACATTTTCATCAGTAATTGGCAAGAATTGACTTACCACATATGTAATTTTTCAAATGACAACCAATGCATAAAAGATAGGCCAAGAATATAAAGTATGATAGTAGCTAATGCAAACATCCTCAACAAAATAACACCCATTCCTGTTTTTCTGAAGTCTTTTTCGCCTTTTGACACAGTCCCTCTTAAAATTTTGAAATGAATTAACAAAAGCATGGCAGCTGGGTGGTTATAGGTCCTCAGCCATAAGTAAAAAAATGTGTAGTCAAGAGTACTATGCGCCTAGTGCCTGATGAATCCCTCTCTTTTGTTAAGTAAACAGAGAAACAACGACTGTTTCAAAACAAAACCAAATACATATATAGGAGATTGGGTTCACAGCCATTTAATTCTGTTAAGACAAGTGTGGGATTAAAACACAGTCACTCAAGTTAAGGCCTGGGGTGACAGAGTGAGTGCCTGACAGATAGCAATCTATATAAAACCATACCTGGAAATCGCCCGAGTATCTTCTACGTAAATTTGTGGTTGGAGGAGGGATCACTGCTTGTACAGGTGAGGTCACTGAGGTAGATGAAACTGATTGAGGCTCGTTGCGTTGAAGTTGATAGAGTCTATTGGAGGCAGAGATGTGCTTTGTTGCTACGGCCATTACACTGGTCACGGTCAAGTTTTCAGTCATTTGATTTTCTTTAGATTTTGGGATAGGCCTGTGACTGCCGATCCTGCAAGTCAAAATAGATATGATTAAAGAAACTATACATATTTCAACACATTGATAGAATTCCATATAGGGATCTTCAAATAACACTTAAATTCAGCCTGTGTACAGAGCCTCATCTATTTAAACATTTTTTTCTGAACATTCTAAATGAAAATCATTTTTGTACATTTTAGTTCTTGTTCATCAGCTACACAAATATACATATCTTATCAACATGATGAGCACTTGTAGAATAAGGCAAATCTTTGTGATTTAACAAGTTCTAAAACACAGAAACCAGACATTCACAGTAAATAACTAAGGGGGCAATATATGGATTTTGTGCAGGATTTTGACAGATACTGTGATGTCAGTGAATGAATTGCATCCAATCACTGTAAACTCCCCCTCTCTTTCTCTTGACCTTTCTCAGGAAAGCAACATTGCAGCAAAAGCCTTTCACTGACCTCCTCTTAAATGCTTGGATTTGGCTCATGATCTGCTGGAAGCAGATATAGTATAACACGACTCCTCCAGAGTGGTGGGGATCTGCCAGACCAGGCAGGCCCACCTGAGTCACCTGGGCCACTAGCTGGGACTGCAAGCTCAGGATAAGTCCCGGTGGCCACCGCTGGCTAAGTTCAGATAGTATACAGTAGAAGTTGGTGATGGCCACTTCCTCTGTTGGAATAAAAACGCTTAAATTGATTTTTATACGAGACAAAGTTCTATCTTACAGAGATTTACCTAGTCACAATCTTTAAATCAAAAGGTTCCAGCTTAATCACTCTCTAATGGAATCTTTTGACTATTAGGAATGGCTGTGAAGAGTATAAAAAGATTTCACTGATTTAAAAATGATAGAATTGTTGTTGACAAATTCCTGCTTGATAGGGAAGCACCAAAATGATTTTGTAGTGACCTTAACATTACATCATGCCTCAGTCAACAAGGCTTTATTACTTCATAGGAATGAATTTAAGATGACAGACACTTTTAGTCAATAATGAGGACTGCTGACCTTTTAATTTGCATTTCTCTCTGCCTCTCCTAATGAACTATAGAATTTTTGTGGAAAGGCAATATAACAAAAATAATTTCGTTCAACCTTTTAATGGTGTAACTTAAAGGTTCTTTACAGAAGATATTCCAAGCTTTTTAACTGATTTTTCAAGACAAAAGACAAAAATGCACAGGTTAAATATGACCCCAAAATTTTCCATATTCAAAAAATGTTATAATTCACATTTTATCATGGATAGTGATCATTATCCAGGTTTTGCAAGAATTCAACCATACTTAATATTTAACCAAAGCCACCTGGAATTCAATGCCCACAAAAGAGCTTTGAACTTACCAGAGAACTGTATAGTCCAGTGCTCCTCAAAACTATCCAGCAGGTTTGGATCGAAAGGTAAATCCTCTTTAAAGTATGGAAACAAAAAGCTTGGACCATCATCAAAACCAGAATCTGCCTCTTGCAGCTGGAGATGTTGTCCTGCCCTCACAGGAAAGATCACACGAAGGTCATCGAGGCAAAGGATCAGCTTTTCTGGGTAGCTTGACACAAGACTAAGAAACTCTGAAAGTTCTTGCCTATTTTGGAGAGAGAGGGGAAAATTAGAAGTCAGCTGAGAGATACAAAAAAAAAACTCAAGAGGAAAAAAGAGGGACACATTCCAAAATATGTAGCAATTGGCAAAGAATTTCAAGAGCAGTGTGCAGAAGCTATGTATTGTCGAGTAGTGTTACAGGTCTTAACATGATTGTGGCTGGCAAGGCAGGAGAAGTGAGAACCCTATACAAATGCAAAAGTTAAAGATTTTGCAACTCAGCAGGTCTGTATAGTGTGTAAGACAGTGCAGATGGCACAGACGCAGTTGCAATTTTTTCCTGATCCAAGCAGAAATTTTAATCTCGTTATCAGAATCTCTAACATATGATGTTTTGAAAAATGAGTTGAACATGCTCTTTGCTGTTAAAGGCCTGTCTAAGGAATGGTTTCAGGTATTCAGTTTGTACTCAGCAAAGGAAGACAATATAAACATCTTTATCAACATAAGCCCAGCTTAGCACAACTGCCATCCCTGGTGAATAACAGACAACAACAGCCTTAAATCTGATGCAGGAAATTTTGCAATGCTTTACTTCACTGACATTTCAGCATGTTTGAATTGAAAAAAAAAGTATATGGTCAATTTTGATTTTAGAGATGAAAATTTTCAATAAATATATTATACAAGATTCCACTGTGTATACTATTTTGAACTTATGGTACTTTTACCTTTTTTCATAACCATTCAACATTCCCCCATCTATTTTCTTGGGGTTTTTTTTTTTTGGTTGTTTTCAACAGTCAAGATTTTACCTTGATATAATACCACAATTGCTGAGAGTTCTGAGGATATTTTGTTGGATTTCAGACAAGCCTCCAGCACCTGCTCTCTGAGCTAGTTGTAGAAGCTGATCAAACAACACGGCTGGAAGGATGAATTCTTTATCTTCCTCTAATCTGCAGCTGACATTGAGAGAATCTATCATGGTATGTGGAAAGGAAAGAGCAGGAGGGTTATGTTTTTCTTGTGATCTTTGTTAAAAAAAAAAAAAAAAAAAAAAAAAATTGCTGCCCTAATTGCCTATGTCAAAAAGGGCAGTAAGTAAGTAAGTTTGTAAAAAATAAACTGTCAACATGCTCTTCCTTTTTTTATTTAAACTAGGCTTGGCTGAGGATGGATGAGATGGTACTTTTAATTTCTTGATTTGTTAAATGGAGTACAACTCTGCTACCGCTAGTCAATTTTTAGATTTCATGACTAAGAAATGGAGAAAGAGAAAACAAAAATTGTTACGAATGATGACAGTTCAAGCTAAAAAAAAAACAACTTTTTAATGACAAACAATGCTTATTTCTCCATACTAGGTAAAAAAGAATATTCTTGATTTAACATAATTGGTTTTGGAAAGAACTTCTAGCTGAGTGAAGAGATTACATATAATTATATAAAACAAAGAGAAAAAATTGCTATATTAAAAAGAAAATAAAGTTTGACCCTTTATCTCTAGATAGTTCCAACAAGACTGAGACAAAGACAAAGTTATCCAACCCAGAGGCCAAAAAAGAAAAAAAAAGTGAAGGTAATTTTTTTTTAAATGGCCAATATTCTTGCTGAAAATTGAAGTAAATAAAAATTATGTACGACAATTTATTTTTCAGTCTCATGTTCACTTTTTTCAAGCTATTCAATGCTTTTCAAACTTAAAGACCAGTTTTCATAACACCCTGATGACCATCCAAAAGTTTAAAAAGGTCTTTTATTTTTTTTAATTATCATTTTAAATTCCTCTGGGAATTGAAACTTATTTTTTTTAATTTTCTTGAATCTCTTGCAGATGTTACAGGCATTGTGACTTCATCATGACTGGATTTAGTCAAACCACAGATCTCTGATTGTCCTCACATTCAATATTGAAGTCACTAGGGACAAGGCTAATCTGGTCGAAATTAGCTTAAATGGATAGGAGTTCACCTGAACGTAGAGCATAGCTACTTTAGAGCTAACTCAAAATGAATTTGCTTTTATTTGCTATCCAAAATCTCAAGTGGCCTTGACAATTGATAGATACTCTGGGTATTTCTAGGCCATGAATTTGTTCAGTCATGTGTCGAAAAGAAAAAAGAAAAGAAGAGGACGCAAGAGATGCAAGAGAGAGGCTTAAGTCTCTAGAAATAGGTAGAGGGAATGGAACAGGTGTCACTGAAGAAATAGAATGTCCTGAAATCTTTCTTTTCAAGATATGGAGCTATGCAGTAACAAGAAAGTTAAGTGGAAAAGATGCAGATTAGTAGATTTTGCATCTTGCCATAATGGTGGTAGAATAAAACCACCCTCTAAAATCTAAGGTAATTCTCCATTAGAGGAACTTCTTTGTTTTCATGTACAAGTAATATGAGACCCTTATGCACTGACCATAAGCAGCATATGCTCTCATCATAGAGTCAAGTAATGAACCATAAGAAAATGAACAATCGTAAAGGATTGTTTGTTCCTAATCTTGTAATAACTATGTATTTTTTGAAAGACACTAAGTCCTTGAGTTAAAAAAAAACAAACCACTAAATACTTAATAGGAATCTTGGCTAATCATTTATACTAGTAATATATATATGGCAGTTACCTAATAGATTGGATCGGCTAAAAAATTGAATAATAATGAACTCAGATACATTACTTGACTTCTATTTATAAAGCTTTGAGCTAAATCTCAGTCCGTCTCAATTCTATTTGATTTTTCTTGAAGCCCTTGTTATTTCACATTCAAGAAGTTTTAAAATAAAATTTTCATCATCTTAATGTTTTCCATGTGCAGCCATATTTTATGTTGATCAGTAGGTCATGTACAGTGTGGGGCAGCTCACTGCAATAATAGTTTTACATTTTAATTCAGTTTATTTGCTACTGAAATTTTTGAAAAATTGCGGACACTTTCGTTATAAATCTCTACTATTTTGCAATGGAATTATTCTTCAATTTTACAAAGAACATAAATAGAACAGGGGCATACCAGCTGGGGAAGCCATAATTCATAACAACGGACACGGGAAACAACCCTAAAATATTTGAGGCATTTCATAAACAAGCACTCTCTTATTTCATCTGCTGAAACTGAAAAGATAAGTCATAGCCTCGTGAAATTTCCTTGTAATAGGCACTGGCTCTAGCCATTAGAACCAGAGTAATCTTTGCAGTTAAGGGACAAGTGAAGTACAAACTAATGGGAAGGCAAATTGGAAAAGCCACAAACCTAAAAGGAAAATATTCCTAGTTTTGTGTAGGTCCTCAACTACTTGGGTGAACCCAGCCTCCTGGTGGTGTGAGCTGTGTCCTCTACCATTCACTAAGCACAGACCAGTGCTATTTATGGCCCCGGCTGCTGTAGAGGATTCTTCAAAAAAGGAGGATAGACTTGACTCCTGTAAAATCTTCAGCAACTTCTTCTGAGAGATTGTCAGCAACTGATGGCCGGCAATGATGTCCAAAGCTACAGCTGTTTGGAAACTAATCCTTGTTTGAGAACTTTGGAGCAAAACATCACATTCCAAGGCACCGTTGGCAAAGGACGGTGTGCTGTTGGCGTTTCGTGTACCATGTGAGACCAAATTGGAGGTGGAAGTAACATGTGGAGGACCATGAGCGTTGGTGACACAACGGTTCAGTACCTGGAAGATATGCCACCTTAGCTTCACCATATCAGGGGACATGTCGCCTTGCTTTACTGGGATAATATCAGGTCTTGGCAAGGCTTCTCCGAGTGATGTGTAGAACAGAACACGAATTTCCTCTAGGTTAGAAGCCTGGGAAGTCTCAATCCCTACCATCATAAGGGAAGAGTTGCCACTGGATACTGAGCTTGGAGCTGACATGGCGGGTGAGAAAGCTTGTGGGAGAAATGATGCTCCCTCATTGATCCCTCTGTGGTTCTTCATCCCAGTCCTAACTGCACATGCAATTCTGCTCAGGCGTGACATTTCTACTTCAGAAGAGCTCAGTAAGCGGCTAGTATCAAAGGTTAGGATAAACAGGGAATTTGTAGAGAACATCCACGGGCAGCAGTTGAGGAAGAAATTGTCGTCCTCCACAACAACCAGACGAATATTGATGCAGGACAGCTGGTGGGAAGAATGATTTTCTTGGGTTCTACCTTTGTTTTCATGGAAAAGGTATGAAAAAGATTCCCAATTGTCAATTGCCACAATACTATTTAAGAATGGTGGTGATGAAGGGCATAATTTCAGAGACACCCCAAAACAAAAGGCGCATGAGTTCAGCTGGACAAAGCTGTTTATTCTGTCACCAACAAAGCAGTTGACAAACTCTAAAGCTGAATTACCACAAACAAAGATGGTGGCTTGTGGAAGCGGCTGATATTGTGTATGTGTCACTCTGGGGGCGTAAAGAGAAAATATATCATTTGTTAAAGAAAAGATCCAATCAAGATCAACATTGACATCATTATGTACTTCAATGTGAATCACAAACATATTGAATCTCAAGCTACTCTTTCATTCATAAAGCTTTTCACATTTTGGTAAAATCTTCTACCTTTAATAAAACTTTCTCTACCCAGTTAAAGAAGACTTAGAATTTCTATGAAAATTTCTAATAATTTTGAAAGATAAATATTTAAAAAGATAATTGTCAGGAAGCAGAAATAAGCAATTGTCCTGCTTACCTATGGAGAGGTATGTTTTCATGGTTGGAGGATAAATTCTTGGTGAAGGCCTCTCTTGGGCTGGTTGAAGGGGTTTGAGGCTGCTGCACTCGTCTATTTGTCTCTTGTAATACCTGACAAGGAAGAAAATAAAAAAGGTATAAAGCTATACTTATTTTCCCCTGCAAACTAGTATGCTTCCTCCCATTCCAAATGAACATAAAGGTTTTTGGTTGTATTTTTTTCTTGGATCTCCTAAGCAAGTCTAAGAATTATTTTGAAAACTTTTAATGACATTATTATAGTTTCTTGTCTGAATTCTTTAACTTGTCTCCAAAGCATTACAGTGTTTTCTCACTCCTGATATGACTCTTTCTCTATCAGGCTCTTTCCCCACAATCTAATGATATATTATTTTGGCATCTCTTTCCCCCCCCCCCCCCCCAAATCTCTCCCCTATAAATCTGTTTAAATAAGTCCATATCAATCTGTTCAACTAAATCCCTATACATCATCCTTTTAAGCTTACTTAGCACTACAGAAAGCAATTACACCTACTTCCACACACACACACCTTTATCTTTCCCCCCCCCTCTCTCCCTCTTTCTCTTTCTCTTCCCCTCTTCTTTTTCACAGAACATTTATTCATTGTCATTGGCTGTTTGTGTCTGCAATTTTATCCCTTTTTTTTCTACTATTGTCATTTTGTTTGCCTAGGGCTACACTCTCTTCAGATCCCCTCTTAACAAAATAATGTGTACATGTCATCATGAATACTTGGACTATGTTATTATGCATAGTTCTACCACATTAGATCAAGACATAGATAATAAAAACTTTTAGCTCTTAATGCAATCTTTATTTTTTTTTTTCCTTCTGTTTATTGATTTATGCCTGCAAAACAATTCTGTCCTTTTTATCTTTCGTTTGTCATTCAGAGGTATCCACTAACTGGGGTTTGCTGAGGAAAATGTGAATAGAAAGCTTCTTTAAAACATCGAGGTGACACAAAAGTTTTTGCTTTAAGTAGAATCGACCTAAAAGGATTCACCACTCGTCTTGGGGCTAAAATATCATAAAGTTGGAATCAACATTAAGATATGCATTCATAATTTTTCATCAATCCCTCAAACATGAGCTTATGCTATATTCAAATCTTAAATATAGCTCTAGATTAACCCTAGTCCTGCGCACCCATTATATTTAAGCTTTGCCCTGACTATAACCTGGACCCTGCGGTGCCATTAAATGTATGGGCTGAGGTTCCGAACCGGGAGCTGCGGCGCCATTATTATTAATGGTTGACTGGCTGACCTGTTTGAAACCTTATCATCTTCTAATCACCCCATCTCATATACTCTGTAGACTTTATATCTTTTCTAAGAATATCAACCAATGAAAAGGTGACAATTTCTCCCTGTTTGAACTACTGGAAGGCGATCGAGAGTCCCTGAGGTGCGAAGAACAAATTGCAATTTTGGCACATCTGTCGGAACCATGTTACGAGATGGGTAGTTGATATTACTGATACATGGGAAACCGGCTTCCTTCGCACGTGGTTGTGATAAAGGCCGAAGAGCAAATAAAAGAACTAGACAGCCCTCCCCTTCCCCCTTACTTGCCCCCACCCCGTCCCCAATACAGAGTCCTGACAATGACTTGGCATGACCACTGCTCCCTCCCCCCAGATTTCCTCGAATCATGTGGATTGCATGCAGTTAGTAGTGGTGTTAGTTACAACGTAACGTGATTGGCCAATTTTTGTAATAGCATTAGACCAAACGAATCTTGTTACCCGTCAATCACACCACAGCCTCTTGTCACTGTAAAGCCAAGTAAGAAAGGGAGGAGTTTACTGAGGTGTCAAGAAAGGCATGAGTTGAGAGCGTGGTGTGTGTGTGTAGGGTATAAAGCCTTTGCCTTTGTTGTTGGTGAGTTTGATATTCTGTCAGCTGTCACTATGTGTCCAATGGCAGGAAAGTATAGGCTGGCGAACAGATTGTTGAGAGAGTTTTTTACTTGATGTCTCACAAGTTGTAAAAGAATGGGAGCGCCTGATTAGCACCGAGGGCAGACCTTCCTGCTTGGTCTGATTGTCTCCTTTCTCCTTTATTGTCTCACATACCACCCCACTCTTCATTAGATATAATAGAACTACATGGTACCCGTATTTAGTTGTACATCTAATTGTATAGTTCCATACATGTAGTTTCTTTGAACAAAAGGACCACGCACTGACTCTTGTGGCTTTAGCTTAGATGGAAGACCGAACAGGACTCAAAGGTTTGCTGGTTCTAAATGAGTTATAATCTTTTCCAGCTAAGTTTCCATTCCCGCCACCCTCCTCCCTCTTACACACACAAACTAAATTAATTACGTATGTGTTTACTTTCAGTGCAAATCCAAGCTTTCATCAAAGGAATTGTTAATTATTGTAAACTAAAACTATCGTGTCCAATGATCTCTCTTTGAAAACTTTTTTTTTCTCCAAGCCTATGTCTGTAACTCGTCCTTTCTTAAACTCTTAGAACCATAAAACATATTTAAATAAAGTTGTCACGTTTGAAAATATAAAAATGTAACTCTGTTTTGGCAGCAAATGTCTATCTAGACGCTTTTTTGTGAACTACAATACGCTCATTACAAACACAGGTAATCCGCTCTGCCACTTGCCCAGTCCAGAAGCTAACTGACCGTGGCAACAGTACAGTTTTCGGCCCTATCTGTGGGTAACCGCGTTAGCAGGATGAGGGTTAAGAATTTGAATTCTTACATAATTTGCCAAAAAATGATGACCAGGTTATGACCTGTACTATGTAAAGATGATCTGAAATTTTGATGAGAGTACATGTACATCCAGAGCGGGAATCTACAAATTTAAAGATGTCTAGCTTTACCTGTAAACTTCCACTGCTAGACTGTCTCTCTAGTTTCTTTGGAATAATCAGGGCTTCGGGATGTTGGATCTGAAGGACTAGGCTATCAAGCTTCTCAAAGTCTAATGCAGACATCTAAAACAGATGAAAAAAATGAGAAAATATCACAAGTAATTAAAGCACAATAAAAAAAAAATTTCAAGTGCAAGTGGCTCTTGTCGTAATTGCCTGAAATAACATTTTTTTACACCACCTCAAGGGATGCAACAGACAAAGTGCCAAAGATTGCATATGATATACCTTCTGAAATACCTTATATTTTTTTTTGGCACTGAACATCACTAAAGGTGCACAAATCATACCAGAATTAATGATCTAAGGCATCTGAAAGCTGATAAAAGTATGATAATTATCGAATTTCATTGAGAATAGACGAACTTCTGTTGTTATTTTAATTTAAATGGGAAATAAAGTTATTGTACTGTTTCATCAATCTGATTTAGACGTGGTTCAATAAATGTAGAGTTATATTCAGATAAACTATCTCAATCTAGAAATCACTTCAAAAAAATCTAGATCCATTCAATCATAGGGTTTCCTTACCAATTGTTAGGCACATATGATGTTGAGGACTAAAAGATTAGAGAATCTAGAATAGTAGATTCACTAATATTTGATATTTAAACTCAATATGAATGAGGATAACAAACAATGCTTATACAGTATTTTGATTTGAGATGCCACATCTCGTAGAGTAAAATTAAAATTACCATCCGACAACCGTAAGCTAATATATTTTTATGAGATGCGGTGTATCATTAAGTTCCTATGCAGTTACTAATACCAGCCCCAATGTTGAAATTCGATCACCATAATTTGCGATATTGGTCTAGGTGAAAAAAAAAATCTATTGCTTAAGCTCTCTAATTGCAAAATGAGCATGTACTTTTAAAGACATCCTCATTTTAACCGCCTATGAATAAAGAATGAGTGGGTGTTGACATCACTAATTAATCTATTCTCCTCATTAATTCGTATTGACTGTGGACCTGGCCTTGAACCTTGCTAACATCTTATGTATGTGTATATATATGAGTCTCCCAGAAATGTGCACAGCTGGTCTTTGGGTTAGATCTGCACTCTGACTTTTTTTTTTAATGGAGAGGCCCTACAAATCTGAAATTTTTCTTTTCAATAAGAGTGCAATAAGAAAATGTAACTTTTTTCTTCAGGGCAGATAAACTGGGTAGGAAAATTATTTTACATTGAGATTGTTGGGAGACTGACAATTGTCTGAAATTTTACATGTCTGTTGAAGTTACATTGGCCTCTGCTAATTTTTGGACAATTACATGATCATATGTATGGCCATCTCATTGGTTTTTCAAATAATTTGACTCATAGAATTGTTACATTCTATTCTTGATACTGGTATTTAGAACTTGTGTTTGAAGGAGACAAAAAAGGTAATTAAATCTAGTTATTTCTTTTCAATCAAGTTTTCTAGAAATGTCCTAAATATATCACAAAAATGAACTTACAGTGTTGATTTGAAGGGGGATGGTGTTCACAGACAGAATCAGGTCTCCAACACAAAGTCCACTTTCTGAGGCAATACCATCTCTAGCAATGCTTGTGACCTGGATGTAAATGTCATCTTTTTGTCTCTGAAACATACCAATCAAAATAAGAAAACTATCATAGTTTGTACATTTTTTAAAATTAATAGCAATCTAATGATCTCAATGTGATTTGCAGGCAATCTGAAAGATGTGATGGATATTTACAATACAAACTGTGGTCATGGTTTATGCATATCATCTCGCTGCTTGAAAAGCTGCATTTATTGCCACAGATGCAAGGAGTGCTTGGTCAGCACTAAAACCTGTTGGTTACTCTCAGACTCTCTGAGTCTGAGGGCAAACAGTCACAATTTTAGGAATTTTGGAATGAATCATGGAATCCAATCAAATACAACTGCTTTCTGCAAATCCAAAGATGAAGGCCTTGCATAGCTGAAGCAAGCAAATTGATAGATTGAATCAAAACCATTGTCATTTAGATAATATGGGAAACCCTCTTCTTCCCTCTCTCTTCTGTCAACAATGCACTCCTCATTAAAACAATACAGATCTCTATCTTGAGTGCAACTGGAACCATTTCCTCATGTCAGCCTCAATGTACACTAGAGACCTATACATGTAAAATCCTGCCTCCGAGCTATTTGTTGTATTACAGGGCAACAATAACCCTGTTTAATGCATATAAAACTTTTTTTTTCATCTAAAATCATTATATTTATGATATTTTAGTTGAGCTAATTATTAAAGCCGTTAGTCAAAAACTTGCAAGTTTTCAATTACCGAGAGAGTGCAATCGAATAAATACAGAAAAAGGCAAGGTAAAAAAAAAAGAAAAAATCTTGCCAAGTAGATTTGAGGCTAATAATGCAGTTCTTTAAATGCACTATGCAAAGAGCTGTGTTTGAGTACTGTGCATGAGTGAAAAGTGATACAAGAAAGTCATTGACTCATAGTTTATTACAAAGTCAACTAAAAAAATAAAGTTCAAGAAGCTTAATGACAGTGGCAGGAGCCAAAAGATTCTGATATGACTTCTGTCGTTTTTTTTTTCTTTTTTATCCTTTTAAACATATTCATATATATTTATATGTCCATTGAAAGTCTTTTTTTTTCATATTGGTTTCGGTTACATTTGTTTTGTTGTTTTTTTTTTAATTTGCTTTGGAGTGTGGAGGCACCTAGTTATTTTTCAGGCTTTACATCCTGCAAAAAAAAAAAGATTCTATCTCTCCTAAAAAGAGTGGCATATTTTTTTATTTAAAATTATTGTAATCCTCCTTCACCTCTCCCCTCCCCATACCTTCTATCCCACCTAATGAACTAATTGTTTTCTTTTGTTCAATGTATTTCTAAATTTTTTATAATGGCCTTTGGTTGGCTTCAAAACATGTCTTTCTTTAAAACAAAACCTCTCAATTTAGCTATGCCTGTCTCTAATTTTTTTTCTTGAAAAAAAAAAAAAAAAATAGGCAAAGGTAAGTAAGAATGTCACTTAAGAGGTAAAGTTTGATAATTTTATTCTGAGTTAGCCATGAAAGCTTCGCCCATTGAATGATTGATTGAAATTCTGTCTTTAAAGATGACAAATTTATACATTTCAGAGTTAGATGCAGGCATTTTAATGAATTTAGATCTATCTCTAGAGGAGTTTTCATAACAAAAGGTGGAGTTTCAGAAAGCATAGCACAGTGAAATCTACTCTTAGTCTTAATAATCTGATGCCTACTGAAAGTGCAAACTCAAATCTTGCTTTTAAAAGTGAAAGTCACTTACATGTTTTTTCAGCTTATGGATAAACCCAGGCCAAGGTCTGCCTCTCTGCCTGACAAGCTCTACCCTGACTGTTTTGGCCATCCACTGAACTCGGTTTGGGCTATCCAGCACACTGTGGTGCCACGCACATGCATCACATAATGGCTCGAAACATTTCTTGGGTGGAATTCTCTCTGTATTCTTCGAGGGTTCTCCTACAGCTCCTGATCCTGCATTGATCTGAGAACTTCCAGTCTCATAGAATTGTTCATTTGATCTAGGTGATTTGGGCTGAGGTAGTGAAGATTCCTCCTCCTCACTCATTGTCAGCTTGATATCAGAGACTGACATGCCTCCTGCTACATTTTCTGAAGTTGATATATCAAGATTTTTGCCAGCCACATTTACTCCCTTGGTAGTTGGCACTGACCTTTGTCCTCCTCCCATCATATAGTTGGTACCTTGACTTGGTTTAGTCCATTTTTTCTTATGATTTAAGCCTTGGTGACCATTAGACAAAGCTGAAGCGGCACCACTGCCTGCACTTTGTGGCACCTCTCTTTTAAAATTGAAGCTTGATTCTCTTCCACTCATGTTTGCACATTAGACCATCATTTAGACTCAGGAAGGCACATCTACATATCAAAGAAAAAGAAATTTTTAACAGCAAGGCAACACAGCCATTTTTCATCCTAAATGAGAGCCTCAACAAATATTATATCATTATTATAATATAACAGGAAATCCTCTTGCAAACATGAACCTTGATAATTCACTTTACTGTTACCAGGAATAATAGCCTTTGAACAGCATTTTTTGTTTTTGATTTATATTTGTCAATCACCATTAATACTGTTCAAGAAAACACTAAAATTGTTTGGATCTTATTTCCCATACATGGTGATACTTTAGTTTGCTTAGGTCACTAAAGGTCAACCTCCAGTAAATAAATAAAAAAATAGCCTTTACTTGTTAAGAGTAAAATAAAGTAGAAAAGTGAATTAATGTTTTAATAAAAAAAACAAAAAAACAACAAAAGTCTTATTTAAGTAGTTTTTTCACTCTTGGATCACAAATGGAGGTGATGAAGGTGTTTTTTAACGTTGTTTATGCAAAAACTCCTATATTTGAAAATTCAAAAATAAAAAATTCGCTAGATGAATTATTATTTTTTTAATTTGTACATAAAAGCTATATTTTGTATTCATCAAATTTCTAAGCAATGATAGTAAATTATTGGCCTGGAAACTGAATCTGTACAGTGCCATTTGTCCATTTGTGTTAAGTTTCTCGCTTACAGGTTTACTATAATATTATAGTTGAGAATGTTGTATACATGCTACATAAATGTCACTGACTGAAAAAAAAACACTTTATAACTATATGTGTAACCACACCACAAAATGAGACATTTTGCAGCAGAGGAATTTTGGGCATGCAATTTTCCTAACAAAAGCTCGAAATGTTCAATTTTTTATACTGCCCCAATTTCTAATTGATGATTCTGAGTAATTCTAAAATTTGGAGAAGAAGCAAACTTAAAATTTTATGCTTTACCTTTTTTATATTTATAACCTTACAATTATATCTGTAAAAGTAAAATTTCCCTTAGATTCAAATGGTAATTTGAAAAAAAAAATTTGTTGTTTTTTTTTTCAACAATTAACACTGACACATACATATTACGGTTGAAAGCTCTCATTATTTTTAAAGGTAGTGGTCTTCACTTTTGAAAAAAAAAATTCATAAACATTATGGTAAAAGCACCAAACTTTCTCCAATTTTTAGACCTAGTTCTGAAGATAAAAATGAGAACAAGTGAGATTGTTGGTACTTCGAAAGGTTTGGAAACAGAGGTATAAAGGAAATTGAATTTTAGTTTTGTTACCAAACCTGACGCAGGTATCACATTAGAAGTGCCTGTCAGGGCAGTGATTTATGATTGTGGTGGCTGCAGCTTACAGTTTCATTCTCTGAAGCTTGTTAAAGGACTTAACCAACGAGCTAGTTGTAGAGAACTAAATGCTGGAGTTTGGGGTAAATTTTACCCAGTGCACAAGATCTGATCATGCCACTTATGGTGCAACTTTGCTATTGGTATTTTGAAAACATATTTAGAACAAAAATTTGTAAGCCAAATTTTCGCTTTCTAAATCAGCAGGTTCATCTTGTTGGTTTGATGCCACAGGCCCATCTTACTTTTAAAATGGATCTGAATCAGCTCCAAGTTATAGTCATAATTAGCATTTTAATAGATAAATTTGCAAATATGGGCCCAACTCACGTTAGGCTTCACGACTGAATGTTTCTTGACAAATTTGAAACTTATAGTTTGATGAGATTTTAAAGCAACACAAAAATGCTTATATCTTGAAAACTAGGCCTATTTATTTGCCGTGAATAAAATTCATTAAGAAAAATACAGTTTTAAAGCCGAAAATGAGTTGGGCCCATAACTGCAATAATATCTAGATAGGTAAATTTGCTGATATCGGCCCAACTCACGTTAGGCTTCACAATTGACTGTTTCTCGACGAATTCGAAACTTGCAGTTTATTGAGATTTTAGAGCAACAAAAAAATGCTTATATCTTGAAATATATTTATTTGCGACGAATAAAACCTTCATATTCGTGTTCAGCATAAGAAAAATACAATTTTTAAGCTTAGAGTGAGTTGGGCCGATAACTGCAATAATACCTCTACATCTAGATCTAGATCTAGTAGACCCTTGATCTCCCATTTTTCCTTTGACAATTTTAGTCCTAGACTTCATCTGAGAAAGACTAGATCTAGATATTAAATAATAAAAACTTTAAAATGCTCTTTACCTGCCATAGATCCTGTTCTAGATCTAGTAACGTTACTAGATCTAGTTTCCAAACATTGTTTTCGTAGAAAGTATCACCAGGAACCATTACTCTGAACCAAGTAAGATTACAAACAAAAGAGTTCCTTTATAATTATACCACACAGAGGCTCCACTCCTCGATTTCAGTGTAATTGGGTCAGACATCCGTAAACAATGTCACGCCGTATCGTTTATTGTCCGTTTCGTTTTACCGCACGCCGTGTGTGGTCACAGGAGCTTAGGAGACGTTACGTTAAACACTACCTTTCACGAGGTGTCTTGTCACTCCTTTTTATACTTTGTTTATAAAAGGAGTGATAAGACATAACATTCATTTCCTCTTCTCTCACAAGACGCAAAATGATGGAGTCGGAACAAATTGTGCTAGATGATGAACAATATAAAATTAAATATAATTCAAAGTGGTGCAGTGCCATAAATTGTACTAATTCAAAGATTCGTTGTCCTGATTTGTCCTTCTTTTCGTTGCCTTTGGACGCAGAAAGGTAAGTTGAGATTGATCTCGTTTGGTTTTAAGATCTGTTATACTTTAGTAACTATGGCATGGCATATCTTAAGATCAATTATTGGTGACTGTGATGTGATCTAGGCCTGTCTATATCATCAATTGGTAAGATTAATAATAAAGAGGGGTGTTTATTTATCTCTTAGAGTAAATGCAGATCTAGATGACTCGATGACTGTTATGTAACGATGACTAGGTTGGTTAAAAGGCGGAGACCTAGATGGATTTACAGCTACCTATAGACCAATTATGGGTGACTTTGGTGGTGATATTGAACATTATGAATTTGACGAGGAGGAGGAAGTCGGGAAGCAGATGATAGTCAGAATCAAGCTGATTGTCACTGTTATTATTAATACTGTATAACTACTATCATTAGATGTTGCAATAGTAGAAGTTGTATTAATAGCAGAAGAATGGTAATTGTTGTTATTTACTTTTATCATAATAAACTGTGCAATATAATCTGGCCGATTACATGTATTTATATTATTATTATCATCATCACTACATGTATAATTCTTTATAGAAAGTATCATTGATGTGAATGAATATAGACTTTAAAATATAAAGTTAACTGATAAATGGATGGTCATAAACCACATTGAATTGTGATGAAAAGAGATTGCGACACATTCAAGTTCCCTGTTTATCATCGCAGGTCCCGGCGGTGGGTGATCAGTTCACGTAGAGCTGATTTAGAGAAGAAACCGTTTGAGAAACTGCATCGGAGCAATGTCATGTGCGAAAAACATTTTGAACCATGCTGTTTCAAAGAGACCAAAGGGAAAAGGAAGTTACTGAAAAACGACGCTGTGCCATCTATTTTTGCTGTTCCTAATCCTCCACCCAAGCAAACACCTTCTCGACCGCCACCGAAAGAGCGCATAGCGCCCACACTATCACAGGCAACTACCTCCAGTACAGAAACGGACACAACTTCGAATGATGTCGATGAGATTGAAATTAATGAACTAGGAGATAGTGGTGCGACTCACCGTGAGAAAAAATCACTGAAAAGAAAGTTGCTTGCAGAAAGGACCAAAAGTTGCAGGCTTAAGAAAAAGCTTAAAACAATGACATCCAACACGCCCACTGAGCAGAGCCATCCTGTCCAGAGGCAGGAAATGGATTTTGCCAGCTTACATCTTTCTTTTTAATTGCTTTAATAACCTCCTAGGTCATATCTGCCTGTTCATTCCACCGTATACCACGAGACTCTATCTTTTTTTTCTCCGCCTCCCTCTTGATATTTCTCTCTCTTTACATTTATGTATCTACCACAATATGACTGTGATTAAATTTTGATATGTATCCTTCATCATCTCATTCCCTTCATTAATTCTCTTTACTGCTTTCATCTCTTGTCTTTGCCAATATAAAAGTTAACTGTATAATAAACTTCAAGTGCCAGTGCCAAGGAGTATAGAAATTATAAAGCGAAAAAAGAGCCTGTAAGAAACAGACTATAACTTATACGGCGTGACATACTTTCGAGGCGGCGCCAGACCGATTACAACCGTTTAACACTGAGCGAATGGGGCAATCCCAGCAAGTGGAGCCTCTGTGTGTCTTTACTCTGTGATTATACGTGATAGTATATCTACTAACTTGGTTCGGAAAGTCTAGGCCGATACACCTTATCTGCCATTTCTTTTACCTTTTATCATTACATGAATATGCATCTTTGCTTTAACTATTTAAATCTCTTTAACGTTATTGTTTCCTCCCTTTTTTCCTCTTTTCTTTCCCTTTTTGGTTTATATAATTTCATGCGTTCTGCTAATTAACAATAAACCGATACGTGTAACCGTAAAATTCGATTCTGCTCATAGCATTGAACGGTGAATCGAAAGCTCTGCTGGGAGATAATTTTTTTTTTATATCGTACCAATTTGGCGGGCCGAAAACGCCATTGCTTTGAAATTTTCTGCTGAAGGGAATAAAAATGAAGTTGTCAAAGTTGGTAATTTCTTGATAGATCTAATGGTAATAATAAATTTTCAAAATCAGCACCCCCAAACTAGCAATGTGATGCGTGCCAAAACTTTAAATCTTTTTTTTTTTTTTTTTTTTTTGTTAACTTTAAAGATTCTTCTCCGTAGTTCATGATTGTGTTTGTTATGTACTTCCGTCTTTTCTTTGTACTGTCACGTCATGCAGAATTATGTTAATCAGAGAAAAAAAGGAAAAAGCGATACAATGTGAGAAAAATACAGAGTTAGAGAGAGGAAGGGATAAAGAGAAGGGTGGGAGGTGAGGAGGGGCTTGAGAGAATGGTGTCCCTCCCGCTCTCCCCCTCTATTTCTTTCTTCTTGCATTGCTCTCCATATCTCTATACTCCTTGTCTGTATCTCTCTTCTTATGCATCTTTTCCTTTTCTTCCCCTTCTCTCTGCATCTCTCTCTGTATTCATTACTCAACCTCTCGCCGCAAATGCATCACTACTCTCTCTCTCTCTCTCTCTCTCTCTCTCTCTCTCTCTCTCTCTCTCTCTCTCTCTTTCTCTCTCTCACCCTCTTTCTGTCCCTTTCATTCTGAACATAACCAAAGGGTGAGAATGCGACTTTTTTTTTCGATGAGGGAGTGAGAGGGAATTGCAAGAATAGAGTTTTGAGGGAAGAAAAGCAGAATAAAAAGGAAGAAAGGGAAATATAAAGACTAGATAAAAAAAAGACATAGAGGAACGGAGATAGCGATAAATTAAGATGAATCAAGTAAGACGTAACCAGTGACGTATTACATGAACTAATAATAGATCACTTGGCGTAACCCAAACAAGTTATTCGTGGGGAAATTTTAAACCTCCTCTTGTTTAGTTGTTATGTTTTATGTATAAAGGAGCACGCTAGCGTCGTAGCATTTTTTTTTTCTGCACCCAACCCACTCCCTCCCCAGACACTTGCGCGCGTGCGCACACATACAGAGGCTCGCCATCCCATTCTGTAGCCACAGTTAGGACACCATATTTTTTGCGTCTCTTTTCTTCCTTTGACACCGTCCTGTCAAGCGCCGAAATCTCGAGTGACACTCCTACTTGGTCACTAGAAGTTAGTAGAGCAGTGCATGCAAACTTTGATGCCTTCAATAAACATTAGATGCTTCACACTTTCAAAGTGGCAACAGGCTCAAAAGACACTTTGTTGAATCTATTCATGAGTGCAAATTAAAAAAGTCAAAGGAGTACAGTAGTAACAAACTTTTGAGAGAAGCCGCTTGTGAAGAGCTTATAGCAAGTAATTTGCAGAGCATGCTTGTAACTAGTTTTAACCCAAAAGATCATTTACCTTAGAACGTCTTCAAAAAAAAAAAAAAAAAAAAAAACAGAGACAAAAAACGAAAGCTTTAAATTGTCAGGTGCAGGCGCAGAAGAAGTCTTTGACCGAAACTCGGGTATTTCAAAGACTTGATGTTTTTATGTGACAGCGCCCCAAAATTTACAAAATTGCTCAAATGAAGTTAAAGATAGAAATAGAGAAAAAAAAAAAGAGGACAAACGGTCCAATGTAAGGAGAGTAAAGAAATAGAGCTCTCTGTATCCATCACTCAGCGTCTTTCCCCCTCTGTGAGACTTTCTTACTATTTCCTAACTGCATCTCTATCCTCTCACTCTCTTTCAGCCCCTCTCGCGGTCTCTCTGAATACCTCTCTATTTCTTTCCCTTTTTCTTTTTATGTCTGTCTCGGTCTCTCACTCTCTCTCTCTCTCTCTCTCTCTCTCTCTCTCTCTCTCTCTCTCTCTCTCTCTCTCTCTCTCTCTCTCTCTCTCCCCCCTCCCTACCCTCTATCCGCCCCTTTCACTCGGACCACCACTAAAGGGTGAAGATGCGACTTTTTTGTGCGAAGAGGGAGTGAAAAAAAAAAAGAGTTAAGAGAGATAAAAGACAGAATAAAAAGAGAGAAAAGCAAAGATAGACACCAGAGGAAAAAGACTGGGACGAATGTAGATGACCATAAGTTATAATGAATGAAGTGTGGCGTGACTCAAACAAGTTATTCGCGGGAAAATTTTAATTGAATTTTAATTAAGAAATTTTGCTACATGAATGCTCTACATGAAGATCAAAGAGCACGCTAGCGTTTGACCTAGTGGTAGTAGTAGTAGTAGTAGTAGTAGTAGTAGTAGTAGTAGTAGTAGTAGTAGTAGTAGTAGTAGTAGTAGTAGTAGGGGGAGGAGGAGGAGGAGGAGAAGTAGTAGTAGTAGTAGTAATAGGAGGAGGAGGAGGAGGAGTGGGAGTAGTAGTAGTAGTAGTAGTAGTAGTAGTAGTAGTAGTAGTAGTAGTAGTAGTAGTAGTAGTAGTAGTAGTAGTAGTAGTAGTAGGCCTATGTCTAAGTGGTTTTTTTTTTAATAAGTTCAATTATTCTCTTTTCTCCCCTACCCCCAGCTCTAATATCTAGCTTCATAAGTCGTGCCATGTTTACTTTCTAATGAGGTTTGTTTCCTTATTCCTGATAATTTGATCGTTGCTTCTTCTTCAGAGCTATCCAGGTCTAGTGGGTTTTCACTTTCAGTGAGTCTGACATGCGTAGTGGAGAGTCAGAAATGTGATGCAAGTGATAGCAGCTGTCACGAGAATAACATCGCTGGTGCGCAGTGTAGCAATTATAATGGTGACTGAGATAGCTGGATCGTAAATTGCTAAAGTTGCTCTAGAACTTAGAAGCAAAAGTTTAGGGTTAACTTTAAAACTGGATGGCGTGCCAACATATGAAATACCCATTTCTAAGCTTTATTTCTTTTTTGGATGATTGGCCCTGCACTTTCACAATACATATCTCCTTAGACACTACTACTAGAGAACTAGAACAACAAATGGTACAAGATTTTTAAGCACATTAATCATAGCCACATGTAGTTTTATTTTCTAGTTGAATGAAAGGCTCTGTCTCCTCTCAATAGATGACTCTTTAAACATAACCACTAGAGGACTAGAACAACAATCTCTCTCTCTGCCTCTCTCTCTCTCTCCCTCAGTCTCTCTATCTCTATCTCTCTTTCTTCTTTCCCCGCTCTCTCTTTCTTCCCCCTCTTTCTCTTCCTCTCTCCCTCCCCCCTCTCTCTCTGTCTCTCTCACACTCTCTCTGTCTCTCTCTCTCTGCCTATTTAAAGTTTACAGTAGGCTCATTGCGAGATATGGAAATATCACGATAAATAAAATTAATGTATGAGGGCAACAACCTGAGCATAATTATTACACTGAAAAGGATTGAACTCAGTCAAATTAAAGAAATTGAATTAATAAAGTAACTGGAACTTTTTAACGTAACAAAAACTGTCTCTAAGAGGTCGTTAAATACTTGATAGAACTAGTTGTACGGAAGAAAAATGTCCACCCGACGAATTGTACAGTATCGTGAAGAAAATTAATAACCAAAACGAGATCTCTTTTCCATATCTCGTTTTACGCAGCGATCCAAGGAGAAGGTCTGGTTTTATTTTGACAGATAGCCTAACTAAAATAAAATGAGTCGTGCCACTGTGTAAAAACAGCTATCAAAATTGTCATATGTTTTTTAAACTTAATCAAGTTACGGATTTTGATTGACAATAAAGTTACAATGCAAATTGATTGAGTAAAGTTTTATCATAAAATTTACGATATAGACTAAGCCTAATGCCTTTCGGTGTAAAGACAGATTCCACCATTCCTACCTTTCTGTGAAATACCTTGCTTATGCGTATCTGGTCAATTTGACCAACTGTCGTCGTTTTGTCAACAAAAATGGCTGACAAGGAACCCGGCGACGTAGCCTCAGCACCTGCATCGAACAATCCACTATCTCGCAAACTTTCCAAGATCTTAGAAACAAGACTTGACAATGATAAAGTAAACTGTCTAGCCTTCATATTATTATTTATGAGATGGAAGTCCATTATTTTCATTTTTCTAACATAGACCTCGTTTCTAGGCTTTACAAAGTTTTTTACTTGAATAATAGGCCTAATGAAGTTAGCCACAGGCTTAATTTTACAGGATCATCTCACGCACTAGATTTAGTGGCCTAAAGTTATGGTCTGCTAAGAAATTTGATGAGCTCAAGATGAAATAAGATAAGAATCTATTGCATTACAGCAGTTGAGGAAATATGAGCTCACAAAGTTACGATGGCATTTTACAGTAGATTTAAGATTCTAGATTATAAATCATTGTTTTATATGAGTTTTAAAAAAAAAGAACCCCACATTTCATCTACAAGTTTTTCCCATTTTATTTTCAAGCCTTAAACTTAGATTTATTTGACTAAATATGAAGCTCTGAAAAAAGTGAAATGGTTTTATAATTATATTAAACGATATTAGGCCTATATAATTTAGGTAGCTTTTTTGTATCATAATTTGTTTTATTTTGTTTAAAAATTGTAAAATTAAGTTTAGCACTTAAACTGGTTGTACAGAAAAAATGATTGGAATTTTATATCTTCAATGCTGTACATTGCAGGACATGCTGGAAGCTCTCAAGGCTTTATCCTCTTTTTTTGTTGAGAACAACCTACGCAGTCGTCGAAATTTGCGAAGTGATATTGAAAAACGCAGCCTTGCCATTAATGAAGATTTCTTGACAGCTTTCCAGGTGGTGAAAGAGGTGACCCATTATGCTAGATCTATGAATTTAATTCAACTTATCTGATTATTTCAAATGAATATAGACCAAGGTGTAGATCAAGTTTTAGCGTTTTCTTTAGAATATATTGTAAATGCTTTTCTGAGGTGGCCACATTTTTTTTTATTAAGCTTTTCAAAATTTATATCAAAGAGTAAAATATACTTAAAACCATCATTTCCATTTTAATATAACGAAAATGATAGATGAGGATTCCTTATGTATTTTTTGTATAAATTTGTTCTCTCTTTGAAAAATAAAAATTGTGTTCAAACACTCAATTCTCTAAAGATTCATTTCAATATTTCAAGAAATCAATGATATCACCTCCCTTGATTTCCTTAATTAGTACTATTAGCTTTCAGGTAACCTCCTATGAGCCTTTCCTCAATGATAAGGAGGTGATTACAATGTAGAAGTTAAATTTTAATTTGTGAATTTTTTTTTATTTTAGCAACTGGATGATGTGTATTCAGATGTGCAAGCTATGAATGAATGTTGTCTTGATATGACCAACAGACTTAAGGTACATTATCTCTCTGAGCTCTCTGGTTGTGTTCTGTTTTTTCTTTTTTTTTTTCCTTCTTGTTACATTTTGTTGAGTACACATTGTCAGACTGGAAAAAATCTTAGTATAACAAATTATTTCAAAGTGAGATGTGGTCAAGGAAGTCATGATAAGATGTGTCGTCTTGTTATTTTTTTTTTTGTGATAGCAGCATGGCTTTAGCTTTTATTTAAGAGTATTCAAATAGCCTTGAACATATTTCAATTCTGAATTTGTTACAGTTTTGTTAAAAAGAAGCTGGAATTAATTTTGCACTTTATTCAGTTCTTAAATTTTGATTGAGCTCTCTGTGGTCTGTAATTTTTAAGTTTTACTAATTACATATATATTATATTTACCTTTTTATGTAAAAAGAGCATCTAACTTAATGTGACATCTTGTCCTTACGCTAGGGTGATGTTGCTGCTTCTAATCTTACAGTACCTCTGATTTCAGAAAAGTTTAATGGTCTTTCAGGGCATGAAGGGGAACTTAAAAAGCGCTTTCAGCACTTGGTTTAGATTTTGATTTTTTTCCTAGGAAAAAAAAACACCTGTTGAATATTTGAGCATCATAAGTTTCAATTTTTAAAAAATTTTCTTGTAGATGACGAGAGTCTGTGATAATTTAAAATTTGAATGTTTTGTCTTTGTTTAGGCTGCCAAAGCAAAGACACATCATCTCATATCACAGACAACATCACTTCATAATGAAAGGTTTGCAGAAACACTTTTTTAATTGAGAGAATAAAAGTGATTTGAACAGAGTTTCCTATAATCCCGAGTGCATTATTAATATTAGTACAGGTCATGCATTAATGGTAATTTTATCAATTTCTCTCTTTTTTTTTTTCATTCTTTATCCTTTCTTCAAAGAGTTACCATTATAGTTAATCAACAGTTAAATAGATGTTTAGTGCTGTTTAACTGAGGGATGAGCAAATTTCACTGAATATGATAATATAGAATGATCGATTGAAGACAGTCAATGGAACAGAATTGGGTTATTTTTCTTCATTTTTAATTTTTTACCAACAAATGCAAACACATGACCTCTTCCTTTTTGGTTTCTCAGAAAAGGTGTGTTATGATCTGGTGCCCTGTATATCAAATTTTTATAACAATTTTTTATTAAATATTCTTTCTTGTTTATTCTCTACTCTTTGTTTTTCCACCCATGGACATCATCTGAGATGAAAATGAAAGATTGGTTAAAAAAAAAATAATACATGTAGTAACAATTCACTCTTCAAAAGATATGTCGAGTTATGACATATTATTTCAAGCACTCCTGAAAACTTTATGATTCATGTGTTTTTAATGCTTCGTTTCCACAGTCAAAAATTGCAAGTTAAAGAGCAAGTGGCCCAAGCATTCCTCGACAAGTTCCAGCTCAAACCAGATGAGATAAAATCTCTTAGGGGTACTCGGGACGGAGCACTTCAGCCTGTTAGTGTTTATGTCTCTGGCCATGATAAGTCACTTTATCTTCAAGATTACTAGAAGTTCTTTTATTCTTGTCTGGCACCCATTTCAAAAGAGTCAACTGCCATTTATATTATGTTTAAATTTGTTGTTACGTCGAAAAAGAAGTTTTCCAGAGCCAATAGCGGTGAAAATATGCAGGAAATTATGAGATTTATTTGAGGAAATGTTGACTTATAGTCCTTTTTTGATATAGTTGAAAAAAAAAAGTTTTGAAGAAGTGTATTTTAATTTAAAATGTTATTTATTTTTTCTTATCCAAATTTCTGGCATCCTGGTTTTGAAACATTTTATGAATACTTGTAAAGTAATGGGTCATGTGCACATAATCTAGGATCAAAGAGAAAAAACAAGACTAATTTTAGGAATGACTGGTAACCTCACTTACTACAGGGGCAAGCAATACATATATAAAGTTGTACTGAGCCATAAGAAGTTGATACTGCTCAATCTCAAGGTCAAATCATTTGAATAGAAGTCATATTTCTTTTTTTTTTTCTTAAAAAACAAAAAGAAACAAGTTAATTTCAATCATTTTTTTCTCATCTTCAGGATTTTTTCAAGGCCTTATCAAGGGTGAAACAGATTCATAGTGATTGCAAGTTTTTGCTTCGAACTAACCACCAAACTGCAGGGTAACAGTTGTAACAAATTTATGTGATCATTGTTCTGATTTTCAGTTTAACTAATTGAAATTCTAGAGAATGCAAAACCATTTTGGTTTAAACTTTTTTTTTGAAGAGCTAGGGTAATTTGTAAAAGAAAATATAACTGTGATTATTTCTAAATGTTCTTTTTTATATCTCATTCCTAAGATTTATATATATATTTATATGTTGGACATAATTCTATAGTATGTTAAAATATCTTGAATTTCCTTTTGTCTCATGTAAATTTGATTTTCTGGCCCTAGACTGGAGATAATGGAGTCAATGGCACTCCATCAGGAATCAGCTTACGAGAGACTTTACAGATGGGCCCAAAGTAAGCATTGTATCAAAAAGAAATCCACATACCATCTATGTAGAAATCCTTCACCTATGTTTTTGTTTTTTTTTGTAAAAATAACAGGCTTTGATAATTTTTTTTTTTTGTTTTTAATCTATGAAGGCTTGAAATAAATTTTGGTTCCACACATTATTCACTTCCAAATATTTCACTCAAAAATATAATGATTTCTGAGCAGTTCTTTTTAAAGAGTGTTTTTTGTTCACTGACTATTGTATGGGATTTAAACTCTAGTATTTAGTTATACGTTTAATCCTTTCGCATCTATTAAGTGGTTTTTAGATACAGGTGATAAATGATTTGTTTCCATAAATTCTAATTGATAAATCAGGTCCCCTGCCCATTAATGAAGGTGATGATGATCTTCCGCGCATCTCGATCCCTTATTGCTCTTAGTGCATATGTCACTCATCCTACATTGAGCCATTTTGTTACTCGGCCCACATCTTTTCTCACTGTTTTTGCCTGCTGCGTTTTCCTTTGATCATTCCAGTTGTCACAAAATGTTCTAGTTTCTCTTTTCTCATCACATGATGGAAAAGTTTGCCTGGTGTTCATGTATTCTATTTGTGAGTGATCTTGTTCTATCAGCTACTTGTAACAGTTTCATTTGATTTCTTTGTTTGCAGGAAATGAGATTCATAGCATTCTCCTTAGGAACCACACTTCTGTTACCTTCAGTTTCTTTTGTAGCTTGAATCCATAAATCAGGATGAGTTCAATATAGCACTCCAGGGCTCTTCTTCTTGTGTGGATGAAGATGTATTTATTTGTTAGTAATGATTTCATTCTCTAGAAACTCATTTGTGCTTGCACTATCCTTAATGCAATTTTAGTATTGCTATAAAAATTATAAGTAATTAAAAGAGTAGGACATACAGTAAACAACTTGGGATATGCCTATGACAACGTATTGATTGCAGAAGACAAAAGAAGACTTGCACATTGTTGAAGAAGAAAGCAGAAGGAAAGGGTTAAAATTGAACAGAAAAAAAAAGAGGATAAGGCCGTCAGTGGAAACAATAATTGTCCACAGATCAACATTTTTATCAAGGGAAATAAAGCAAAAGGATAGATTCAAATAAATTCTAATACCACTATTCTCTAATAATGCTTCAGCATGATCTTGTCTTAAAAACTATTGGGAAGAAGTTAATTACATGCTGATTCAAATATCTTCTACCTTATGAACACTGCCTCCCCTTAAATTCTTTGGGACACTTGGCAAATGTTAACAAATTGTTAAAAATTTCTAAGACTGAAAGTCTAATGCAGGCTGTTTTGTGTTGCCTCCCCAGACCAGTGTCGACTGGTCACCCAGGACACACCAGACGTGAGTCCCCTACTGTGCCAGGCCATGGAGGCTCTTCAGGACAGGCCAGTGCTGCTCAAGTAAGCACTCTTTATTATAAATGTCTGATGGCTCATGAGCTATAAATTCTATGATGTTTGTTAGATCAGATTGCTAAGTAATTTACGATGGGCACTTCTGGCTGAAATGCCTTGGTTAATGTCTAAAAACAAGATAATAGAAATCTAGCTAATATATAAATGTTGAAATATATTTAATACTAGTGAACAGAAAAAAATGTTTTTAATATGTGTGAAAATTCAACTTGCTGATATAAAATTTAGTCTTTATAATATTATACTTTCATTCAAATAAAATGATCCAGGAAAGCTCAATGTAAAGCTGTATGGCAAATAAAAAAAGGGCTCGAGATGTAGTACAGTTCTAAAAATTAACATGATGAAATCTTTTGGCTTCATGTCTTCATTTGACACAAAACAAGACATTGATTCTCATATAAATCTCTGAGTTGTTTCTTGTTTGCATTTTTCTGTCTGATGAAGGCAAGGAGGTGAAAGCTTACATGTTGTGTTTTGTTTTGTAATTTTTAAAGATGCACTATATTTCTTATATTTTTTTGCAATTTGTCTTGACACCATGCCTGTTGTCTCTCAGATATTCTTTGGATGAATTTGGGAAAGCCAGACGAAGTTCTGTGGTGAGAGGCTTTATTGATGCCTTGACCAGAGGAGGTAAGAAAAGATATAAAAATAACATTTTTATTTGCTTTTCAGTTAATTTATGAAGGCAAAAATACCTAGTGACACAAACTGTTGTGAAAAATACATCAGCCAGTTAACTTCGCTTCATCATGAAATAGTTTAGATCGATCTTTGAAATAAAGAATTGTATTTTCCATCGATCAATAGTATTTTTTTCATTTTACTTCATAAAGAGAAAAGTTGTTTACTTTGATGTCCTAGATGAGTTAACTTTTTGTGTCTCAAATTTTATTGCAATCATTGTTCGAAAATTCTCTTATTCCTAATTAGAAGAGAAAAAATCTGTACCATAGTTTGTACAAAGTGTAAAGTTTTGAGTAAATGTCATCCGTGCATAGGTCCTGGCGGCACTCCTAGACCTATTGAGCTCCACTCTCACGACCCGTTGCGCTATGTGGGAGACATGCTGGCCTGGTTGCACCAGGCCTCAGCATCTGAAAAGGAATATTTGCAGTCTTTGCTCAAGAGCTGTACAGGTGAGATACTGAGTCTTCCAGACCTTTTAATCTCTTGAATTAAAGTCTTAGATTAAAGAATTGCTAGCTGAGCCCTGTATAATTGGACCAATTGCATAGAGTCTAGTTAACTTCCATTATGTAATAATGGAAACTTTTATTTGTACTTAGGTCTAGCCATCTAAGAAATTACTGTGCCTCTTCATGCGTTTCAGCTTGTTAGGGTTGGAATTGGATCTGTCTCACTTGAAAGAGATACAGTTATTGATGAGTCCCACCTCAATTTGAACAATGTCTGTGGAAGATTGATCAAATCAAACCAGCTGCCATGGGAGTTTAATTTGCACCTCAGATTTACTGTAGTTTGTTTTGTGAAAATTGTGCTATTTTATTTAAGTTTTGCAAGTTGCAAGTAAATATATAACTGTTGACTCACCGTTGCAGAAGAAAATACTTTATGATTGAGGAACAAGGGAAAGAAAATTCCCAGAGTAAAAAAAAAAATGTCTTTAAAGAAATTTCATTTACCTGTGCATGCTAATTTTATCAACAAACAATAATTTTTGGAGATTTTGAAATGAAAATTTGTTATCTCCAGCTGCAAATGTTCAACTGGATGAGCAACTGGGGCATATCACTCAGGGTGTGTGTACACCTTTTAAGGTAATCTTATTAACACCAATAACCTTTTTTAGACAACTAGATCGGTGTGTCGTGCATTTTGATGTTGATGAAAGATTTAGAACTTGAAAAATAGTACTTCAAACTAATAGCAACCTTGTCTCACTTGTAATTTTCAAATTTCTTTCATTTAAGAAAAGGGAACGTGCTAGGGCTATGTTAATAATAGCCTCTAAATTTATTGGAGGAAGAGTTTTACCAGCCGTGGCCAACTATCTGAATTGAAGTTGTATCTTTCAAAGCAGCTTTGAGTCTTTGTACTGTGAGCTGTGAAGGTTTTTTGTTTCCACTTCACATTTTCAGGTATGCAATTGGATTTGTAAAATAATCTTGCTTTCATTCAAAGTTTTATTCTCCATGAATTTGTTACAGGTACGAGTTGAGCAAGTCCTTGTATCCGAGCAGGATCCAGTCACACTCTACAGGCTGGATAATCTTCTCAAGTTTTATCACCACACAATTGGGTCAGTAAATCAATGGTTCATTAGGTATAATTTAAAGACTTAAAATATTCATTCAATGGGTGTGTCAGATTGCAGTTTTTATGATTGAGATAAAAGCTTCATTTTCTTATTGGAAATGCTATGAAGTAAGAATCTATTGGCTCTTTTCAGGCCTGCTAAAATAAATATTCAATAATAAATTTGATCAGAAATTTACGGTTGTTGGATTATGAAAGATGGAAATAACTGTAGAGCTGTCCTGCTAAGAGTACTTTAATGAACTCTTGCCCATTTCATTTTGAAAGATGAACGTGAAACTTTTATAAGAAACAGAAAGAAACCAGTGAGGGAAAATATGTTTGGGATACATCCCACGTAAGGGAGCTACCAGTCAGAATGTGTCGTTTATTCCTGAATTCATGAGCTGTTTAAAAAAAGCTTTGAAAGTGACATTAAAGAAATATTTTTAAACCTTTTAATTCTGTTATCAAACAGCAATATTGTACATGTATTTGCAAACAGAAGAGAGAAGGACTTTAAATTGAGCCTAATTAAATGATTGTATTCTCAGATTTCTCAATGTAGCAATGCCAATCCGAAGTCCGCAGGCTGGACAACTCTAGCTAAAATTCAGTGCGCCGCGGCCCATAGACCTAGGCAAAAAAATGAACCGCGATTAAGCAACGGTTGCCGTTTTATAATTATAACTACAGCGTCATTTTATAACGTATCGCGATGAAATTTGGTGTACAATCAAAAAAGATATTCTTCTATACTTCTGCTGTAAAACGGTATTGATCGGCAGTCTGGAAATGTTGTTTCTGAACGAGTTTTTTCTTTTCGATCCCTGCTCTCTAAAACTACTGGGACTACGCATTTCGTCTTTGGACAGATAATTTTTTAACATTTCTTGTGCCATTTTGACTTACTTACATTACTTTTTGTCCGCGTATTTGCTGGTATTCGTCTTTGAAAGACACCCACCCTCTCAAAATACTGACACTTGACATTCAAGACGAGCCGGCCTGCTAAGCCTTTGGTGAGGCGCACAAACTGACGTTTGGTTTGTGCCGTCACAAGGCTAAGAGCGCTTCTCTCATTGGTCGAGAGCATGTGAACTGGGTTAGGCGAGTTTATCTTATTGGATTGTCACTATTCTGATAATGGCTTGCAAAAGGGTGCTTAGGGTAGATCTACGTAAATAAAATAGATAGCTATCGGATTTTAAAACATTAAAATGCTATTAAAACATAAAGCATTCATTCTATTTTTAATAAATTTGAAGCACTTTAGAAACATGACTTTCTTTCAAACAATTTTTACTCAAAGCACTTGGAGTAGTATGTTGACTTAACTTATACCCCCTATAGTATTCAGTTTAAAATAATCCATTAGCGCATCTACAATATGGGGACTGTTCTCCGCTTTTAAAACGAATAATTTGTTTTCTTTTAAGAAAAAATAAATAAATAGCGGTACATTTGCAGTTGCCTGTACACCTATAAAGAGTAATTATTTCTTAAGTATGCTTTTCGTATGAAGATAACATCTTATCTACAAAGTTAGCTTATATTTAATTGGTGGTTTCTAACTATTCTTGTGAGATCTAGATATAGATCTAGCTCTTGGCGGGGAGGTTGGGCGTTGAGTCTGATCTGATAAATCCTGTTAAATGTGAAATCAGCGTTCTGTATGACTGATTCAATAACCAAGTACAATATTTTAACTCAAATAACTAACTCATTGAGGTTGGGGTGATTCCACGAGCAGTCACGCTATTATTACTATTCAAATTAGGTACGTTTACCAAGTCCCACGAACGTAGGAAGTTGAAGGATAAGAAACGCTCAAGAACATTGTATTATCTCTCTGTATCTGAAGCGAGCTTCTATGATTTTTCTCCCTTTTTTTCTTTTTCCCTTTTTTTTTAACATCCTCAATTTGGATAAAGAAGCTCTTGTTGAAAAATATGGATGCCCCAATTCCACGAGTAATGGATTTAGATGTGCAAGGATGGCTCTAGACTAACGTTACCTGCAGGGGTTTGGGTCGCAAATTATGGCACTTATTTCTACATAGCAAGTGTAGAATGGAAGATAATTTATGCTATCAGCGTAATTTATGCATAAACTTACCATGCTGATTGTAACAAATTAAAAAACAAAACAAAAATACAATTTAACCACCTTGGTTGATATTTATGATAACAACATTTTGGAGGTGGTAACTTCTGAAATTACATAAAGAAATGATAAAACGGTAATTTATGCTAATTTATGCATAAATTAACTAATCAATATGAATGCTATATTTCTTTTAACGAAGTAAGAAACTAAATGATACATGTATTATACTTCTGCCTGCAAAATTTTATTGAAATATCTTGGTAAATATAGGAATTGGGGAGGTTTTACGTTCTAAATAAAGGAACGCGAGTTTGGATTAGAGGGTAATATATGCTAATTTATGCAAAAATTGACCCTTAGAAACAAAACTGTCAAAATTATCTCTGACAAATTATGATTCTACATAAAAAAAATACACTTAAATGTTAAATTTCATGGAAATATATTGCTAAATAGAGAAATTAGGAGGTTTTAACTTCCTTCACAACAAGAAACAAAGCACCAAAAAGGTCCATTTTTGGACCATTTATTCCTCTTTGCACCTATACACATTTTTGGATTACTTAAATCCTCATAACTTTTTTTTTCTGGACCGATTCTCAAAATTTAAAAAGTTTTCTTCTTTTGAGAGCAAGCTTTATAACTTCCAATCATTAGTAGGTAAATGTTACAGCTTTGAAATTTTGGATTGGCATTGCTACTCAATGTCTATTGAATAGGATGTTAATATTCTGTTTTACATGAAGCAATAATTTGTTCATTTATTTGTGTGTCATCTGTAGGCAAATTGTGAACACAGAGGCAGCTTTGCTCTCCACTGTGGCTGAAATACAGGACCTAAGCCACCGCATGTTCTTCAATAGTTTGACAAGTCATGCAAACAAACTTTTGGATAAAGTAAAGTGTTTTTTTTTTAATTTTATACTTTGTTTAAAAGACTTTTGTATGTTATGCACTTGATGAAAATATTTTCACATTACCTTTGCAAAATCCCTGAAACTGATTTTTGAAAGGGTTTTATTTAAATTGGCAAAGACACTATTTAGAGTTGCATTTTATGGGACCAAATTTAGCTGTAACGATTCATCTGTACAAGAAAGGAACTAAGTTGGTGGCCTGACCTAGCATGAGAATATTTATAGTGTCTTTTTGGTTTTGGCCTTATTTCAGCCTGGAAAAAGCTATGCTAAAATATTTAGCCTTCTAGGATTCCATGAAATGATTATTTGTCATATTACTTTAGCTTTGAGAGAAATTATGGAACAAGTTTCAAATTTTCAGTTGGTGTCAAACTCTTTTGCTGTTTTTTTAGGTTGAGCTCCCACCTTCAGACTTAGGCCCTACTGACTCTTTGACACAATCTCTTCAGTTGTTAAGAGACGTGTTGGCTTGTCACGATGCTTCTGTTGTGCCAATTGATGATAAAAAACAGGATTATAAACAGGTATGGTAGCTGCAAGCATATTAAAAGCTCTCCATATGATACAATCTATTTTTTTTTTAATTTCTTGAAACTTTCTAATCTATACAATCAATTGCATGGTGGGCAATGGTCAAGTCGGTAGGGCACTTGACTACCAATCCAGAGTTCTGGAGTTTGAATCACAGTCTGAACTAAACAGTTTTTCCGCTCCTCTGTGTCCCCCTAGCACTAAATGGGGAGGTAGATCTCTTTATCTGACTAAGTGAAAATAAAAGTGATGAGGAAAGCAATGGCAAACTACCTCACAATGTCATATGCCAAGAACAATCAGAACTCCTGATTCCCATACGCTCACATTGAGTTCGGGACTCACTTTATTTTTACAGTCAATTGTAAAGTGACAAACTTTTAGTCTTTCTTTCGAAGGTACGTTAAATGACCCAGAAAAAAAACATAAAATGTATATCTTGCAGGCAAGCTGTATCAAACAAACAATCAAAAAGTTACTATCATTTGTCCAATATCTATTCATCCTCCAGATTCTGTCGTGTGTGATCGACCCTCTGCTACAGATGTGCTCCATGTCTGCCAGCCGACTGACCACTGTAGATATGGCGGCATACATGGTGAACTGTATCCACCTCATGAACTCAACTCTCGCTCTCTATGAGTTCACAGACACCAGGCTAGAGATGCTCAATGCTCAGGTGAAAGTTTTACTATGTCATTAGAGGTAAAATTATGTGACGACCGCTTAAACGTTGAATATGTCAATTTTGTCCTACAAATTTCATAAGTGACATTTTTACTTCCTTTTACAACTATTTTTCGATAATGGTTTACCTTTTGATATGTCTGTCTAAAAAACAGGTTTTTTTAATCATTTCAAATCCATATGTGCATTGTTTCGGACATTAAAATTCTTAAATGTGCAAACTATGATTTAAAAAAAAAAATTAATCTGGACCCTTTTCAAAACTTTGCATTGCCTTTAGGGCCATATTACTCCATTTTTTAAAGAGAGCCTGTCAATATATTTTAAACTTTTTTATATGACAAACAGGATATCACAGGAGATGTAATGTACACCGTTTTTTTTTTTTTAATTTTTAGATAAAGTACTAATAATGAATGTACCAGATATGTCAAACTTTCAGCTTTGAATAAAAAGATGTCTGTTACTCTTATCTTGTGACTAAAAGCATTGAAGCATATAAGAAAAACTAAAAATTATAATGTATCAGTACATATTTTTAGACAATGAGCTTCTTGTGATTTCTTTAATTTGGTGAAGCATCTATAATGAAAGGCAGTTAGTTTGAAAGTAATATCATATGTTTCAAGAAAGCTGAACTGATACGAGTTATGTGTTTTTTTGAAAAGAAAATGCATTTTACCTCGTTATCAGACGGAAGCTCATGTGGACACTCTAGTGAGTGAACAAGCATCATACATTCTGAACAGGGTTGGCTTGGCCCAGATGTATGGCGCTCTTCAGACTTACAAGACTGAGCAGGTAAGTTGAATGTTCACATAAGATGATCAGCAAAGTTGAAAAAAATTTCTTTTACAATTTATAATGTAAGATATTTTTTGCACTGCAATTTTAAAATGAAGAGAAAAGATAAGTAAAGACATTTTTCGGTTTGTTTGTTCGTTTGTTTTCTTTCTTTAATACATTGACATGACTTCTACCGATTTTCTTGAACATTTTGGAGACAAAAGTAAGACTCATGATTTTTAAGTTAATTAAAATTATAATTATGTTGAAAAGCTATTAGTATTTAATTGATACACCTACAAATCACTATAAGAGTAAAGGTAAATATCGAATACATGAGGTGAAAAGAATGGGACAAGAGCCTTTTGGTATACAATACGCCTACGACTCAACAAACTGATTTGGCCATTTTTAACAGTTTGTTGGATCCATGACATAAGGCACTACAAAAGAAGTAACCAACCAAAATGAAATTACCATATAATTGTCTCTCTTGTTTTTAATCAACGAACCACCTTTCAATAAAGGCACTCTAGTCTTTACCCTTCCCACCATTGCCCAAGTTACCATTGCTTTAGCTCTTTGATCCTGTATCATGATCTTCCCATGACGGATCTGAGATTAGTTGGTTTGATGCAGGGTATTTTAAGAGTCAAAGAAGGAAAAAAATGGTGATTTTACTCTGTTTGTTAAATGCAAGGCGTTCTTTGAATCCAATTTCGTTAGATTCGAAGTGTACTGTATTTCTTAGAACGCAATTTTGTCTGAAAAAATAGCAAGAAAGAAAAGAGAAAATAAAGTTGTGTTTTAATTTTTTAATTTTGAATTTAGTATTTTCTGATTTCTCAGGGACCTTTATCATCTTTACCTGGTCTTGATGAACTGGCTGTGAAGTCGGCTGTGGTAAGATGGTGATATTTGAAATTCTGTTGTGAAACTGTAATTTTAAATATGCCAAAGTCAGTATAGGGCATTTTTATCTCATGCATTTTACTTCTTATAAATACTCTCAAACTTGTCCCTACTAGGCATACAAGGTCAGAGCACTAACTCAATCGTGGCAGCATGGCCTCAACATGCACCAAAAGTTGTCTTTTTTTTTTTTAATATAACAGCAAGCTTGTGCGACACAAAGCGAATGGCTCTAACCTTAAAGTGGTTGAAACTTAAAAGATATAGAGAAAGAGATTGAAAAAAATTGTAGATCAAATAAAGAACAATGTGTATGCAGAGATACCATTTTTTCCTTTATTGCAAATACTACCACTTAGTAAGTAGAAAATGTGTAAAGGTTTAGTTAAATAATGGACAAGTTTTGACCAAAACATTAAGGTATTTAATCACCATGACTAAAATGCTTAAGCATGCAGCCGACATTTTAGATGGAATCAGAGTATCTAACCCCTTCTTTGCAGTTGTTTTTTTTAACCTGTTTGCTTAAAATAATGTACACTAAGTAAGTAAGATCTTTCTTTTTCAGAATAAATTTGACAGCTACCTTGCTCAGCCAGACAGCTTGACACTTCCTCAGTTTCATTTGATTCTCAGCTCATCAGTGAGGTTAGTTTTGAAATCTGAAGCTAAATTGTGTTTTCTGTGGGCAATATTGTTTGATTATAATCCAGTTCAACATTTTTCTTTATCTTTCTAGAAAAGATTGAGCTGAGTCTAGTTTCTTTAAGCATATATAATTGAGATATTATAGTTTGTAATACCCAATATTTGCATTGAATCCTAAGTTATCAGTGGCCAGTCTTTAGATATCTTTTTTAGTTTGTGTATTGAACTAGTAGTAGTCATGATAATATGGATGTGTGTTGCACGAGGGTAGTGTCTAGCATTTTTTTCTTCCATTGTTTTTTTTATGCTCTATGTACTTGGAATTTTAAAGCTGCGAGTGACTTAAAGTTTTTAATTTGGTTGATCATTATTTTACAAGTTTAGCAAAATGCATTGGTTTTACAATAGATTCTATCATCCTCAAAATGAATTTAGTTCATTTCAAAACTCTCCTAGGTTCTTTTTTTTTTTCATTTTATGTTGAAAATTAAAAAATCTTTAGTTATAAGATGACATGTATATTAGTCCTGCTCTGCTAATTTACATGGCAAAACTATTCATAAAGAAAGTGTGGACCCTGGAGGACCAGTCCAAAGATTAGTGATTACCTTCACCTGACAGCAGTTTTAACAATAGTAGGTGGTTCTTGTGGAATTAACATTATCATTTAATTATGTGGAATTATTTAGCTCTTCTCTATAATCACACATTAATATGATTTTACAATGTTTTTATTGTACCTTACCTCTGTCCTACTCAACCAGGGAATCGGCTACAAAGAGATCAACAGAGCTGATCTGTCAGGCTTACAAACAGGTCTATATTGCAGTACTAGATCCGACCCATGGCTATAAAGATGGTCCTGCAGTTGTTCCCAGAACACCAGAGCAAGTGGTTCATTTGCTTTGTTGATTGTTAGTGCAATAATTCATACCCTTTTCCTCAATTTTGCTTATTCAATTTTATTTTTACATTGATTTGAATCCATCTCTGTCTGTGATTGTAAGACACTGCCTTTAGAATTTTATTGGGGCTTTGAAAAGAACTTGATAAGGCAAACAAAAATTCGTCTTGTGAAAAAAGTCTGAAATGTATTAGTCTTAACTGAGCTCTGCATGTGATGTTATGGAAACATTTTTTAGGCTGAACACAGCAAAAGAATCCTGTATTTATTATCGTATACTATGATAGGTCAGCTGAATTTGCCTGAAACAAAAGACATAGGTACAAGTCTTGTTAATCACCAAGCATATCTGAAGAGAGGTGCATTATTTTAAATAGGACTTCTCTACAGTCATATTATTGCAGCCTACACTTGTCTTGAGCTCTGAAGTATCTTCCTGTCAATTAAGTTAATTTGGATATCTGTTTACCTCTATCTTGCTAAACAAGGTTTAAAACACTACAGGATTATGTGCTCAGACTAAATCAAGTGTTATTTAATGATGCTGAGGCAACTCGATGGTGTTTTCACAACAATTATTTTGTTTCACAAAAAGTCAGTTAATTTTCCATAATTGTAACCAAAATTTTCTTTGCCTAGACTGTTTCACTTTTTGTATGACTATCAAGTAACTTTTTTTTGCCCCATTTGATATTTGTGGGATACCATGTTGAGTATTATGCATTGAGGGATTGAAATAAATGGGAAATTATATTTTAAACATGTAATTCTTGATGTTTTTATGATTTTTTTGTTTAAATGGAAGTAGTGTTTCTGTGCATTATATAAATAATTCCAGAACAATAGCTGATGAAAAGGAGTGAAAGATATGGAGATTGAATAGCAATTTAGAATGATCCTAATTTTTTTACAACCACAGAGGTGCATAAAATGCATGTGTTAATGCAACTGAAAAGGCACCCATTTTAAAATCAATGTGAAATTTAGACATAGATCTTGACCTGCATCTGCTCAGTCTTATGAGCACAAATTTTTTTCTGAGGGTCTCATGAATATATCAAACCAGTTTCTTTACTTTTTTTTTTTTTTTTACTTTAAATCACTCTTCAAATTTTAGGTTCTAAAAATTGTAACAAGCTTGGTATTTCCAAAATGTTTTATTTTACATCAACTGACATTGACATCACAATGCACTCATAAAAATATGCACATTAAAATAGTCATAATATAGTCTTTGATAGAAAACTTTCACTTTCATAAATTGAAAAAAAATCTTACCAGACAAAAAGAAAAATAGGAGAAAATATACCTACTTACTGGAAAACAAATAAGCCTCATTTTTATTTGAAAATTGTCTCATATATCATCAAGCATACTTGTAAAACAAATGCTGTACAATTAGTTCAAAGAGAGTTTAAAAGCAAATAACAAATGAAAAGAGTTTGACATATACAACTTATATGAAACTTCAAGCTTTCCTACCTTTCGGGTTGTAAAAATTAAAAGGAGTTTGGTAGATCTTTGCTTCACATAGATTATCAAAGTTTGTATGATTTGAATGCATACGCAAAAAAAAACACATATCTTTTTTCATTGCAATTTTCAAAACTTTTTTTTCCAAGTTAAAAGACCACCATCTAATCTTTTAAATTTATCACAACATTCAAAAATTCTTCGCAGTTTTTAACATTGTGATTTAAAAAATTAAGGTTACATAAACTAGTGAAAATGTCAAATGCAGTTATTTTCCAATCTCAACATTAACACTCCATTACATTAACACAAAAATACTTAAAAGCATGGTGAAAACCTGATTTTTAACCACCAATGTTGATTAAAACAAATCTTGGATGTAGTACTGGTGAGATAAAGAAACAAGAGATTTTTTTGATACATGTATAAAATCTGTACAAGAATAAAGAAACTAGAGTTACACAACACTCTTGTCTGCTGATGTGTTTAGCGAATAGTTTCGGGGCATTCCACATTTTCCAAGGTGCTGGGGGAAAGACAATTTAGGCCATTAGCCACTACATGTAGATTCAAGTAAAGAGAGCAAAGTTGCTAACTTAATTTGATTTTGTTTTTTAATCTAAAATAAAAAGCTGGGCTTGATAAGTCATTTCCAAAAAATAGTTGTGAAGCTAAAATTAATCAAAATTTAAATAAAGGCAAGAGTTATATAGGTAGTAAGTTATCTCTTTACACTTGAACAAAGCTCATCATTCAAGTCCAGGACAAATAAAAGGTTGCTTTGATAGGAGCTCTTTTCCTTGATAAATCAGTTTATTAAAAAAAAAAAATAATAAATGCGCTATATGGTTATGATTTTCACTTTTTAAAGAACAAATCAAAACGTGGAGATAAAAATTTTTGAAGTTTTTTAAAATTATCCCCATTGCAAGGGAGCAACTGTGAAACTGAAATAGCTGAACAACTCAGTGATATAATGATGAGAATCTATTTTTTAAAAATTGAGAATATTTTAATTACCTCCGAGAACTTCTGTGACTTGGCATAAAAGCAGAGAGGCATTGTGTGAACTGATGGCTTTTTGCAGCCATATTCTGCGGCTTCTGTTCTATACATTGGATGCTGTTGTTTTGTACCATAACCTTGAAACACAACTGAAAGCAATGAGGCATGATGGCCATTATTGTATGTCTGTAAAATTTAAAATTTATAATTTTATTAACATCTGACCTGAGACATACCAGTCACAAAAGACAAATACTGTGAATATTTTTAACATGTTTGAAACCTTATGTATGCAAAAGAAAAAAAAAATTGAAACCATTTTCTTCAGCCTGTTCTCACAGAAACTGTTGGCCCCAAATGGTAAATTGTTTTCACAATTTTTGCCATTTTCATTGAAAAAAAAAAAGGAAATAATGACACTTATATATATATATATATATATATACGTATATTCTTTCCCTTCTTTGTTTCCATTTTTGGAATCATTGGCAAAAAGCTAGGCCTATGACAAAGTTCAAACCAAGGAAACATTACTATGCTATAAATTATTTGGAAGCTCTTTTGTATTAAGAAATACTGCTCCCAAAGGCAAACCGACGTATCTACAGATTTTGTGCTTTCCGGGAAAAATGAAAAAAACATTCGATAGTCAGCATAAAAAACTTCTTATATGTCGATTTGGCAAATAAAAAAACTCAAAAAGTACAGATGAAGCGCTCTGATATTTACTCAAGTTGGATAATACTCTAAATAGTTAGTTTATGCAAACAAATTAGAAAACACGTTTTTGTCAGATACGTCGGTCTGCCATTGGGGAGCAAAATACAAGTACGTACATATACTTAACGATGTTGGTTGCCACTGTTAAAAAAAAAAAAAAAAATTCCACAAAACTTGCTTAGTTATCTAGAAGTATCATTACTGATTACAGTTGTAGCAGATTCCTTCCATTTGGGCTTTTCTTAACTGATTGTATCCATTCCTACACTCACAGCGTGAAGCTGTTCTCTATAGTCCTCCATACCAACGCTGTAAGCGTGAATGCGAAATGTGGGTCTTCCATAATTCTGACAGGCTACCAAAAAAAATCTGGATGCAATGAGTCGACATAGAATGCTACTGTTGCAATCTAAGTATGTTTTTTGCATTTTTTATTTTTGATTATTTAAGTAGAGAAATTATGGTGAATAAAAAATAAATCAGCCCTGAATATCACTGGTTAGGAGAGACATTCTCGTTTCTCCAAATAGATTAAAAGTATTGAATTTTTCAAAATAAAGTTGTAAGCATAACAAATATGGCATTCTAAAGTTGTTTCATCAATTGGTACACATGCTATGAAAGCTACCGTCTCTTTCAAGTCCTCTAAGGACAGTATTTTGAATGAATACTAATTGTTTTGCAAGTATATACTTTTTTTCTCTATTTTATTTAATGTGTTTTTCAATTTTATATTTCCAATACTGGTGCTTTTTTTAGTAATCTGTTTGAGGGTGTTCACTTTCTCGCTTTTAAAATTTTTACTAAATTAGTTTGGTCTATGAATACAAAAATATTACGGCACAATTTTTTTTTGCTTTTTCTTGAAATTACTGACAAATTTGGAGAATTTTTTACACTTGCATTTGCAAATTTCTGTACTGTGAGGACCATTCAGTCTTCATATCATATAGATCTGCCTTTTTTATTCTGTTAAAAGATATCAACCTCTTTTTATTTAGCTAGGAAAGTTAAGAAAATAAATATTTATGTATTGAATGGAAATATAAAATAAAAAATCATTACAAACACAGTCTCTGTTCCCTTCTTCAGACAAACAGCATAAAATTAAGCTACACCAAAAATCCAAAGGGATCAAGAAACTTGGGGAAATTAATTTATACAAGAAGAAAAGCATCCAATTTCTTTTCTATTGGATGCGTTTCACAGAAAACAGCTGAAGCGGGTTGTTGGGATAAGATACCCAGTAAAGATAACAAACAAGGCTCTCTACAAGCAATGCAATGAACGCCCGCTTTCACTGTATGTTTTGGAAAACAGATGGCGTTTGTTCGGACATATACTGCGACGCGACAGAGAAATCCCAGCCTATAAAGCCATGGAAGGATTCTTTATCCCACAAGGGGACAAATACAGGGGAAGACCAATCACTACCTTGCCAGTGGTCTTGAACAACGACTTGTCCCGATTAGAAAGTAATACTTATGGTCTTAAAACCTTCAAAGACATTGAAAACCTGAAAAAGATCGCAGAACAGAGGGATCAGTGAAGGATACTATGCACAGGAATACAAAAGGCAGCCGAGGCGTTGCAGTCTGACGACTACGATGCGGAACGGCGATAAGTCAGTCAAGTAAGTCAAGAAGAAAAGCAGTGGTTCATGAAAACATGAATCAGAGCTGCTTGAGTTTGAGTACAGACTCTGCTGTGCATATTGAAACTAATAGAAATATATTTTGGAAGAAGAATTTAAAGCTGTAAGAATTAAAGCAGAAAGTAGAGATTACTCACTTGGATTTTCAAATCTTTGTGGCAAGTCCTGGGTGCGATAATAGTCAGATGTTTTTGCATCAATGGGTACCCCACCTGGACCAAGCTCCTATAGAGATAAAAAAAAAGTAACGTGACAAAGTAAGATATTTACATTTATTCGCCCCTGACCTGCAACAGCGCTAAGCATAAAAAGTAACCTGACTGGTTCGAAACAGACAGAAAGCCAATTAGATAACTTTTATATTCTTACAAAGTTGGGTAAATTATTTAGAAATGTCATCAAAACAAATTATGTCTTTGCACCTTGATGACTTGCCTCTTGGTTTAACATAATACTTTTAGATTTGATGTGCCCAATGAATAAAGAGCTTTTATATATGCTTCACCGGCATAAATTCCAATCACTTTGTTCTTTCCTGGCAAATTTGAAACTTTGACTTCTTATAAATTGGTTTATTAGGAGACAATAGTATTAATATTTTTTTCATGAGATTTTCTTTGAAATGTATGAACCACCTACAACTCATAAAAGGCATCATGGTAAAGTTGTTTACATAGAATCATTGATTTGAATTCAATTCCCTTGAATTTCAAAATGTTCAAGGATTCAAAGAATATTTATTTAGAACACAGGTAAATTAAAAGAGAATAATGACTAAAAGCAAACTTCTTAACCCAAAGGCAATAGTTGTATTGCCTTGTGAGGCTGATGAAATTTATTTGAAAGTTCACAGTTTTCAGTAACCCACCTCTGTATTAAAGAGACTTGACAGAAATATTTCTCACAGTGGGAAACATTTTTAGGATCAAATATCATTTCCATCTTTTAAAATCTTAGATTCATCACAACAGTAAGTTATTGTCAGGGAGAAGAATTTAAAATCACCAACCAAAGAGAAAATTTTGTTCTAAGTGATTCATCATTACAGTATTTCATATTTATATCCATATTTCATGTGAGACTATAAAATTACCTCTTCCTTATATTCTTTTTATGTGCTTAGAAAAAAAAAACTGAGGGTTTCATTTTTTTCAAAGCAGAGGCTTGTAAACATAATGTCTTTTACTATATTCTTTATTAAAGAGACTTCATTTAGACAGGAAAAGGGTGTAATACAGTATTTTACCTCTGATTCTTTATAATTATTGCCATCCTTATTATTTGTGAAGTGTAGCATAAGCTATTATAAAACTTAGGGCTGCTCAAAGTTTCCATCTTAAGTCTGAGACAGATGTTATAGCAATAAATGTATTTTTTCAATTATGCACAAATTTATCACTTGACAAAGATAAAAAAAACCAACCTATATCAAATAATCACAAATAAGAGAGACAGTCAAAAAGAGAAGAGCCCTAATGGTAATGAAGTTTTTTTTAGAAGAAACACATGTCTATTGGTTGCGCTTCTTATTCTTGATTTGAAATTTAGCTCTAAATCTTGGTTAGTTTTAACCTTTCTGAGGCAAGAGATTCTTTAGGTCAGCTCATATTTTATTGAGTCTTAAAGTTTTAAGAGTGTTGAAGTGACAAAAAAAATGAAGGACAGCAATTATTGGCCAAGCCCATGGAGGGCAACACAACCAACATGTAAGACCATTGCATTTAAATAAAGATCTAATCTGGGTGTAGTATATTTTAATTTTTTTTTGCTAACAAAATAAAAAGCTGTTATGTAGCTTTGCCCCCAAAGTGCCTATTATAGGCTAACACTTTTACAGAAGAAATTTGCCTCTTTGTTAGTGAATAGAAGGATGACACTTCAATCTATTCTGGCTACAGTGATTAGACAAGTGTTTTGTCAATAATGTCTAAGTACTGCTATGCTTTAAGATACGAAATTGTTGTCAGAAATGAATAAAAGGGTATATAATACTCTTTCCCAAATAAAATCAGCCACTTTGAAACATTACATGGATTTTGAAATTGACACAACAACTGTAAATGTAAATGAAGAGAAGAACTGTCTGTAAAATTTGTTGTTATAGGTAACTTTCAGGTAAACATACACAGCAGATCTTCACTTTCTCATCAAGGGCTTACACCATATAAATATGTTCTGATTGGGTTTAGATCTCTAGGTGCCCAGCTCCTTTGATGCTATGATAATTTGCTGTGATTAGATACCTTAGATCCACAAATTCCACGGAAATGAAGGTTGTTAGTCGAGTTCCAAACCTTTATAATAGGAATATAAATGTAGTCAAATTCTTCAAATTTACTGACTGATATCTCTTGAATTATCAAATTGCAACACACGTTATTCACATTTTTTGTGATAAGCACTTTTAAGTTTTAAGGAAAACTTCAATTTCAGTTTTCAGTATGCAATGGAGAAAAGGTTAAAAATAAATAAATAACCTATTTCCCTCCTACGAATTTGATTCGGCAAACCAAAGAGAATTTTTCGATTTTTTATTAACAAAGGCTTTTGATGAAGACAAAGAAACATTAAATTAATTTACCTGTTGTGCCGCTGCTGATGCCATGTCTTCCCCCTTTCAAGTGACGATCTGCAAATGAACAAGGCTTTAAGCTTACAGCTATTTCTTTGTAGCTCTGAGTTGCGCAGCAACAGGGGAGACCACCATTTAAATGCCAGTATGCACGTGATCTGTAAAAAGCTTGACTTCTCTTACGAAAAAGGGTAAACTCTGAAACGAAGTTAACTCAATAGAAAAACAGTCTGCTGATATCGAATTTTTTTTATTGCTGTTTGACCAAGAAGTTATTCAGCAATGTTGATGTATTGTAACGCTGCAGTGAAGGCTCTAATCTAGATTTAGATGTAGATAGATTAAGGTACAATTCCTCTGGAAGCAAAATGTAGTGGTGACACCATTGCTTCTATGAGATTATTTGAAAAAATGCAAGAAATTATCAATATTCCGCGTGCTTGCATCTTACTCATGTAATCTAGATGTGGGATTACTTAGAAATCAAGACGGCCATGAATACAACAAATGAATCTGCAGTTGATGGGAAACACCTTAGTGATGCACAGGTAACTCCTGATTTTTGCATCAGGAATTGTCATTGTTAAAAAAATCTTTTGTGTTTACTTATTTTTATAGGCCTAAATCTTGGGCAAGATCTAGATCTAGATCTGTATTAAATATAAGTGTTGCATAGATTTTCTAAGTACAAATTTTAGTTTTTCTGGACCGCTATCCAAGGCGATGATCAGGTGCCTTCTACTTCTAGCATGATGATCACAACATATTTTGCACTCTGCCTGCCCCCACCCCCTCCCAAACACAAACTCTCTCCCCCTTCCTCCTGCCACTCTTTCACATACTTTCTCCATCCTCCCCCCACACCACACACATACTCTCTCCATGCTCCCCCCCACACCCACATACTCTCTCTCTGCATGCCAGTATTATTCAATGATAACTTGGAGGCATCATGTTTTCATCCCCAGCTAAAGGCAGTGTCCATTATCAGCTTGCTGACCTCAGGAACAAGGTGATGGTTTTTTTAAGTTATTTCATGCTGTAGAAGTGTTTGAAAGAATCACATGAAATTTTTTTTTTATGTGTGTGTGCCTTGTCTTTACCATAAGACTTAAGAGTGTGTTTGTTTTATTTTATTTTTTTTTAAGTTAGTTTGTATGTGTGTTGTTTTTTTTATTTGAGTTTATTTTCACTTCCAGTCAGGAAAATCTGCTTGATAATTTGTCAAGTTGGCTTGAAAAAATAAACTGGGGCATAATGTACTTATATTTTTTTGATCAATGTTGGTGAAAGTTTGCTTACTTGGAATGCGTTTGAATTAAGGTGTCTTTGATTATTTTGATATAAATTGTTATGTCATTAACAAGGTTGCTTCCATGCCCCTTTATTTATTTAAGGCTATTTTGAACATTTTTCAGCTCGTTATATTTCTCCTAAAGTTTTCTTTCATTTTTCTCCATCTTAGGCTTGGTCATAATGTTTCTTTTTCTGAAGAGTATTTCAGTGTCACCATTTTACTTAGCAAAATTTTTTTTCCTTCTCTCTGTGGTGCAGCTGTCTTGGCTCATTCTCTGTATTATTATGCTCGATGTATTACAAGCGAGTGTTTTATCCAGAGGTGAATATGTTTTAGCTATTAAGTTATTTTAATTAGCAGATTTACAGTTAAATTGGTTTTATCAGTCTCTTTGTTTGTTGTAATGTTATCTTAAAAACTGTTTGCTGCTCATGTTGACATAAGATGCTATATCATTAATTAAATTGGATTTAGTACAGTGTGAAAGAAAAAGATTTATAGATTAGAATTAGTGAAAAAATTAAGCTCATCTTATATTTCATGTTGTTATCCTTGCAAAACAAACTATAAAAATATTCTTGTAGGAAATCATGTATGTTAATTTATTATATTTTCCAAAATATTAATTTATTGCTGTAGAGTTTTAAAAAAATCTATCTTCCCATTTTGTATTTATCTCACTGATTAACCAAATTATAGTAATTGTAACCATTCCTATTTCTTTTTTTAGAAAACTTATGGACGTATGTCAAGTTTACTCATTAAAAGTAGGTTCAAATATATATCTAAAGTAGCACCTAGTAAGACCCATTAAGGCCTGCCTCTCTTTTCTCAAAGTTGCACTCGATTTTTTTACAGATATTTCCTACCTTCCATCTGGCTGTAGCAGATGTGGCAGCATCACTGTCTCTGCTCATTAGCTCTATAATCTTTATGTCTGATGCAACTGGATTTCCTGGAGCGGACGGCCCTTGTGACTACTTTATGACTCTTGTGACGGTGAGGGAACCTTTTTCACCTGCGTACTTCTTTTCTTTAATTTTTTTTTTTACCATTGCATCTAATAAATTTTGCAATATCATGGTCTTAAACAGTGTGAGTTCCTGTCATACATGACAAAAATTGGTGCCCTCTATGCAAACTATTGCTAACTTTGCTGACTGTAGGGCAGTTTGTCATCTATAAGATTTTTAAATATCTCAAAATAAGAGTTAAAGAGTTATTTTTTTTTTTATTAATAATTAACATAAAACCTTAAAAACTATTGAATTATCATCTTTGAACAAATTTCTTGTGACATAATAAATAAATGAATTACAATTTAAATTAGGATGTGAAATCCATTTTGCTTTTTAGATGAAAAGAAAAATAGTTATGAGTAGTGAAATTTCGCAAAATGAGGGTGGTTAGCATCCCTCTTTCTATGATTTTTTTTTTACCTTTTTGCTTTGAAATTGTCATAGAGATCATTTGATGCATGAAAAATAAGGGTTTGCTCTTTTTTTTCCTTCCTTTTGACAGAGTTTGTATACAAGTGCCTTCTTGTTGACCTTGGCATATGCCATGGAGGCTTTGTTTAGATTTAGGCGAAGACTTTCTGATGCTTTGAATTTGGAAAATTTGCAAGTACGTTCTTTTCTTTTTATGTGTGTGTGTAGTGATTTTATGATTTTATGCAAGACATGACTGCAGTCAGTTTCAGTCAAACTGCTTAGGAAAATGTACAACTTGTTGAGTTATAAGAAATTCTAGTATATTATCGAATCACAAAATAAATTTATGGGGACTTCAAAACAGCTGCAAGTCAAATTGTAAGTATGAGGGTTCAATAGATAAAAACTTTACTTTATTTTCTGCCGTTACTCAAATACATGTATTAAATTTTTTTATATACTGGTATTTCTTAGTGATCTTTCTTTTATAGGCTTGGTTCATAAGTTCAAAAGTACTACTTTAGAAGTGAAATTGTTCACAATTGCCAGAATGACACATAATTGCTAACTCAATGTAGAAAGGAAGAATAAATTATTAGTTAGGGAAATGAATCTAATTTATTTTGATTGGGGCAAGTTTTATTTATTTTTCAAATGCAGATTGCAATTTTTGCATCAATTAATACCAAACTGCAAATCTTTACCTGTATTTCTTATTAGTGAATTGTACTTATTTGAGGGTGGGGTCATTGCTTGTACAATTTGAAATTTGATGTTAAACATTATTTGGCAGGTTAGAGTCATGAGCAGTCGCTGGATGTTGCTGATCTACATCAGTGCTTGGTGAGTCAAGGCTTCACTTTTAGTCATTACAGCCCATATTTTGTTTTAGTTTCATATTTGAGATGTAAGTGGGTAAAGTGTTGGGAATCCATTTTGAAATTGTTGTTGCAATAGGGCTACTTGTTAGAACAATTAAAAAAAATAGTTTTCAAAGCATGATCACTATTAGTAAAATTGTTGCATTTTACTTACTTATTGTTATTTCTCTTGAATCAACAATGCGATACTGATTAGTTTGCAAGAAAGCACCATTTAAAAGTTTTGATTTTTTTTTTAATGCAAAAAAGACTGGTGCGAACACTAGTTTTACTATTGTGCCTACATTCACTTCTTAAAGTTAATTAATAGATATCAAAGTTTAAATTTTTACTTTTTTGATAGGGTCTTTCCTCTTGGTATGGCTACTGTTCTCATGATTGTCATGCGAAAACTCAACAATAAAGATGCTAGTGGTGGCTTTACCAGAATTTACCCACAGCAGTGTTCATCGTAAGTCCATTTCAAACCTATAACTCCCACCTTTTCTAAAATTTATTCAATGAAAATATTTATTTCTGTAGGAGTTTCTATTAATATTTTAGCCTTTCAAGTTCAATCAAATTTTTTTTTCTTGCTTTCAATGCTTTGTGAGAATGAAACTTTTTATTTTTTTCTATCCTTTTCATCTGTTGATTTAAAATACTTTTATGTTGATTACAGATTAGTTTTATTATTATTGTTAATTATTTTTTTTTTTTTTAGAAAAAAACTTCTAATGTTCTTATCCTTTATTTTTGCACAGATGCTTTGCAGATTTCAGATTTAATGAGGAATATTGTTGGGTAAGAACTTTGTCGTCTCTTTCCCCATAATTTTTCTATATTCGCATAGTAATGGTATTATACACAATGTCTCCAGTAATAAGAGAGAAAAAAATTTCCATAATAACCCTGGAGTTTTAGTTCATGACTCCATGCCAGGAAAAAAGTATCCATTTTGAAAAAAAAAAATAAGAAAGCAAGCTTAAGGATTTTCAGTAAAAAGAATTCTCTTGCAAAAAATCTGACTAATGATAGAAATCTGAGATCATACAAGGTAAAGGCATCAGATTTCTATTCCCTTTAAAGTCTTTCCTACCGCTGTTTTTTTTTCCCTTTTATCCTCGTTACAAAATAACTGCTGCCTATGGTTTAGTTGCCTTTACTTTCTCAATAACCCATATCATGTCTAAAGACTAATACAGACTTGATTCAGAGAACTTACAGGATCTGTGACCGAACATTTTTTGTCCCTTTTTTCTGATTCCCTTTCTAAGAGAGAATACTATCTGTGAACTGAGGAGAGCCTTTAAAAGAGATAGGTGCGGATCGTAATTTTAATAATTTATTGAGTGAACAAGTGTTTGTTATTTTTTGCTACTCTCTCTATAAATTGTGAGGTAGAGGATCACATTCAGTTTGATATTGGACAAAATGGTTTAAAATAGTTAACCTGAGATAGCTCCGTAGGGAAATGTGTTTCATTATAAACTTTAGGTTTGTGCTAAGTAGTCTTGAATCAGAAATTATAAAGCAAAAACGTGTCACGTCAAATTTTTGAAACTTGTATGCAATTTAGTTTGAAAATTAAAGCAAAGGGTAATCATATAAAAACATTTTTAAAAACATGAGGTTTTAGATAAAGGTGAGCTGTTACGAAATTGTTGAAAAATATATTTGATAATGAATGGAAAGAACAGATAGTCTAGAAATATGTAGCCCTATTAAAAGAAAAACAAAACTATCATATAAAGACACAGAGAAATATCAATCACCACTGAGTTTGTAACAAGAAAATTGTAGACAAATTCATATCACTGCAAAGCCTGAGTTAAAGGATGTATTTTGAAAATGTGGAGAAACATTTCACCTTAAGATGTGAAGTAAAGGGAAAGTAGGCCTATCTAAAAATTGTATAAAATTGCACTGAAGTGTGATGTAGGAGAAATCTATATAAAAAAAAATGTTTTACTTCACTCGGTACAATAAGCCTCGTTTGCTAGGGAAAGACATTAAAAAAATCAACTCATTTTCCTTCTTATTTTTTTAAATGCTTTTTACATGCTTTCACAATTTCAGGAGGAAGTAGAAAATGGAAAATACTGGCATTATGTAATACGTCTTATCTTCCTCCTACCATTGATGGTTGTTATGGCTGCAAATTTGGTAAGTTTTTAATGTTTATAAAATTGTGTGTGCTGATATTGATTTATTCTTAAAAAGTATTGCTGATGTTGCTTTTTTTTGTTTTGTTTTTTTGATGAATGATGACATTTTTAATGGCAATGAAATATATGAACAATGGTATAGAACTCAACTTTATTGTGTGTACATTTTCTTTCTTTTGTTTTTACAGGATGATTTGTCTACTTTGGAAGTTAGTGTAGAAATGTTTTTGTTTTATTTTGTTGCCTGTACAAAGACATAACTTTTCAAAAACAGATCTTTGAGAATTTAATATGTATATCTATTTGGACACCACTTTTTAAATGCAAAGCATACAGATTCACATGAATTTTGTTTAAGTATAACAGCTTAGTCTTTTGACAACATGATACTCATAAACCTTTTTGCTGTATCAGAATATTAATTTTAGTATATGTTTGTGAGGATCTTCTTGGGGAATAAAATTTTGGCAACTTTTCCACATCAGGTCTACATCTTTTTCCACTGTCTGTCTTCATCATAATTGCGATGTTAAGCACAAAAAAACACATAAATATTGGAGTAAGTTTTCCTCAGGGCTAACTCATGCATGTTTTGGAAGCAAGCCAAAATCATGCAATTAAACTTATGTGTCATGTGCATTTCTCATTCACACCATTCCTTAAAATTTGGCATTTTTCCTTGCTAAAGATGTCTTACATGTCTATTCTGCAGCATGCATCAATTACTAAAATCATGCTAAAACGTTACTGAGAGGAACTTAAATATCTGGCTCTAAAATGTAACAAGAACATATTTAGATGCATCAAAGTCAACCTTAAAAAGATGCAAGGATGAGATGACAGCAATTATGAACAGCAGATAGAAAAACATTTTAGATAACTTTTACAATTATATTATCAAACACTGAGCTTTAAAATGATAGATAAAAAATGATATGTGGCATGGCATAGATAGGAAGTATTATTCATGTGAGGAAAAATAGTAATTTATTGTAACTCTTTGGCCGATTATATTGTCTTATTTGTTTGAATATAGTAATTTTTGTTGGAAAGTGCTTTAAGTTTTTCTTATATTTTTTTTTGTTCTATGCAGGGTTTGTATGTTCTCATAAATCAAGCTTTCAAACAAGTGGCAATGAGAAGAGGTAATATATATATATATATATATATATATATATATATATATATATATATATATATATATATATATATATATATATATATAAGAAATTCCATTCATAATAGAGTAATGAATCTTTTTTTTTTAATTCTTTTTTGCTTGTGATAACAGGAAAATAATCACTGGTTTAAGTATGTTTTTTTCTTACTAGTCATATAGTTACTTACGATTTGTAAAATAAAAAAATGTGGTATCACTTTGCTTTTCACTATTTTCAGTGTACAAAAAATTTTAAAAAAATTTTCTTGCTCAAAACTTTTTTAGACTGTTAAATAGAGTTTGGTCGTCAAGAGTAACATAGATTCTAGAGTTTGCTCAGTGTTATTTCTAGAACTAAGCAAGCTAACTAGTTTATATAAATGGAAATTTTTGTGACTCTTGCATATGGCTCCATAATACAAATTATTTATGTCAGGCGTTTTACTGGGTGGTTATGCAATGGATCACTTTTATTCATGTCAGGTCTCTTAAGTTATCATCAGCGTCAAGAGGAGAGTGTCCTGAACCGGAAAGCTGCTCTTTACCAGACAGTGTTTTTTATTTGCTGGTTCCCATGTAAGTTATAGTATAGATTTCCTTTTTTTCTCAGCCTTTGATACATGGACCTTATGGTGAACAAAGACATGTCCTGATGTCTCATTGTCATGATTTCTCGCTGTTTTCTTTTTCCTTTACACAGCATCTTTTATTGGAATTTTTTTTTTCATGATTGAATTTGAATGTTTTGTTTTTTTTCTTGATCTTTAATTTGAGGTATGGAGAAGTGTCTACATAATGTGAGCAGTCTCAAAAAAAATTTTGAACACTATCCCTAAATCTCAATTTGGAAGTTTAGATTTTGAATGAAGTAGAAACAGTGGCAAATAATAATGTTCAGTTCAATGAGTGCAATGATCAATAAACATACACCGTAGCTCTCCTTTTTTTCTTCTCTCGTTTGGTGCGTGGGATGCTGGAATGCTATGGCGTTTACTGATTTGAATGTTAGCCTGAAGCAACATGATATGAAAAAAGTATGAAATTGAAATGCAATTTTATGGCAAATAACATATTCCATGGATAAATGTAAGCTGTCCGTGGTTATGTATATTCATATAAAAGAATAAAGTGATTCTCTGTAGTAATATTTCACAACCCCTGACGAAAATGTGTTTGATTTTCATTTCAGCCATCATTCTGGGCATTGCCTCCTTCACAGAGAACTATGACATGGAGAGTTATTTCTGGCTAGTAGTGCTGCAGGTGGGTTCTCTCAGTGACACTCTGGGTTATACTTAGAGTTGTCAATAATCAGTGAATCCCTCTGGCGTTATACTTATAGTTGTCCATAATCAGTGAAGTACTCTGGATTATACTTATAGTTGTCAATAATCTGTGAAGCACTCTGGGCTATACTTATAGTTGTCAATAATCAGTGAAGTACTCTGGGTTATACTTATAGTTGTCAATCAGTGAAGTACTCTGGGTTATACTTATAGTTGTCAATAATCAGTAAAACACTCTGGGTTATACTTATAGTTGTCAATAATCAATAAAACACTCTGGGTTATACTTATAGTTGTCCATAATCAATGAAGTACTCTGGGTTATACTTATAGTTGTCAATAATCAGTGAAGTACTCTGGGCTATACTTATAGTTGTCCATAATCAATGAAGTACTGTGGGCTATACTTAAAGTTGTCAATAATCAGTGAAGTACTCTGGGTTATACTTATAGTTGTCTATAATCACTTTTTTAAGAGACCACCAAAGGCAAATGAGTTGATGTATAGTCATATCAACCCTGCTTTGGTTATTGAAATTGTGGGATTACAATGTTGCGGCAAGCTTTATTAAGCAAATGGTGCAGATTTTTTAGGAAGCACATGGTAATAAAAAACAGTTTAATAGAGTTTGTTTGTGCGTGTAGGTTGTTAAACAAGACACAGGACTTTCACTTGTTTATTTTCCTATCTTGCTGTATGATGGGAGCATGGTGATTTACAATGCGCCACAGCACACACTTGGGGTACTGCAGTTCTGACATCCCTTTATAAGATTGTGCAAATCTTGGGTGATTGCAAAACTCTGTTACCACATAAAATGGATATTATGGAATTTTTTCTTGCACAGCCCTTTGTGTTGAGATAATATATGGGAAAAAAACTAGAATCATTAATATATGCACAAAGAACAAAAATAACGTTAAGAAAAGAACATTCTTAGCACACTTCAAGTATTTACTACTGTTATAAGCAAAAGTTGTTCAGAGGTTGATTGATTGATGTTCTGTACAATTTCAAATCCCGATGGAGACGTGAGAAAAATTTTTTTTCATGTGTTTTATACATCAGAGGACCATGTGATAGTTATGCAATTGAAAATGAGAAAAATAGACGGAAAGAATTGGTCGCACATGAATAAGAAATGGGGATAAAATCTCTCGTCTAATAATCATCTAAAATGTCACTTAAAAAGGCAAATATAAAAAAAAAAAACAGTCGGCAATCCTATATTAATTTCTACCAATGAATTGTTAATTTATTTTAAATGCACTGTTGTTTATCTTCTTTCATTTACCCACTTACCTTGATAGGTTGAGCATGTTAATAACTACTAACACAAACTTTATAAGTTTTTCATTATTAAAATTTAAAAACTCCTTTTTTCCTACAATACCTCAGGCTTTGCTGGGGCCTCTTCAAGGCATCTGTAACAGTTTTCTGTACGGCTGGAGGAGAGACAGTTTTCGTCGTGCGCTGTCAGAAAGGTCTTCGCTCCTCAGCGCAAACCGTGCAACTGCAATGTCAGTCACCCTCTAGTTTAGATGTCTGTGCATGTGCGTGTTCAGCAACCTCCACCACCCCTCCTCAAATTACATACATTGAAAAAATTTTTCAAAGGTGTTTCTTGAGTTAACTCAAAATATTGAAATCAGCCGCTTCCAGGTTGCTCATACAGGAAAATCTGTCCCTTAATTTTAGACCACACAGTTGTTGTTCTTTCTTTTTCTTTTACCTAGACATGCAGCCACAGCTTTTTCCCATCAATTTTAGCATTTTGATCCATTCTTTTGGGCCAAAGATGGTTTCATTCAGTTTGCAATAGATTGTAACATTTTATTTTTACTGAAATCTCTTTAAGGATATAAGATATTTGTTTCATACTATGCAGAATAAAAAAAGTGATCAAATAAACTAAGAATTCTAGAAACAATGAATTCTTATAAACGGTGGAGAATAAAGAATCACTTCAAAGATTTGGATGGGGGTAGTAATCCTTTTTTGTTCCTTTTTTTTTTTTTTTGAATGAACATATGCAGTGGTATCTGCTTAAAGTCAGCTCTCACTCGAAGTCAATGGCCTAGCTAAGTTAGTGTAGTCTGGCATGCTTGTGACAGCAATAAAGAAAGGTGCATACAGCATTGGCAGGATGGCGGCTGAGTGTGTCTAGATCTAGCTCTAACTTATCATGGACTCACATCATTTGAGGCAAACAGTGCAGTTTTCTCCCCACTGCTGCAATTGCAACCTTTTCACAGACTCCAATAATACGAAACAATTATTTTTTAAAATCAGACCTTTTTTTGTGTGTGTGAAATCAAAACAAAAGTAATGATAGTCCCAAGCCCATTTTTAAAGAGGGTAAAGCTGAAAAAAATATAGGAAGAATTGTTGGTATGTACACAAATTCTGTGTATTTGTGTAGTACATCAAGTTGTTTAAATAAATCTCTTTTCAAATTTGGATGGTTTTCTCTTTACCTAAATAACTTGTATAAATTTATCACACTATAGCTGTATGTAACGAAATGGAGACTCTGCAAAGGGAGACCCCTATCATAAGCAACGAAAGGGAGACAACCTATATGATGAATTTTTGGACTTGCTTACTGGAAGCCAACACCTTTTTTTGGTCTGGAGGTGTTGACTTTAAGCGGATTCCACTGTATTTTGTAGGAATATCTTTGAAACTAACGAAACAAATTTGGGTTGTCTCTATTGAGTGGGTATTATTTAAGGGATTAAATTGAAGTTTTTTTTTCTTTAAATTTGTCGCACTTCCTTTTCTTAATGAAATAAGATTTAAATCTTGTTGGTAAATTTATTCACTAATTTGCACTATGCTTTTGATTTAAATTTTTTTTAATTTCTGTAATGGACCATCTCGTCTCAAGTGAAAGTTTTGTTCCTTTTGCTAAACTGACATTTGTTGAACATCATGACATGAATTTTACTTAGATCTGTCTTAAGTCATGTAATTGTCTCTGGTGGGCCTCTCTTCTTTTGTTACTCATTCTAAACCCTGTTTTGGTCTTCTTTTTTTTTAATGTATCAATTTACATTGCATTGAGCTTTTGCCTTTTAACCACAAAATGGTCCTATAGGTTTGTGTACAGAAGTTTTTTTCTTTAATCTTCTTTTAGGCTTTACGTGATATTGTTTTGGCTATTTTTTGTTACCCAATTTTTGCCACCTTACTTTGTCTTCAATTTATGATTTTCAACAATTTCTGTGTACCAATTTCTGGGTATTGAGATGTGCAAACTGTTGTTTTGATACCAAATAATTTATTTCAGCGCTGACAGTTTTTAGATTCAGAGAGCACCTGCTGTGGGTATGTGTCAGTGCAACGGTTAGTGTTTTTATTCTACAAACTCTCAATTTGAAGTCAATGCCTGGATAAGGTTTGAGAATTTTTTGGTCTAAAGTGGATGTTTTGCATGTTTTTAGAAACTTATCAAGGTACAAGAAAATAAAAGCCAGCATGTGACACAATTTATTATGTTGGACACTGAGCTGAATGATAGGCAAAGCATTTTTCCTAGTTGACCTTTGTATGCACTTGGGAGCAGAAGCAGAAGTTAGTATTTTATCCCCATTACTGCAGGAATTGACTTTCTAAATGCTATATGTGATTGTAGACCAAGCCTCTCTTTTTTTTTTTTTTCATTTGCTGTATTTGCATGCATTGTTATTATTGGAAGCAGTGAAGCCTTGATTTTCTTAAACTCTTTTATCCTCTCTAGCATGAAAATTTGTGTGCTGTGAAAAGTAAGCAGGGTCCTTAGTATTTAAGAATGTATGCATAGACGAATATCGCTGAATGTGATTATATAAATTATTTAAAGTCATGAATTAAATAGAAACCAAAAAACTTCATCAAGTAATTTTCAAAACTTGCTTTTGTTAAATTGAAATGTTTATTCTTAGAAGACCGCCACCAATTTTATATATCTTGATTGTCATGGTTTCTTCTGTCTCCTAGAGGTGTAATTTTTTTTCTTATTTTAATTGCACGTTTAAAATTATCTGAGACGATTAAATACCAGATTTGATATTAGTCACAGATTTTTTTTGGGTCCATTTTAGCTTTTTAACAAGAAAAGCTCTGACTTAGTACTTTCTGAGTTAGCTTCACCACTTTTATAGAAATCATTACTTTGTTTTGGGGAAAAGTCTATGACATATGAATCTCACAAAAAATTGTTTTAAAGTTCACTTCTCTTTTCCTTTGACACCTCATATTTGTGTTGTCTCAAAGCCCACCATCATATGTAAGTTATTTCTATTTAAAGATGCCTGTGACTCGATGTTATGTAAAATCAAATTGAAAAGCATTTCTTAAGAAATAAATTTGAAGCAGCAGAACTAAAGGAGTCAGAATGGGACATGGTTGACTGTTAAAAAAATTATGATCCAATCAAAAGGGGATTGTGTACTTCAGGGATTAGCATAGTGCAGCACAGAGGAGCGTGAATAGAGCATGCTCTAAATATTTCTGTTCCTAAGAAAAGAAAGAAAAAAAAAAAACTTTAAAATTATAGATTTTATTTATGAGTTGCCTTATAGATCAAATAATGACCATTATAAGGAATGATAATTTACAGAGTTTTGCTACATGATTGTATGAGCTTTTTCCAATCGCCATAAGCAATAAGAAAAAATATAACAATATCATTTTGTTGCAGATTATCTTTTTTCTCAATTTTGTTGTCAATGTAGTCTTTCCTGACTTGAACATGCCCACCTTTGAACTAGCTTAGTGCTTTTGAATGATTTCTTTATTGGTTGATAAGGAAACAAAAAACTGAGGGCTGATTCATGCTTTTACTTATTTTATGTTTGAAAAAATTTTGAATGGAACTCTGCAGCCTAACTGAACTCCTCACCCAAAAAAATGTAATTATCTAATTGAACTATAGAAGGTTTTCCAAGTTGTTTTCCTAAAACCTAAAAATAGTTTTCTTAAACAAAACAAGTCTATTCAAGACACACCAAGCCTAGATTATAAAGTACGGTATCTGTATTTGATCATCTAAATGAGGGGGAAAAGTTGCTTGCTGCAGGGCCATGATAAAAAATTTACATGACAGAATATGACTATGCAATACATTATCTTGAAATCAAGAGTTGACTACCTGAGCTGGAAGCTAGATTTTATCCCTTGATGTCTTAATAAGAGTCATATTTCTATGCCAAAAAAAGTGTGTATAAGGGGGGGGGGGCAACTCTCATGTTATCAACTAATCTCATTCTCTATAGTAAATCGTTGTAAAACGCTGCTCTACTCAATTTTTTTTTTAAAGGGCTAAGAGTCTCAAAGACCAGCATGAGCTGTATAGAGCTTTCATCATGACCCTAATATCCACTTGCACATTGAGTAATTTTACATAATAAATTCTTCATTGCAGTTGTTTTTATCTTGATATGACCCGGACACTTAAATTATTTATCTTGTCAGAAGCATGAATTTTGCTAATTTATTCTACGTTAACCAGAACCGTATCCAATTATATACATATATATATATTATATTTATTTATTAATTTTATATGGCATTATAATTAGTGAAAATAATGAAACAACTTCTGTGTAATTTTTGCAATCTTATCTTTTTAAAACAACAGTTATACTTTTCAGTTACAATTTATTCACTTGAAGCTATACTAATTGTAATTCATTTTTTTCTTTATCTTGTAAGTAAGTATTTAAATCATTTTACTTTTAGGATGAATTTAAAATATTTCTCTGGCCTTTTAAAATCATTTCATCAAGCAAATAACCTTGTTATTTACTGTGCATTGTCTGTTCAATAGCTTTACTTGAAAAAGAAATTACTTTTATTTTCATTTGTTCCACAGCATTCTCTTCAGAACTGCTTTAATAATAATTAGACAAAATTAGTGGAAATATGTTCCATTTCTGCCATATTTGTGATTTACTGTTGATCATTAAGGCAATATTTTCATCGTGCTCATCAGCTTTTTCTATGTTGTGATTTTTATACACTGTTGATGTAGGCTTTGATTGATTTTTGATGTTTTGACATCTGTTATATGTTGCCCTAGTCTCAGTATTTTCAATTTTTTACTAATAGAAATTTAGAAGGTGCCATGTTCACAGTTTTTTGTATGTGCTTTGAGCTCTGCTTTTGCCTTTGTGTTGGTGTATGTTTACCCTTTGCACAAGGTTTTTTTCTAGAATCCTTTAAAAAATAAACACAAATTTGTCCAATAAAAAGTGAGTTTCCTAACATTTTACACCTTTTTTTTCATTTATTAGGGAAACATGCTTCATATTGAAAAAGATTATCTGAACTTTTCAAAGATCAAAATCAAATCAGAGTGCAAAACTGTCTAATGGTATTTTGAATAATGTACTTAAGTGTGATATGAAAATTCAATTAAATCAAATATGAAGACAATGCAAAAAAAAAATATATAAATAAAATGATTTATTTTAAAACTATGTGTATGAAAGAAAGACACAAGTGGTCACATTTACTGAAAAATATGTCATTATGATTATGAAACGTATGCCAAGCTAGTGTGTTTTGATACAGAAAAAATATATCATTCTTGATGGCAAGATTTTGTGAACCCCATACAGGTCATCTGTTCAGGACAGAGAAGAAACTCGCACAGGACCTTGGCTTCATTTGCTTGAAGAGATTGGCTAATGAAATGTCATAGAATTACACGTTAGAGGATTTTGACCAGTTTTTGTTTATGCATGAGTATTAACAACAGGCTACTACAATGTTTAATTGCAAGATTGCTATTGAGTTCTAGGCCTCGCCATTCTTCAAAAAATAGTTAACAACTACCAGCCATGTGTGAGGAAGTGGGGGAGGCCAAATGTGCTTCATATCTTTTGATTTGTTTTAATTTTAAAAGTGATGACTCTGTGTCTTCTCTATTGAATTATGGAAAGTGAGGCAGGTGTTGTTTTTTTTTGTGGAAATATTTATGAAGGAAAAAATGCAGGGGAAAAGCAATTGTATTGAAATTATGTTCTCTTGTGAAACCTTTTTTTTTTTGTTTGTGTAGCCTACGGAAGCTCCTACAGGCAAGCCTGTATAATATACGAAAATATTTATTTTAAGAAGAAAAAAAAACTCAGTGTTTTTGAAGGTTGTGAGGTAGTTGATGAAAAAAGCTATTGCAATACCTTTGTTTAATTTTTTTTTTAGATTTATATATATCTGGGCAAAAACTTATATTCTCAAACTTGGATGAGCAGAAGTATGTAACTACGTGTCTTAATTTATCTATATGTTATGCATTGGTGTCTTTTACTCTCCAATCTATAGATTATGTGCATTTCAATTTATTTCTTTTAATAGCTATATTCTAGATCAGCTTTGTACTTAGGTATTCATAGCACTTGACACTGGGGGAGGTAGTTTTTCAATCACAAACTCTTTGACCTTCATACCCTGTACTTACATTCTATGAATCATAGTAATTTTAAAAAAGTCAGCAGTCTTGTGGAGAATCTATTTGTTTTCAATCTGAAATAATCATAATCTATCATGATCAATGGAATATCACCTACTGGCCTATTGCTTTGAGCAAGGGAAAACGGTTGTTGTAATTGTGAATAAGAGACAACAATTTTTTTTTCTCCTTCATTCTTTAAAAAAATTTGTTACAGTGTATATATGCAGTTCAGTTGGATTATATTTAATTTAATGGACTGATTGTATTAGTGAGGGCTTTGCAGTGTAATTAAGACAAGGGAATATTACAAATTTTTGCAGGATTATTTTTTTTTCAACTGTAGTATTTAAGGTGCCCTAAATTTTGGTATTTTACAAGGGATCTGAAATCTTTGTGTTCTAAGGAAATTCCTTTCTCTGGATCTCAACTTTTGGCTTCATATTGATCTAAGCCATCAAAAGACTGGCTTTTCAAATGGATTTGTTTTGATTTCAATCTTATTCTGATTTTTTCATTCATTTGATTCTCTCAAGTTTAATTCATTATTAATAAGAATTACATGTATGACTTATGATATTGCTTATCACTTCTGCTATTACACATCCACATTTAAAATAACTTTAAAACAACTGCTCTAGGCTTTATTGTTATATGCTTTATCTGACTTTTCAATGTGTTGTTGCATAAAATGATATTTAATAAGGCTTTTTATCTAAAACTACAAAAATGACAACTTAAACTTCCATTTGTCTTTCTCTTTAAGCCTTGCCATAAAAATTGGTAATTACTTTAATTTTATATTCTTCTTCTCTGAAGCCATTTGGACATCTTAATCAATGGCCAGAATTTAATTCTTGAAAATATATTCTCTGTTCTCTAATACCATTGTCTGTACACATAGTCAATTTGCTTTGAGTGTAATGTACATGCAACTTAGTTTTTGTGAAATACAAGCATTTTTTTTTTTTACACCTCTTTACATATGTAACGTGGAACTAAAATTCATAAATATATAGACGATATTGATATTTCAAGTATCAATTTCTGATAGTTCTTTTACATTGAAATTGAAAGACTGTGGACATTGACAGTTAGCGTTTAAGTCTAGAAAGTACTATTCATACAATTTAGTTTTTTCTCCATATCAGTTATTTCATATTTGATATTCAATACTCTTCTTAAACAACTAATGGCCTTTTACAGCAACATTCTGTATTGATATTGTTCAAGCAGAACTCTTGGTGGAACGAACACAAGGTTTAAGATTTTTGCAAAGGATTCCCCTTCAGTAACATACAAATTCCCTTACATTTTTTTAACCTTAAAAATAGTAACAGAATGTTAAAAATCCAAGATGTTTTGAATTTGATGGATATTGACAATGTTAAGATCTTTTAACTTAAGCGTCTTAAGAAAGGAGAAAAAAAAAAAAAAACAGTAATTTTTTAAAGCATTTCCATAATTAGGCAATTTGTTATGATTAATACTTGGAAAATATTATTTACGCAAAACCCATTGCATGGGAAATTGTTGGCCTAATGTTGTTTTGACATTTTTATGTTGACCCCTTAACTTCATATTTTTTCACTGACCTCATTGTTACCATCCTTTCTTTACTGAGGGTGCCTAATACAATTTGTTGTTATGCATTGATAAGGAAATAAAAGGATCTTTATTTATCACCCAACATTTATTGCATTTTTTTATTTTCTAATCTATGTAGAAAAATAATACAATTATAATTATGCTTGGCTCATGGTTTTTGTTTCTAGGCAAAATGAATTGAATGTTCATTTGTTCACTTGTATTAAAAGAAGTATTTGTAGAAATTTAAATCAATGTTGGAATGAACATTTAAAATGATTGGCATAACATCTGCAAATACACGTCTTTGTTTTATTTTCAAACTCATTCTTAAAGTGAGCAAAACTTTTTTTCTTTGCTAGGTACAGTATACCCAAACTTGATTTCTAGTGAATGAAAGCACGAAGGTAAAAATTTAAAATGACCCCTTCAGTAACACACAGAAAATTGACATTCTTTACTAAAAAAATCCAGCGATACAACAAACATTATTCTACTACTAGTATTAGATTTACATTGAATTTCTGATAAATTCATTTATAAAGTTGCAGTGAATCAGTGATCTTGACATATAAAAGCAAGTAACTAGTAAGTTACACGTTTTTAAAAAAAAGCCAGCAAAGAAAAAATATTTCAGATCAATTAGGCTATTATAAATACAATGTGGATGGTAATTTTTCAGTGAGAATTGCACTTTTAGTCTTATATAAACATAGCATGAACTTAGTGAGTTTGTGGAGGGGACAAAGGTTTGATGGACTGAAACCACTGCCAGATAATCTTTGCCATGGTCTTTCCCTCTGTCTTCTTCAAGATAAAAGCATGTTTTAACTTCAGGTTACAGAGCCTGGCATCTGCCTGTGGGAACTGGGCAATAAAATCATAATAGTACTGTTTTGGGACCCAGTCATCTATTGAGCCATAATACAGACTCAGCTTGGAAAGATGTCGCTCTACAAGGTCTTGCTGCAGTGTAGTCACTTTATTCATTTCGGTCTTTCCAAGATACGTGGCAAAGTTTGAAGTCCATGGAGTTACAGTTTCCAAGAGGGCCCTCTGCACACACTCTGGATAATCTACATTCCTATAGTACCATTTCAATATTTTGGCACAAAAAATTTGTGGAATGAAGCAGAATAAGAATGTTAGCAGAACTGGGATCCACCTGAGGTATCTGAGGACTGGAGTAAGAGTCCATCCATTTGGGGTGACAGCCATCCTCTCCATGGTCGGAAACAACATGAAGCAGCGGATGATGTTTCTGGGTACTAAACCATCAAGTATGTTAAGGATCATGTAGCAGCCAATAGAGTGTCCGATTAAAATAAGCGAAACATCTGCAGGAATATTTTCTTCGATGAAAGCAAGCTTGTGAGAGACCTGGGCTTCTAGTCCATACAAGCTGTCATTTGTTGCCACTGAGAAAGATAAACTTGTGCTACACTCAGTTTTGTCTTTATAGAAAATTGCAAATTACATCTCATTTACAAATTGAAGTTTGTTATAAAGAAAATCCCTTAACTTACTTTTCTTTGCATATTCTACACCATTCATAGTTTGGAGACCGTTCATATGCATTATAATATAATCAATAATTTTGATTTACTCATAAATTTGGAATGAGGTGTATTTTTCCTACTCATGAAAAAAATTAGATTCAAATGCTTAACAATAAATCTCAAATTAATATTTTTGTTAAACCAGAAGAAGCATAAATCTGCAACCATGTCTACTGAATTAATCAAGTCCAATGATAAAAAAAAAATTTAAAGAAAAAGACTAGCCCTGAATAAGAATTTGCCTACTATCTTTTTTAACATTCCCCAAATTCTTTTTCTCTTCAACTTTGTCAATAACACCCCCACAGCAGGAGTACTGGCCGTAAACACCCTGCTATAAAAGAAGAAACTTTGTCAATAACACCCCCACAACAGGAGTACTGGCCGTAAACACCCTGCTATAAAAGAAGAAACTTTGTCAATAACACCCCCACAACAGGAGTACTGGCCGTAAACACCCTGCTATAAAAGAAGAAACTTTGTCAATAACACCCCCACAACAGGAGTACTGGCCGTAAACACCCTGCTATAAAAGAAGAAACTTTGTCAATAACACCCCCACAACAGGAGTACTGGCCGTAAACACCCTGCTATAAAAGAAGAAACTTTGTCAATAACACCCCCACAGCAGGAGTACTGGCCGTAAACACCCTGCTATAAAAGAAGAAACTTTGTCAATAACACCCCCACAACAGGAGTACTGGCCGTAAACACCCTGCTATAAAAGAAGAAACTTTGTCAATAACACCCCCACAACAGGAGTACTGGCCGTAAACACCCTGCTATAAAAGAAGAAACTTTGTCAATAACACCCCCACAACAGGAGTACTGGCCGTAAACACCCTGCTATAAAAGAAGAAACTTTGTCAATAACACCCCCACAGCAGGAGTACTGGCCGTAAACACCCTGCTATAAAAGAAGAAACTTTGTCAATAACACCCCCACAACAGGAGTACTGGCCGTAAACACCCTGCTATAAAAGAAGAAACTTTGTCAATAACACCCCCACAACAGGAGTACTGGCCGTAAACACCCTGCTATAAAAGAAGAAACTTTGTCAATAACACCCCCACAGCAGGAGTACTGGCCGTAAACACCCTGCTATAAAAGAAGAAATTGGATCATATCAGACATGAGCGCCTGTTGGGTGTTGATCCAAGCGCTAGATATTAGACATAACTGCACTATCTGCTTATCAGACCTTTAAATACAGGAGGGGAGTAATTTGGGGGACTTGTGGCGAGCTAGGATACAGTTTGTCATGTCTCGGTACGGACAAGCCTACACTCAAGCCAGTTAAAAACAAGCACCAGACCAGACCAGACAAGTAAATATGCCTGGGTAACAGGTCCCCGTTGGATTGCATATGCCAGAGACAACTGTATTTATATTAACGAAGCAACCATTTATTAACAAAATACAAGATATGTGAAAGGAAAGAGAAAGATGTAGCCTTGCTGTTTTAGCCGATTGAACTAAGCAAAAAGGGGATGTTTTATGCTTGATGCAAAAAAAAAAATTCTCAGTGAAAAAAATTTTATACTATCATAGACATCTTGCTAGTATTAAAATACAATAAATTATGCTTGGGGGCTATATTTTCTTTTTTTTTAAAAAAAGGAAATAAAATAAAAGTCTTGCTTTCCAAGGGCATTTCTCATCCACATCACTCTTTTGATCTAATTTAGATCTATATTTAATCTAGTCTAGGTCACTTGCTCCTAACAAATGAATCCCAATTATATTCACTGAATACTGGCTATTTTGGAGGTCTTTTTAAACAATTATAAAAAATGAACTTTCACACCATTCTATTTAATGTTTGGAGACAAAATAAAAAGGTTAAATTGCATAGCAGTTGATTTAAATTCATTAATGTAAATACTTTACTCTCCTAATTTTTGATGATGTGTCCAATTTTGTTACAATTTGAAAATTTTGTTTTGTTTACGTACAATATAAATAAATAAACCTCTTAAGCAGCCCTTTTATTGCTTATTTTGTTTGAGAAAAAATGTCTAATATAGTTGTGATCAAGGTCATTCACATTTAGAGTTACGCAAGAACACCTGGAGTCTGCTTTCAAAGATTTATGTCTAGACTTAGGATAGAATTAAATTTATCAAACGATCTGAACCTGACAGCTGGTACCTTCTCTCCAATTAGCGCTAGCACAAAGAGCAGCGTTGCAGTCAGAGAAACCCCTCATGAAATAAAATAGACATTGAACTAACTTTAAAGACACATGTTGTAACTTTTGGTGCATCTAGCCCAAGGTAGGAGAAGGTTTATTCCAATGAGCCAATAGATGGGGCTTCTGCACCTCATAACCACAGATCAATGCGACAAAATGTGGCAAAACAAACAGTGGTTTAATGCAGGGATCCCTTTCCTTTTCCACTGTTCATAAAGCTGGCACATCGATTTTGTTTGAAACCAATTTATTTTAAAAGATAAAAGGAACATGCTTTTCAATCATAAATAATTTAATCTAGATTTCCATACTTCTCCTCTAAAAATTTCTTTGAAATGTTTACTCCATGAAAAAAAATCTTATACACCCTATAAACCCAATGGGAAAAGATATCAAAGTAAATGTCATCTTTGCCCTTTATCTCCCAAATGGGAGACCTTAGCTTTAAAACATCTTTAACCTTTAAAATGCATACAAATTACAATAGTTTTAATGCACCCACAGAGTGAATATCATCAGGTTTTCTGTCCACAATATGCCTCAGGTACATGAAACCACCTGTTTTGGGTACCTGATAGTACTTAATACATATAAATTCACATTGATAAATTTTTTAAATGAATATGAAATCTGATTTAAGAAGAAATTAATTTGACCTTTATCTTTGTAAAAAAAAATGAATCCTGATATAAAGGCATAAATTCCAAAGTCCTTCATATCTTGTTATAAGAAGATTCTACTGGTTTAAGTTTACCTATTAAATGATTATGAATAACATTTATGGGATGTTAAAGCCTGAGCATCTGGTTGTGTAAAGCGAGAGTTCATAGATAACTTCATTCAGGTAGGAAACATAAAAGCTTTTATTCGTCACAGATTACTTGAAATTTAACACAAGTCTTGTTTAAATTAATTACCAACATCCGAGACAGTGAGATGCTCGCCAGGTGGTCTAACATGACCAGCTTGACCAATGGCCCACACTGGAATCAAACCATCACAGCGATTGTACAATTCTTGCATAAAATCTTCGTAATAGTATGGCACGCCTGGGTTTCCTGGGAGAAGAGACAAACATAGTTGACTCTTCAAGTAGATTCATGTAACTTGAAAACTGAAGTATCATTATCATCGTAATAAACATGTTGATATCAATTGAGATTATCATTATATAATCATCAATGTTACAATATTTATGGTTATCCGCTTAGACAGCTCTGCAATTACAGTATGGTAAAGCAATCATTCGCACAAATAAGTTAATATGTTTTTAACAAAAAGGTGTTTGGGACCATTAAATGTTTCAAACTTATTTAAAACAAATTGAGGATTTGAGCACATTATAAAATTTACTGTTTTTCATTTAATTGTCCTTTAGTGGTGAAATGTTTAAACAAAAAGTTAGATGGCTCTAAAAATTTCAATCTGAAAAAAAAAAAAGGTCACATTTTTATTAAGGCAATCTTGATTGCAGAATAGAAACAATCTAAAAAATTATCTGAGATGTTATCATTCTATGATTAATGATTGTAATTTATCTATTATTCATAAAAAAAAATAATGCAAGTCCGAATATTCATGTCTTTCTTATTTTCCTTCTTCAGCGTTTCTTGAAATTCTATTAAATTTTCATATTATAATGCACATGCAATGTCACATGAGACTGTAGCCAAATTTTGTCACAGAGGGATGAAAATTTAATGGTAAATTTATTTACTGAATATAATAATTTCCATTTACATCTGAATTACTCTGACTGACTTCAAGGCATGCATATGTAGTACTTTAAGATGCAACATGATGTTCAATTACCAGGAATAACCAACATGAGAGTCCTTGGTGGTCCATCTGGATTTTTCTCTCTTAGGTGCCCGAGCTTTAAAATAGCTGTTTTCACCCCTTGCACACGCACAAATTCTTCCTCGATACTGCAGGTTTGGGGCTTCTGAGGAGAGTCCATCATCTTGTAGAAAAAAAAATACATTTGGCATTACCTTGGCTGTTAAGAAACGAATCCACCTTTATAAGCTTATTTACTCTTGATTTATTTTGATTTAGCTTTTCAAACATGAGTTTGGTGATTACATCGTGGCACCTATGTTGATGTGATAATCCCTGGTTAGATCTAAAGGCCGACTCAGAGAGACTTAGATCTAGATGAAATAAGTATTAAATTGTGTTTTCCTACTTCTTGATACTTACTTGATTCACGTCATAGTAGATCTATACGTATAGGGTTAAAGTTCATTTGAGGGAACGAAAACTGGGCTTCCAGTACCTGAAATTGATACACAACTAGATCTAATTTGGGTTAATTTTTAGAGGCTAAACAGTAACCTACATACTTGTATCAAGTTATTCCTGATCAAACCCTTTCCCAGTCGTATTCCTCCGTTTTTTATCTTGACGTAACGTTGGTGCCGTGTTCTTACTTTGATACTACTTTACTAGCTACAATGGCTAAGCCAGGCATACCCACAAATTAGGGGATAACATCCTCATTAACCTGTGGGCTTACCTAGGCCTAGCAGTTAGCAGACGGCGTCATAAGATACCGGTTAGTTTAGTTATGACTGCTAGAGTCTGTCTTGAGGTAAGATCGGGTAAGATTAACCAATCGCACAATCCGTTTTAAAAGGATTTTTAGAGACAGAACTGATCAATCGTCGCCATTTTATGTTACCGTTGAAATTTTGAGGTGCTCATTTCAAAATCAGGAACAACCCTTTCACGATAGTGGATAAGCTAATTTTTTTTCATTTATAAAAAGTCCTTCATGTTAGAATTGTTTGAAAAACTGCAGTCCATTGTACATGTAATATTTTGCAGATAACCATCAAGTATGTTGCAATGGTGATCATTTCTATACACTTGTTTTGAACCGGTGTTACTTTCATATAGTCCCTTTGCAAGCCATTTTGTTGATCCGTTCTTCATTAATTTGTTTTCTTGTTTTCCTCTTTGCCTTTCGTCAGTTAATAAGATTTTTCAGTTTTCCTCTTCTCACCACATGATCGAAAATGTTGCTTAGTGTTTTCATATTACGTTAACTTTACGTTATGTTACAGAGTTTTCTTTTCTTTTCTTTTTTTTTTTTTTCTTTAATGAACTTCTCTAAGATTTCCATTCATTTTCTTTGCTGTCCTTAGAATCCAATGCATTTTTTGCCATGAACATTTTCTTAGCCTCGAGTTTCTCCTAAGTCCGACAAAGCCTTACAAGCTTCAAGGACGTGAAAAAAAAACCGAAAAACTCCTGGCAGATATAAACCTCCACGTAATATCAGGAGAATACAATACATGATCCTTGAAAAAAGTGAAAACGAGCACTGGCAGAAGATAAAGGAAGTAGGCACTAGGTTCTCTCTAAGATGCTAGCGAAGATATCTGCTGAAGAAGGCAATAATGTCTTGCCCGCATCTTTACCCAGCAGTAAGGATGAAATGAAAACACGGCTTAAACTGTACTGCGTTCTAGAGAAAGTTGTGCTTGGTACAGCTGTGGCACCAGGTACCTCACAACATAAGAACACAAACTTAACACCTTATACCGTAATCAATTTAGACTCAGATCTATCAAATGCCCAACATCAATTAGCAAAGTACCAATCAGCCTCACTTTACAGAATACTAATTAAAGCCAGATGATGACTTTTCGAGCACACCTTAAGAAAAGACCAGCCAACAAAGCAATAATGCGATATTTCAAATAGGAAGCCACGAAAAGAAAAGGCAATCCGCAAATATCTATTGTACCCACTCCCAGACAAAAGTGTCAATAAACTCTCTCTTACTCTTAGTCTTATTAATAATGCGAACATTTCAGACTTCGTTGCCAAGGGTTGTGGAAGAGGGTTTTTTTTTTTTTTTTTTTTTTTTGGGGGGGGCCAGGGTTATCTGTGAACCTCTCGGCCTTATGTATAGTAAATACATAAAAACATTTTAATTATATTATGAGGTTCACAGTGCCATCATATGTGACTTTTAATACCATCTCGAGTTGGTCTTGATTTCAGTTCTAAATTCAATTATTAGCACACGCTCATAAAAATGTTTGGAATGACGCAAAATGTGATAGATTTGTTTCTGTGTTGACTTTACCGCTGGAATAAAGAAAATAAGAGTTGTGCTATGCTGTATCAAACAATGTGGAACATTAAGCAAACTTCCGTTAATGATATTTTTCTGTCTCATTTTCTACCCACCTAGATGTTTCCCCATGATGACGGTGATAAGCGGTACCTACTGCTCAAAGTTAGATCTATATCTCGACGCTGGATCTAGTCGCAAAATAGATAAAAAAAAAAAAAAAAAAAAAAAACCTTTAAAATTACGTAAACTTAGCTATATTGATCCTTATAAAATTTTCTCACCATCTCGGCATGTTTTCGTAGAAAAAAAAAAAGAATCAGACTTTGAGGTCTTTTGTTGAAATTTGTTATGAAATGTGAATGCGGAATTGACACTGATAGGCCCTACTGCTAGATTACTTTCATCGTGGATTTCTCGTAACAGCATCTTACGTCATTTTGGTCCACTGCATATTTTTCCCACATGCAGTTTCTGGTGTAATTTTTTTTTCATTTGACTTTGCGTTGCTGTGAGAAATGGTATTAGCGTCAATGCATTTGAACTGTCCAGGCTCCTAAGTGTTGCCAGCAAGGCTATCCTTCTGATCCAAGTGATAGCTGAAATTTTGTTCAGATTTCGAATATTTTTGAGAAAGGGAAACACTTTCTTTATCTAACCACATGCACTAATTTAATCGTCGGAGATTTGTTTTATGTTCATAAATACCGGCCATAAAACGGCAACGGTGCAAGAGTGTTTTACACAGGTATTTCATTTTACTTTTTGTCTTGCCATTTGTTTGTTTGTTTTTTTTTTGTTATTGCCAATTAAAAAAAAAATTAGTACATTTTCATTAACTGTACAATATAACTTCAGATTTATTATTCTGTCACTTGCATGTTTACCCAAAGCAAACACTGAATTACTCCTTCAAACAAGTAACATCTTAAATTGACAGATTCTTTTAACTACATTTCCAAGAGTTCTCGTAAAAAGTATCCAGTTAACTCAATCTGTTGAGCTTTCGATTGTGAAACTGCATGACGTGAAAAAGTGACTGAGATTTAGCAGTTTTAAGTCTAAGATATTCTGAATAACGTTATCATGTGTTTGGATCCGAATTCGCTTTATGAAATTTCCATGAAATTATATAAATTTGCTATTTTGCACAGGACTAAGGTCCGAGGTAAATTTGTTTACAGCATATCACAGCAGCAGCAATTAACCACTCAGCCTTTCACTCAGTTCACAATTTATATTTAACTAAAGCAAAAAGAACAATAAGATTTCAATTCTTTAATAACACAAATAATCCTTGCAACATCTTTAAATTAAAAGATTACAGCAAAGTGTGAAAAGAAAACAGAGTCTTTAGTAGGACTTAATGAATAACAAACAAGAGATCTTTTGGAAGCAAAATAATCTTCACCATAGCTATATTGCTAACTTTAGGGATTGATATTTTTACCATAAGATTGAGATAAATAAACGTTATTAATATCGCCAATCCCTGATCCACATCCCCAATGTTTGATTTGCTAATTTGATTAAAAGACTGGCATTTTTTTTTTTTGCATCTTTACTGGTGAGATTGTTTACCACTTTACTGCCGAGATAAAACTGTACTTGTTATAAAACTGTGACAAAAAAAAAATGAAAAGAACCAAAACAAAACAGAACAATAAAAAATGCAACAACTAGACAAGCAACAAACTAATAAAACCCATCTTTGATTTCACATCCTCTTTTGTGTCTTTCCATCCTCATTTATCTATTTTTGTCTGTATTCAGTACCTTCCAGCCATCTCTTTCTTCATTCACTTTAACCCTCCACTCTTGAGCCATTATCATGCATCCTCAAATTCTATCCTATCTTTTGCTGATCAGATTTTCGTTTTGTTTGATGACATCACTCTTTGCATCACACCTCCTTCGTTGTTGAAATTTGTTATATTTCTCTCTATTCCGTGGAGAACGCACTGGGCATCAGGATCAAGAACTACAGCTTGATTTGTCGGAATTGCCTCCCCATCAATGACGGCAGGAATAAGCTTATTCGGTTGGATAAGCTTATGCCCGTGAGCTTGTTGGACTAGATTCACAGCAATAGTCAACTTGTTTTCAACTTTCATCTCTGCATGTTTTATAGGTGAGCCTTATCAGTTGGGGTGAATAGTACAGTATTCAACACTGACAGATCCCTAATGTGGTGAATGCTGTTTTACTATTTGTTACGTTAGTGCTCGGGCCTGTAGAGAGAGAAATGTTGTGCAGGTCGAGTTACATGTATGCACGTTTTCTGGTTTTTCCTGCAGCTTGTGATTTGGTTCTCTCACTCGATCCTCAGTCTGAAAAAAAGATACACAAATGGACTGTCCTTATAAGCAAAAATGAACTAGAGTTAATTGTCTGATTTTCCCACAATATCTTTCAGTAGAAAATCAAATGATTTGCGTTTTGCAACAAATAAGGTTGAAAAAGAGATGTGTTACCCATAACTTTATCAGTTCTTGAACCTTTAAGTACGGGTAAAAATTTCAATGCAAATTCAATTTCAGATTCTGTTCAGCCCCACAAGGATTAAGACAGGATTGCTTGTATGAGGTTGACCTTATCCCTGTATAGAAACCTAAACCTTTACATCAAGTGAATTGCTTGCTTAGCTATGATAAAAAAGTGAAACACAGAGTATCTTTGTGTAACCAGACCTAGCTGGGTGGATTCCCTAAGCCAACTTAGTTACTACAACAATAGGACCCACTAGTCTAGTTATCTATAGAAGCTCAGTGCTTCTTCCTACTCTAAGTAATTGCAGGCCCTAATTGGTTATGGTAGCGTGCCTAGCAGCCGTGCAATACTAAAGAGTTCACACTCTTGGGTCCTTGAGTATCAGTGGAGTACAAGGCCACTGTTCCCTAACTAATATGAGTGGATGTCGAGACTTGACAAGAACAGAATAGCTAAACTCCAGAAAAGGTAGAACACAAAAGAGAAGAAGTTAAAGTTACCACCTATAATATGTTTATTCCACGAATACTCAATTATTAATGAATTAAGGCAATTCTCAAAGAATAAAATAAAAAAATACAAAGATGATCCAAAAGCAATTAGGCAATAAAGGGTACTAACAAATGGTCAGAATGATAAGCGCCAAGCAGATACTCAAGATAAAGTGCAGATATTATACTAAGATCTGATACTAAAACAAAATGGCCAGAATACTAAGTAGAAGATACTAACAAAATGGTCAGAACAGAAGATACTAAGAACTAAACAAAATGCCCAATAAAAATGTCTAATACTAGATCTAGATTAGATTCTAGATATAGTCAAAATGCCCAATAGTCAAAATACCTAATAAAAATGCCTTAGACTAGTCAAAATGCCTAATAGTCAAAATACCTAATAAAAATGCCTTAGACTAGTCAAAATGCCTAATAGTCAGCCAACGCCCGAGTCACGGTGATAATCACGTAGAATTAAAACAAATGATAATCCAACACAAGTAGCTTTACAATAGTTCAATAATATCCACAATAACTTCTCACTAAAATTCCAAACAATACTACTAGTACTATCCAACGTGGCCTCCAGATACTCCAAAAAGATACTGACAAGGAGTCTTTCCGAGCTCTACAATTTATAGTACAAGCTCAGTCGGCAAGGCCCCCGGTCAAAGACTTCCCTGGTTTCCCAATTCGTCCCTAGAACAAGGGCCAATGCCGACCGAGGAAAATCTACTCCGTCGAACGGAACAACCCGTTTCCCCAACTAAAACATCACCCGACCGAGATCATAGAATCAACGGAAGCCATCGTTACATCTACGTACGATTTCAGCATCCCCCGATCAAAGTACGTCCAAAACCGGCCGAGGAAAAGCCTCTCTGGCCAGCTGGACAGGAATAAAAGAACAAAGTATCTTCCGAATTATTAAAGAAAAAAGAATAAACCGCTAGAGGGCGGAGACTAGTTTCCCGCCATTAAACTAAGTATACTAACAAGCTAGAAGCGCACGTGGCTCCACCCACAAGCTCATAATTGACACAATAAAGATCAGTTCTAAAGGCCTACTGCTACTGCCACAAATAAATAAAAGATCTATATCAGCCTCTCTACATTTGACTTGTAAATTATGTCTTCCTTGTTTTCATGGGAATCTTTCTTGGAGATGTACAAGAGAAGAGAAGTACGGTTTAATTAAAGTTTGTTCCATAACTTGTGCCTGACACTGACCTTGGCTATTTGCTTTTTGAGCTGTTCATTCTCATAATTTAGATTCCTCTGATGTTTCTCCTCTTCCTCCCAACTGACCAGGGAGGTAGTCAGACTCTTTACCATCTGGCCATTTCTCTGTGGATATTGCAGGATTTCTTTAATCTAGACAGAAGGGAGGAATTTTTCAGTGGAAATGTTAAAGAAACTTGTTCCAGATATAGCAGCATCATTCAAACTCTGTTTAGAAAAAAAAAAGAGGGAAGATTCTCCAAAAGTCAGCAATTTTGGCTAAGACAGATATACATGTACATCTTTGGTATCTATATGCATTGAGATTTGGATTCAAAATATCTAGGTATAGCCTGGAAGAGGGGAGACTGTAGATTTACTGTCGATGTACAGTTTTGGGAGTTAATTCCCTTTAGACAGTGAGAATTGTGCAAAGCACTGACATGAGCCTGAGAAGCACATCATAGGCATGATGTTATCTATACCGATATTTTCATCTCCTAAGCTCTTTATTGTTTTATCTAGGTCTTTTTTCGTTTTTTTTTTTCTCTGCAATTCACGTATATGTAAATTTCTGTTGCCTTCTTCTCACACATAGTGCATCTTTCTAGAGGTCTTATGAGTGTTATGTTATATAGAAGCCTGAAGGTTTCTTTTACTACGTTGCTATTCAGCTTCTTCGCCAGCTGTTCGAAGGCTCTAGTGGAGTCTACGATTATGCATCGATACAGAGCTGGCGTTTCATTGCGCTTATATATGCCCTCTCTAGTTTCTCTATTGGTTCTCGGTATATATATATATATATATATATATATATATATAATTTTTTTTCCTCGTTCAGTGGCGGTACATTGTTTATGTTTTTGTTGATACTTTTTGAGAACTTATCTTCTGGTGGTATAAAGCACTGCGGCATGTTGTTATCCAATTTGTTAATATTGATTAACCTCAATCCATGGTAGTATTCAAACAGAGGAAATTTGTTATTCTTTTCTATGGCCTCTATACTAATAATTATGTCCTTTATTCTTAAACTTTGAATTTTGGTTTCTACATGATTTCGCTTCGTGCCCCTATCTGTTTCTTCGCTCGCTGCAGTTTTTAGCGACGGCCTGTGTAGTGTGTTCTTACTATAAGATCTTCCTATGATTTTGTTGGTTTGTTTGATAAATCTTTTTGACGGTTCTAGAATTGTTGATTAGTAGATTAGTTGCGACATTATCATTACGTTGACGATCCTGGATCTCCCATATAATTATAGTCATGCTTTTGTGCTCGTATTAGGCCTCTGCTATGTTTTTAATTTTGTTTAACAAGGTTTATCCATGTCGCCACCGGTGTTAGTTTTTTTTTTTTTTTCTTTTCTAGATCTTTCCTCTTTTTTTTTTTTTTCAATCAATGTTAGATCTTTATTATTTTTTCCCCTTGCGATGCGTATTTCTTTTATTTATAGGCCCTTCTAAGTCTTAACAATTGGGAAATGTGTTTAAAATCTAAATCGGTTTGATTTCTAGGCTCTGCCTCTAGTATGTTGGTTAAAGCAAACTTATGACCTTCCTTTAAGATTTCTTATTTTAAAAGCTCTTTGTACAAGATAAAACGTACACACGTAGGCAAATAACACGGTAAAATATGCAATGTATTTAAAACGGCTAAAGTTATTTAAAGCGGCGTTTAAAATCTAGATCTCTAACGGCTTAAATATTTAAAGAGGATTTGCCTTCCAAAGCCCGATTGGAGCAATCTGGAGGGCCGACGCTCTCTTTTATAATATGTATATAATTATATATATATATATATATATATATATATATATATATATATATATAATATACTTTCTGTATACTTTTATCCTCTGCATTACCTTTCCTAAAAATCTGATTTGATCTCTCTTGAGAAGAGTCCTTTTTTGTTAAGGGAAGAGTGTTTACTTTTGTTTCTAGATCGATTGGACTATTTCAGAGTTCCAGTGTGTGGACACATTTTGATAGATTTTTGCCAAACGGCCAAGTCAAAGATCCATTGTATGAATGTATAAGAATCGAATAAATTATTTTCTTTCCCGCCAAAAAAAAAGGGGTTTCAGCCTTGAACCTCCGTCATATAGGCACTCTCAGGATCGATTCATTTCTTTGTTTCAAGAAATAAGAAAACAGTAGGATGTAATATCATAAAACTAAAAAACAAACAACAAAACAAATAGGGGATGAAGGTTTTCAGCCACGAACCTCCGCCATATAGGCACTCTCGGTATCGCCTACTCATCCAACACCACATTGACCAGGTACCCTAGTCGCCGGTACCTCTAAGGAGGTTGTGGATCTCTATTCTCCAATGTATAACGAGTGTGGACCTTGACCGTTCAACGGGTCTTGACACCGTTGAGGTAGAGCCGATTTTATCAATTAGAGGGCTTTATATAGTAACCTATTGGGAAGTCCAAGTTGATGCAGTTTACTTAGTGTGCATATTAATGCACTGTACTAATTAATTTAATTGATCAAGTTTGTTAAAGCTGTTAAATTTGCCTAAAATGGAAAGACATTTAGTTTATCTCAATTTAAAAAATGTTTTTGTGATATGTACTCATGATTTCATCATAACAAAAAATTTCACACTCTTTAACGTTGCTGCTAAAGACAATTAACTCAAAGTGAACTTGTTTACAACATCTACTGAGTACTAGTCAGGCTGTCTCCCACCCTCGCCAGGATATTGGAAAAGTGAGAAATGTATCTTTCTTTTTTTTTTTTTCCAACTAAATATCTATTTCTGAATGTCTGAAAACGTTTTCGCGAGTTGACTTTAACACAAATATAAACAAAGTGTTTTAGAAACAATGTATACACGCTACCATTTTTTCCGTCTTTCTGCAGGTCAAACATAATTGAATCATAACGATGGCTGCCTTGTTTTCAAGACAGCTCCTTGTTTCAACTTTACCTAGTCATTTTCAGATTCTCCTTCCAATCATTTTGTCTTTTATGAACCCTCAAAAAGACAAGTTTCTTAGTCTCGAGAGAAACTAAAAATTCACTTTCTTTAATTACCACATTGCAAAGTCGCTTTGCTCTCTTTTTCTCACTGATATGTTCTACATCACCGTATTGAAGGTGAAGGAGAAGAAGAAAAAGTGGAAAAAAAAACACCGAAAAAAGAAAAAACAAGAAACAAAAAAGCATTCGAGAAAAGACGTGTGTAAAGATGACCTTTACACATGAGAAAAGACAAACTAGATATGGGACCATCAGGATCAGGCCCTACCTCTCCGACCTGTTCCAGAAATTCCATATCTACTCAACTGACAATCATTCCTCTCAGTATAGTTCCTCAATCATCTTTTACTTCATCCCCTCTTGCTTTTCCTATCTTTATATCAGAAGAAAATCACCCCATCTTCCTCTCTGCTGTCCCTCTTTTTTCATCTCATACTTACTTACTTGACTTATCGCCGTTCCGCATCGTAGTCGTCAGACTGCAACGCCTCGGCTGCCTTTTGTATTCCTGTGCATAGTATCCTCCACTGATCCCTCTGTTCTGCGATCTTTTTCAGGTTTTCAATGTCTTTGAAGGTTTTAAGACCATAAGTATTACTTTCTAATCGGGACAAGTCGTTGTTCAAGACCACTGGCAAGGTAGTGATTGGTCTTCCCCTGTATTTGTCCCCTTGTGGGATAAAGAATCCTTCCATGGCTTTATTGGCTGGGATTTCTCTGTCGCGTCGCAGTATATGTCCGAACAAACGCCATCTGTTTTCCAAAACATACAGTGAAAGCGGGCGTTCATTGCATTGCTTGTAGAGAGCCTTGTTTGTTATCTTTACTGGGTATCTTATCCCAACAACCCGCTTCAGCTGTTTTCTGTGAAACGCATCCAATTTCTTTTCTTCAGCTTGTGTTAGTGCCCACGTAGAACAATTGTAAGTTAAGACAGATTTGACAAGTGCTCTATACAGCTTCAGTTTTGTTTTCTTCTTAAGTTTGTCGCCTCTTACCCACACGTTCTGTAATTTGGCTAGGGCTGCGGTGGACAGTTGCTTTCTTCTCTGTACATCCTCTGTGTCTCCAATTAGGGTTCCGACTTTTTTAGTGTTTTTCCAGCTTTTTTTCATTTCTGTCCAGTATTGTATATTCTGTTTTATCGACATTAACTTCAAGATTGCATCTTTTTAGAACCCTCTGTATCTGTGCTACGTCTATTCTCTCTCGTGCTATGAAGTCCACATCATCTGCATATGCTATTTCATTGGGAAGAGTCTTTTCGGATTCAGGAAGTATCATCTCATAAGCTCCTTTAAATCCCCATTGTCCATCATAATTCGCATTCCACTTTATGATTTCACCTCAATTTTATCTTTAATATTTACACATATACATATCAATACACACACACACACGTACACGTTTTGATCTTGATACCTGTCTTAAAACTGCTTTATACGTCTATCCATCCATCTATTTATTTCCCCAACTCCTCTCTCTCTCTCTCTAAAACCAAAACGCATTAAGTATGTCCCACCTCTTCATCTTTTACTCTCAGTCAACAGTTTCATTTGTTGTTGGAATCAAAGGTAGATTTACGGACTCTACATTGATGGAATGATCCAGAAGAAAAAAAGTGGTTGAATTATCAAGCATCTGGTGTGATTTAGTTGCACTTGTTGGTGAAATTCTCAGCCACAATTGCAGGATCATGATTCATTTTAAGAGTTTGTTTAGTCCACAGCTTCAAAATATTTTCACAGACTCGTACAGAATGCTAGGCGAGAACGATATCAGTTTCATGCTGACGTTTTGCAGACCATCCTAATTCATTTATTTAGTGAACTTCCTGCTTAACTTCAACATTGATCAGTCTTTGGCATAATTGTCTCTTGCTTTGATGTTGCATTAAAACAAAAATTCTAAATACAGAAAAATAATTACAATGTGAATATAAATACGGTAGGGCTATAGAGTTGAAGAGATCAATCAATAAAGAAAAATTGTAACCTACTCTCACCTTTTGGTTATCTCATTTCCATAGTTAGATTTTTTGTCTTTTCCTTTCCATGGGTTGTTGAATACTACAACCCCCACCTCTTTTCATGGGGTTTGACATCTCTGCAAGCTAGTTCATATTTACCTCCTGAAATCAATTAAAAAAAAGTGTTTAAAATTATAATCATAACAGTATTCATGATAATTACTACTTCAGGTTTCCTTGTACTGGATGAAATTAAAATACAGTCAGGACACAGACTCAGAACTGGTCATGGCTCTTTCTGAAGCCAGTTCTGCCATGTGCACCTGTGGGATCAATGCAGAACAGGTAGTTGCCCATATCCTGCAAGACTGTCCTGTTTTTGAAACTGCTGGAGGCCACGCATGGCCAACATCTTGCACCCTAGATGACAAACTTTGGGGCTCACTAGCCAGCCTTGAGTGGACCAGTTGCTTCCTTGAGGGGGCTGGAATTTTGACACGACCGGGAACGCAAAGGAGAAGCAACAGACGCTCAGGACAATACCAAGAAAAATTCTTGTATATAAAATAATTTTGCCTAAAAATTTACTGCATTTATATTTCACATTTTATATTGACCTCGATCTAGATCTAATTGGTGTAGGGAAGATTATTATAATCATTTTCATCCCAGAAGCTTCAGCTTCAGGTCTATGTTCTGATATTGGATTATTTTATGCTGTATTTTTCTATTGACCTACTAGTACTACAGAACATTCATTGTGCTTATTTTTTTTTATATTTTTTTTTATTGTTTTTGTTTTCATTCTTTATGTCAGTAGGGAAATTGTTAGGATTGGAGTAACTAAAAGAAAAAAAAATTAGTTGCCTGATATCTTGATCCTTTTAGTTTTACAAATGCATCTATTCGGATTCGTATTAATTACATGAAGTGAGTAGGCCTCCTCAATTTTTAAAACTCAAATTTCAAAATTTGAGGATAATACAATGGGATGAAAGTTTATGTTATTGATATATAACTTAACTGGAAACTGTCTACCTTTTGAAAAGAGCGCTGGAAAGTTCAAATTGCGCATAAAAATAACACTGAGCTATGGGTTTGTTTCTGTGTTGTTGTACAAATAGCTACTTTTATTCCTACAAATATGTGGCATTTGCATAGAAAATATTGTGCTATACGTACACTATCACAATAACTTCCCTTATATTTTATGCGACTTGAGTTCAATTGAAATTCGGTATATTATTATAGCAGATATTGGCCCAACTCACCCTAAGCTTTCAAATTGTATTTATCTTCATGAATTTGATAAACTGAACAAAAATATGAAGGTTTTATTTGTTGCAAATAAAATACTTTTCAAGATAAGCATTTTTGTGTTGCTCTAAAATAAAAACCGCAAGTCTCAATTTCGTCGGGAAACATTCAATTGTTAAGCCCGACGTGAGGTGGGCCGATATCTGCAATTTTACCTATAATTCTGTCTTAAGTTAATCTTGATTCTATAATAAATAAGATGTCATATTTGCTCCAGAGTAGAGGAGATTAGATTTAAGATCAAATCTTAATCGACATAGGTCTAGATATTTCTCATTTATAAAGTGTTTTTTTTTAAATATCAGTCCAAATCCAGAATCTAGATCTAGGCTAAGTCTTTAACTGGATCTAGATCTAGATGTCTAGATCTAGATTCTAGAGATCTAGATCTAGATCTAAACCAACTCTGATCCGATTTAATCAACTTTACCTAGAATATGTTGGATCTTGGAAAAGATCTTAATCATTGTGAGTGTGTTTCTACCTTTGTTGGCGTTGTGATATGCCTATAATTTATAGATGTTTAGTAGATCTAGAACAAGAATCATGAATTTCAAAAGCCTTCGTCAAATCATCTCTTTTAATTAAAAAACGATGTGCATACTTTCAATCTACTTTCGTTTCGATTTTCACTTCGTAAAATCTTCCGGGAATCGAGAGCTCCGTGCTGACATCTATTCTTAATGACGCATTATTATTTTACTTTGTAAACACGAAGACATAAAAACAAACAATAGAATCATCATAACTCTCCGCAATCCAGGGAAACCTAAGGACCCAGTGACGTACCTTCATCCCATAACTTTACTCAACACAATCATAGTGAGGTGCTGTCATTGATAGTGCGAAAACGAATAAGACGCGACATAGACACTTACCAAGGCCCAAGCCAATGTGCATAAAGTTGTGTGTGGAATAACACAATTAAAACAGTGCTCGACATAAATATATATGTCAAGGCCTTAAGATATCATAAACGAATGCCTCTTGATATTCTTAGAGACATCATAAAAGAAAAGGAACTACGCATGATTCGATACCTCCACAGCAAAACAAACCTCAATGAAAGTGAGAAACGACCAGAACCAAAAACATTTACTTCAAATACTGGAACACCGCAAGGAGAAAGCCTTGGCATGTCTATACTTGTATTATCAGACAGCCAGCACAAAATGCAAATGATAGTTTGCAGCTTGTTTATGCAGATGACATTGACTTTGACACAGGCCTCGGCAAAAGTTTATGTACACGCTGCACGCGTTTGGATACCTACCAAGATTGTTTGTGCAGATATATGGTCTAAATGAAAGCCCAATCGCCTACTTAGGCAAACAAACTAGGCATTACTCTTGAGGTATATCGCAATGAAGCCCTCTGATGGGGGAATTTCAGTTGTTAGATAACACATTATTGCTTAGAAAATTATGATTAAAAAAAAAATATGAATACATTCAATTAGCAGAGAAAGGGGATAATTTGGTGAGCATCACCACTGTCCTGTGCAACGGACTGAGAGTGGATCTAGCACAATTCCGGAGTACGCTAGAATGGCCGAACGTACATTAATTTTAAGCACACTCTAGAGAAGGTTAAATTCATCTCAATACTTGAGAAATTGGTGCAATCTCCATGATCCGTTTATGGCACAGGAACGACCGTTATCACTGTTAAATGAGTTAAATTAAATTAGATTTTGTGTGTGTGTGTGGTTTTCGTACAACAATTGTCGAAGCCAAAAGCGATATCACATGCACAATCTTCTTCTTCTTCTTCTTCTTCTTCTTCTTCTTCTTCTTCTTCTTCTTCTTCTTCTTCTTCTTCTTCTTCATTATTAGATATAAACTCGCACACACATTTTTACCATATTCATCTTTATCGTCATCATCATAACCAACAACCATATCATTATTATTATTATTATTATTATTATTATTATTATTATTATTATTATTATTATTATTATCATCTGTTGTTGTTGTTGTTGTCGTCGTTGTTGCTGTTGTTGTTGTTGTTGTTGTTGTGACTGCAACATCTATCACTAAACTTTTTTAAAACAGAGTATATATAGTGTACAATATAGGCTAATTAAGAAATAGATGCATGGGGTTTTTGTTTTATCTTTTTACCTAACAATAGACATAATTGCAAAAAGAACATCATTTAGGAGTCTTGTTTTCATCTTCATGGTAGGTAAATATGTTGTAGCTGATAATTGTGAACAAGATGGCAATGAGAGATCTCTTTTTATAACCTGTTCCTTAGTTATCAAGCTATAAAGTTTGATTATAACAAAAGGTGAGTAATGTCCAGATCTAGGCAAGGGGAGCTCATTCACATCAAAACGAATGCTATTTTCTTTTTGACACGGGATTTTATGTTTGGCTTCTTACGAACAGAATCTTTTACTACTAAGCAATCAGCTCAAGATAAGGACAACTCGGTTGATCAGTGTCAAGCGCAACATCGATTTATCGATCGCCGCCTCCTATACAGCTGGTCCCTTTTTTTTTTTCACACTTAGGTTTACACCTGCTATCAAGGTAGGTCCGAAGGCGCTAATAAATCTTACTGGTGAGATTCAGAGCCGGCAGCTCTAGATATAGACCAAGATAGAAATCTACGTGTAGATTTAGATCTAGATCTAACGTTAGTCTTTATATTTATATCTTTGGAGGATAGATTGAAAGAATTATCAGGATAGTTTAAGATTTACATCTTACATTCAAAACAACTTAAAATTTGTTGAATGTGTTTTTTTCAAACTATTCCCACCTAGATTTATACCCAGACTAGACCTAGATCTAGATTTGTTATAGTTAGTGCTACCGCTATTAGATCTATAATTATATCCAAAACAATGCGGCAGTTCCACTAGACTCTAGGCCTACATCTAATTTTCTTTTGAATTTTTTAGAGAAAGATTTTATGTCTGATCAAGAGCAATTTTCATCCTTCCATCATAATGATTTCATCTTTTTCTTAGAAGACTACTAAAAACTAATATTAATAATTGGAGGATTGCTAAATCTTGTGATGAAATGAAAAATAAAGAAACTGCTAAAGCAAAAGGACTTTAGTTTTAAACACCATTATAGATTTTAATGTATGATATGTGTTTAAAACATTTGAACAACTTTCATTAGAACTTTAAGATAATAAGAAGTCTTTATTTTAGTTTAAACCTGCTGACAGTTCAACTGTTAAGATACAAGTTATTGCCAAACAACTGGAAGTTTTTTGGCTTCTTTTTTTTTTTTTTTCTTCTTTTTTGATGTCCAATTCGAGGACTAAATTCTAATACATTGATGCTTGATCTATCTCGAATCTTGAGATGTTACATAGCAACAATAAATGTATGCTGAACTGATCTGCTGTCAGGATACCAGCTGCCATTGTTGTAGATACAATTAAAGGGTGAACTTGAATGGTGTAAGAATAGAAGTAAGGTCTAAAAACATTTACTCGTTGTCTAACGCTGTTAAAATTCTAACAAGTTTGTCAAGGAAATATTAAAATATTCATATGGCTGCGACAAACAAGTGACTGCTAGATAAGAAATCCCTTTTTCTTCATTTCTTAATTCTTTTCTTTTAATAGCTCAATTGTAACTTAAATCTATTTGAAAAGAAAAATTCCATATGGAGGACGACTACTATCTTGATGATATGGAAATGGACGACTATGGTCCTGATGACTTTTCATATGAACAATTGATGGATTACATCAACAGTTATGAAGGGGAAATTACTCCTGAGATGTTGGAAGTAATTGAAGAGTATAAAAGAAGGTGAGCCCTCGTATCATTGCAGGAGTGTATCTTATGAATTTTAATTGTGCTTTACTTTTATGATATATATATATATACTTGAGATTTATGCAAGACTCACAAAATATCAGGAAAGAATTATAAGGTACAAATCTAAAAGGCTCCCAAGGCAAAATTCTGAGGTTGTCTCATAATTTTCAGCACTTTTCAATCAGCCTAAATGTTGAAGGAGATCTCACTTTTTGTTGAGTATCTTTGAAGCTGTGTGTTGGTGGCTTTTTTTTTGTTGTTTTCTTTTTTTTTGAGAGAATATTTTTCTTTAAAATTGTAAAAAAAAAGTGTTAAATCAGGAAAGAGACAGTTAAGTTTATTCAATTTTGAGTTCTAGCCATATGATATCTTAATTGCTCATTAGAAGGCTTTTTTTTTAAACTGCATATTAAAAATTAAAAAAAAAATTTTTCAGGACTTCAGTTGGAATAAAAATGAGTAATCATTTGAAAGATACGTGTAACAATGTCTCAAAATGAGACAAATTGTGGCAGACAACTTCTTAAGAAAAATCCCATTTTCCTTGAGAAGGCTTGAAATCCTCAATATTTAAAGTTCTTTTACTTCTGAAAAAATATTAAAGTTAGAAATTAGAACAGTATAAAAAGCAGAAATTTCAAGCTTTCTTTAGAAAATTTGCACTTGCCCAAAAATTTTTCTGCCACAAAATGTCTCATTTCGTAGTGTATCTACACACATTAGTGCATTGATTATAGATAGATATGCAGTACACATCATTATTTGACTTTCAGGTCTGGACGAAGTGAAATGGATGTCAGTCGAATAGCTGTCTCTGAGCTTATTGAGATGTGTGTCAGTCCAAGCTGTGTACAGGCTGTGCAACATTTGCTTCCTCTCTTCATCATGTGTGCTGTGTTCAGGTTCTTCTGTTATTTAAGTAAAGCTGGTATGCTCTTTCCATTCTCAATACTTATTAATTAGTCCATCAGGCATCCAGTGTTTTGTGCAAAACATGCCCTAGAGACGACTCATAACCTACCTTTGTTTCCATTACATTGGTTTCATTTATAAACTTCTGGCTTTTGATACCCTCTTCCTCCCTTTTTTGTTTTTGTGTTTTTGTTTCTTTTTGCTAGATGAATCAACCCCTTTGATCTTTCATTCCAGTCTCTCAAATTTAATTTGATAAGGAGCCTTTTGCACTGTATTAACATATTCATAAAGTTTTGAATATGATTCGCCATGACTAGCCATTGATAACCTTATTACAGAATTTATATTCCAGGAAGTAAATAGTGTAAACAAGTTTCAAACATCAGAAGTCTCAGTGTAAATTAAAGAGGCCCTTCTCATGAAAGAGAAAAAAAACAGCCATTTCATTATTGTGAAGACAGAATATGTTAAGGTTGTGGGAGAGAGATCTGTAGATAATATTTTTAATAGGCATAGAGATCTTCCAGTTATCATTTCCAAAAGGGGTCAATACTAGAATAATATTATATATTATTTCAAAAATATTCAGTTTCATATGTAGTGTTCATTATTGTTTTTTTTTATTATTAAAATGTTATGAATAATTTGTATGCTGTTTCTTGCGATACTTCTTTTTTTAAGGATCAAAAGATGCTAGAGTTCCACCTTGGTTGGTTCACCTCACTAGTGCATTGCTGGGTATCATGGTGCTACAATCATTCTTTGATAAGGCATTGCTGTACATTGTGGCATGCTGTTTCCTGTCTTTCTTCACGTTCTGTCTTGTTTGCTCCTGGAATCGCAAGTACTGTGGCTTAGCTGGGGCGATGGTTGTTATCATATTTTCTCTCTCTTGGTAAGATTTTTATCTACTTTTAAAGTACTTGGTCATGTTCTTTGTTCATTCATTTTTTATAAATGCCTAAAATCAATATGTAAGATCTCACCTTTCATTCAAAATTTTAAATTTTAATTGAAAGCTCATAGCAGTGTGAAGTTTAATGATTTCATTGAAAGGTTCAATCATTCAATCAGAATGAGACAATCTCTAATGAGAGGCTAGAAATATGTACAAATGTGAAATCAGATTTCATGTATGAAGATGCTTCTTGACAGGTTAATGAAAATATGAAAGTTGTATCATCCTGAGTCAGTTGCATAGGCTTGCTAGTCTGTCTGATACCAATGTTAGTGTTCACGAAACCACAATTGGAAATAATTTGGAAAAAAAAAATGGAAATTTGTATGTTATTGACTGCAAGCACTGTCAAATACATTTTCAAGCTATAGCTTTGTATCAGTTTATTAACCATGTTTGGCTATGTGAGATTTTCAAACTGAAATAAAAATTAGGTGAGAAAAAAGGTTGTGTTTTCGTTGTAAGTAGATCTCTCAGAAGGTATATAGTTGTTTGAAATACAAGCTAAAATTTTATTGCTAAAAATGTAATAAGTAATGAGCTAAGCATTTAAAAGTATCACATAGCAAAATATGATTTGGAAAAAAAAAATGTTGTTTATGACTTTGATATACAATTGTTCAAATATTCTGATAAATTACAGCTAATGTCCTGTTTTTTTTTTAAATGTGTTAAAGACTTAAAAAAAGTTACTCTTAAGTGAAATATATATGAATCTCAGTTAAATCAGATTAGTTCATCATCGGTAACATTTGATAATTAAGGTGTTTAGCTTACTTAGAGCTTTTTTGTTTATATCAAATATGTTATAATTTTTTTCAGTGAATTATTGATTGTTGATCCCACAACTTGGCATAAAATCAGAGGTTTGTACTTGTGAAGATCTTGATAATTCAGACTATACTGAATTTTAGATACCCTTGTTGTTAGCTATGCATAATCTTGCTCTAAACTTTTTCTGAGAAGTCTATATCTTTAAAGCTTCATCCTTATTTTTGTATCTAAATTCCCAATTAAAAAAAAAATTTATGTTGCCTAAATTATCTTACTTGGCTGAGTTAAGTGCATGTTTTAGGAACAGCAATGCTTACTTCAGCTTTCTGGGCTATGATTGAGAACAACTTTGCTGTTTCCTTTTAGAACTTGTTAAGATGCTGCACACTCCATGCAAATTAATCTCTGAGCAGCACAGTATTATTGGGAATGCGATTTCACAAAGAGTTGTGATACATTCTTGGATGTCATGAACTCTGCTTTAAGTTTTTGTTAGTGTGGCAAGCAATAGCATTTGTGAAAAACCACAATGGTTTCAAATTTGACGTAAAAAAAGAGAAACATAAAAATGTGCTCATGGGCAAACATTTACAACAAAACTATCTCTTAGAACTTTGAAATGCTTTGGAACAGAATTCACAGCTTCCAACAAAGTGACACAACTCTTTTTGAAATCAAAATGTCATTTGCCTACTGAGGGCTTATTACAAGCAATTTACATATTTTGTGCTCTGCCTTCAGCAAGTACCCACTGAATAGGCAAATGACCAAGAAAATGTAGGCTAATTGCTTTCTGAAGGCAACTGCAACTTGATCTGTGTTGAGGATCAAACTTATAAATAATTCCTTCGACTAGGGCCCACATGCATTTTAACATTTTAAACACATGATCAATGGCAACATGTATCCTATATCATATCATACTAAGCCACCGTGCCCATTTCAATGGCCTACCTTTTTGACACTTGTATGTTACAAAAAGAAATAAACTGTGTTCCTGGAACAAATGAGTCAGCAGCTTTCAGTAAAGCTATTTCTTTTGGCTAAAAATGTATTTCATATAATATTTTTTTTAACAATTTATTGTATGTATTTTTATAAATAATCATATCTCAATTCACACAAGGAGAAGAGCCCTGGAGTGTTATATTGAACCTATTCTGATGTATGAATGCAAGGCCTGGACAATTTCAAAACAGTTCAAAAGAAACTGGAAGCTTCAGAAATGTGGTTCCTTTGGAGAATGCTACAAATCTCCTAGACAGCAAAGAAATCAAACAAATCAGTCTAACGTGAAGCTGACACAACAAGTTCACTCATAAATAGAATACGTAAGAGCCAAACAACCTTTTTTGGTCATATGATGAGAAGAGAGAATCTAGAACATCTTGTGATAACTGGAACGACAAAAAAAAAGCAGCAGGGTCAAACAGCATGAAAATATGTTGGATGGACTAACAAACTAGCTCAAAGTAGGACTACTGACAGATGCACTGAAATCAACGAGGGATAGAGATGCTTTGAAGGTCATGATAACTACACTAAAGAGCATGACGATGATGATGATGATGATAATAATAATAATAATAATAATAATAATAATAATAATGATGATGATGATGATGATGATAACACCCTTTTTTACATTAAGGAAATATTAGGAATGCTCTCACTGTTTTGTTTTGTTGTTTTTTTTCTGTTTCAGGAGGCCAGATAATTTTATCAATGAAAATTATTTCCCTGGGAATAGATGTTGCACAAGGAGATATTGCTGATTTGCCCAATGTTTTTGAGTTTATGGGATACTGCTTCAATGTAGGATCTGTGATATTTGGGCCATGGATTAGTTATGCTCAGTATTACAAGTTGGTGGAGCATGATGATAATTTTATGGTAACTGCTTCAAAATATCATTGAATTGGACTCATTTGGAGAAAACTTAAAATGCATTCTTGTAACAATTGACTACTTGTTGATAAAAAAAAATAGTTTATTGGTGGAAGATTTAGACAATTTTCAAGATTTTAATAGTAGCTTTAAAAAGTTCAGTTTTTTAAAAATCAAATGAATTTTTTCCTTGTGTCAATGACCAACCTTATTCAATTAATGAAATATGAAAAAAAATTTTTATGAATTTTTAAAATTGTTCCTTGTGCAAATGAGTGTATATGTACTGCGTCTTCATTTTAACTCAATTTTAAACCACCATCACAGCATTTATCTCAGGCAAACATGGCAGCATATCTATCACAATAAAAATTATTTATTCTCTAGGGCTTTACGTGGTGTGGCCAAGTGTTGTTAACTTCAAGCCTCGGAATCTTTTGTTTGATTTACTCCAACTGTATAACCCACTGGCTCATCCTTGACAGCTCACACAAGTATGTCATCTTTCTTCTTTTTTTTTTTTCTGTCTATGTTGCCTTCATTGTCTTTTTCTTTGCCTTTGCTCATAAATGCTCACAAACTCTTTTTCAAGTTTTATGTTGCAAAGGTATAGTTCTTAAGTTAGACAATCATTATTTTCTATATTTAATTTTATCCTTTTTTTTCCTAATTGACACCGTATTGGTGATTTTTTTTCTTTGCTGCTACGTTGTTAATACACATTTATTACTAAGTGGATTTGTAACGAGAAAAAAATATGTTTGTTATTAACCTGAGGTAGATAGGAGAGATATGAATTAATTGTTTTTTTTTCTTTTTTAAAATGGGCTTGTCACTAAAATATTCTTACAAAATGAACTGATCATAACTTAATTACCAAACTTTCTATCAGCGTAGCTGAGATAAATATCTAAGAACACAACAAATTTTGTGTTTAGACATCAGTACCTTTTGTAAAATATGATCTTTTAAAATAAACTAAAAATGTCCAGTGGTGCAAAAGGTTTTTTACAGAAAGAAGCCAGCACCTTGTGAGTTGATCTTTAAATGAAGGTCTGTTGCATTCGTAAGTAAATTTTGATCTTCGAAGCTGATGATAACTTAAGAGATTCATCTAATCAGCCCACTCATGCCTGCAAAGGGCCATAGGTCCTGGGTCTCTTTGTTTTAAAGATAATTGTTTGATATCAATAAATCTACATTTCAAAAATATTTTGCTGAACTTCTCTTTCAGGTGGTTACTTGCCTACAGAGATGCACAGTCATTCCGCTTCAGCCACTATTTTGTCAGTTTTATTTCCGATGCCACATCTTCTCTCAGTGGACTAACACTAAGGGAAGGTGCCATAATGTAAGGATTGTATCTTTTTTTATCATAAGTCTTTGCAGGTTGTTTTTTTTTTAATTTAGCTTTTACATGTTAGTAATAAAAATACTACTACTACTAATAATAATAATGATTATTGCTAATTTTTGATGTGCATCTTAAAATCTTTAAATAATAATAATAATAATAATAATAATGATAATGATAATAATAATAATAATAATAATAATAATAATAATAATAATAATAATAATAATAATAATAATAATAATAATAATAATAAAAATAATAAAAAAAATAATATAATAATTTATGCAAATATTTTATATGCATCTTAAAATTTGTTCAAATTATCTTTTGGGTGCCTTGGCCTTTAACTTCATGTTGTAGTAGACCACAAAAGTTTATTTCTATTTAAGTGGCACACATAATGTCTTCATCTAACATTTTGATAATTCTCCTCCAGCTCATAAGCTGAAACACGCAATCCTCTTTTCAATGGAAATCAACCAATAAACTTAGGGAACCATGATTTTCGATACATATTGATCCCTCGTCACTTTCAGTGCATCTGTCACTCATCCTACATTGTTAGTCCATCCAACTTCTTTTTCAGCTGTTTTCCCCTACTGCATTTTCCTTCTGTCATTCCAACTGTCACAAGATGTTCCAGTTTCTCTCTTTTCATCTTCTAGCCAATAAAGGTTGCCTGGCTTTTATGCATTCTATACCTGAGTGATCTAGTTGATCAAACACAATTTAACGGAAATAGTCATAATTATTAATAGAAGCAGCAAGAAGTATAAAGGCAACATCAGTAGAAGTGTGAGTTATGAGTCAGACAACAATAGGGATTGTAGCAGTGGTGGCAGTGGAAGAGATGATGACGATTTTGGTGGTAACATTGTAGATGCACTCAGCCTTGAAAACCTTCATTGTTCCTTCTTAACAGGAATGTTGCTCGACCACAATACATTGAAATTCCAAGGTCACTGGTGGAGGTAGTCACGAACTGGAACCTTCCCATGCACAACTGGCTGAAAACATGTGAGACATAGCCGCATGTATAGTTGTTGCATTCCCATTGTTCTGTTTTACATTACTGTGCATCTCACTATATCTATCAAATTTAACTTGACACTGATCTTCGTTCACTGCATGAATTATATTTTAAAAAGTATGTAGTTTTTTTTTTTATATGTTAATTTATTAAATTTTAGTGTGGGAAAAAATTGTCAGCATAGATGGGATACTAAATAGTGTTGAATGAAAAAAAAAATCACAAAATGATTCTGTAACCACTTATTCTTTAATTTTTTTTTTTTTTAAATTTTTCAAACAATCAGTGATAACAGAACATTCTGCAAACTTGTTGTTTCCATCTTTCAAAAGAAAAATTGTTTCTTGCATTGTTGTATTTTGAAAAGTTCTGATATTGCATATGTGCATTCTCATGTCCTTAAAAGAATTTTTTTTTTTATTTTCCAGATGTATTCAAGACTGTTCGACCATATGGAGTATTTTTAGCAGTTTTAATGACATATGTTGCAAGTTCACTTTTGCATGTAAGTTTCTAATCTACAGGCATCAGAAATTTCATCTGTAAAGGAAGATCTTAATTCAAGATAAGGAATGGAGATGGGTTTTATTCTTTTGGATCACATGATAAATATTTCAGCTTTCCAAAGGGAAAGCATGCAGACTCAGCAAGGGGGTATAATCACAAAGCAGCTTTTGAAATATTCATATTTCTATTACAGCCTCCTCTAAAGGTTGCCAGGACACATGCAGTTATTTGCCTGTTAAGTTAGAGTTTTACCATCCTTAGTTTGTGGGTGAAGATGGTCAGCTTTTGAGCTAGGTCTGCCTGATGGAACTAAAACAAGATCTGTTATCAATGTGTAGTGAAAAAAAAAAACAATCCCACACTCTGATCATTTTTTAATATCTTATTATTGATTTTGGAATTCTCCTTACAACCTTATCATGTAAAATCTCATCATCAAATTATCTTTATTGTTACCAGTTGTGATAAGTTGGATGTCAGAATTTTATTTCGAATTAAGAAAAACAGCAATTCTTATAGATGGTATCCTTTTTGTATCACAATTTGGAAAGAGTAAAAAAAATAATAATCTCTTCTCAAAAATGATAATTTCATCAGTTTTCATCAATTATGAGCTCAGAAAAATGTATCTTTAATGACTTTCTTCTTATAGTCTTTGGTTCATGACATTTGAAATCCGATACATAGAAAATGGTTTACCAACTGACTTAGTCCTAAATGATCAAAGAAAGTAAGAGAGATGCCTTTGTGTTGTGAATAAAATTTTCATACCGGCAATGTTTGTTTCATAATTGTACATGGGTCCTTTTTTTGTTTTCAGGGCCTCAACTTTCAATTAGCAGCTGTTCTACTATCCCTGGGATTTTATTCATATACTGAGTTTGGTAAGAATCCAGTCTTTTTGCCCATGACAGCCTGATATGAAGAAAATGTTATTAGACCTAAGTTTCTTTTTGTCCATAATATAGCTAAATGAGTGAAAAATCAACCTAGGAAGCTGGTCAAAAACAAATTGAGTAGGTATTATATAATTTAGGTCTAAATCTAAGCCTACTGTACTTTGATTTTTTTCACCAACATTTATCAGGGAAGAGAATTTTCTGAAAATCTACGGAATTCTGTATATTTTTAACTGTCCATGTGATCCTCCGTAAGTCCTGTCCTCATGTCAGATGGAAACTTTTGTCTGTAACGTTGTTAGGTTGAACTTAAAATTTTATGGGAAAAGAAATAATGAAAATATAATTTTACGATGAGTACTATATTTTTCCGTCATTGAGTATCAACCTGTGTGAAAGTATAGAACTGGGCAATATTTACACGACCAGGTTGGGTAGCATACTGAGAAGTTTTAGACCTAATCAATATTAATCATATTCAGCTCAAATGTTTTAAGAAAAGATAAAGTGCTCAATATGTAGGGTAGAATATAGGCTTTATGTATATCCTGTTGAGGAAACCTTTATGGGGCGTTATTTGAGCCAGTAAAACACTGAAAAGCAGTAACATTCTGAGGACACAGCCATAGATGGGCTACAGGTCATTAAACCTCTTAGTCTGAGCACAGCAAAAAAAAAAAATGAGCTAAATCACTTTCAAAATAGATGTTCTATAGTCATGGCTGTACAATCAAATTTTATTTAATTTAGTTGGGAGGGGCAGTGAAGGAGAAGGGAGGGTGGGGAGGTAGAATGCTCCTGCCTATGCCACTCGCATGGGCTGATTTAAAAAAGTTCAGTAAAAAATTTTGTTTCCAGTTCTCATCCCTGATTATTGCTTGTGTGAGTGTAAGATAAGCTGATAAGCCCTGAATTTGTCATGGTGATTTTTATGTTTTCTAAAACTCCATGATATGGAAATAATGTTAAAATGCTTTACTGAAAGTATCTAAATGCGTTTAATTTAATCATCATAATTGGTAGATAATAACAATGTGGGCTTGTCCACTTAATTTGATTAAGATGGATATATTTTTCTTTACAAGATTCACTTAATCTGTATTTCTTGGAATGCTCCATTTTTGTGTTTGATGAATACTTATTGATTTTTTTTTAATGTTTGGTTGTATCTTAGTGTTCAGAAGACGACTGTCTGTGATATACGATGCCTGCATACAAACAAGGAGATGTAAACCAAAATGCGATCACAAGTATACCAGTGTGAGTTTCGATTAAAAGAAGTTTGAAAAATAATCCTGACATAGGTTTAAGAAAGAGGTGATTTTTTTTTGCTCGTGCAATTTTGTTATATATTTATATATAGCAATAAATTTTGTTCAGTTGCTGCCAAAAAAAGTGAATTTTTTTCTTTTATAGTAGTAAGCTATCATTAATCAAAGTTAGTTACCTTTTTTTTATGTAGAAGAGTAATTTAGGGACTGAAAAATGTAAAGCTTTATCTTACTTTTTTTTTCCATTGAGAAGAGATAGAGGTGGCAAGGGAACAGTGTATACCAGTGTAAAAAGAGCTTTGATTGAAAAATGAATTATTATTTCAGACTGTACATGATCAAAATGCTCAAAGCATTGAAGAAAATTATGAGATATCCATAAATACTAAAGTGAAATTAAAAACTCGAGAAAGCAGGAGATCAAACTATGAATTTCGTCTTTTCTCTGGTAGAAGCATTTTTTTTTAATGCTCAATTTCCCCAAGCTGTAGAATTTTTACCTTGTTTTTATAACATTTACTCAGCGTTGAAATTGGTTTCAAAGTTTTATTAAGAATATTGCTTCTTTCATTCTAATTCAATTTCTCTCATCAAAATGACTAAGATTATAATATAACTGTTCGGAGACCCCATCAGGCTGAAATGTTGAAATATACATTAAAAAATATTTTTATAGTTAAATCAACAGTGCAACTTTTTTAAGCTTTATGGTCTGCTATATTCACATTTTATTCTTGTGAAGTCATTATATTGAATGACATAAGTTTTGAATAATGGAATGAAATTCTTGCTTTTCTTTATTTTCTTTACTGGTGTTTCAGACACATCCAGTTGTTTTGTTAGTGAATGTCTTCTTTGGGGCTCTGGCTGTTTTCCACCTTGCCTATCTAGGTTTGATGTTTGACAGCAGTGATGGGGAAGAGAAGGTAAGGCTACCCGATTAAAAACATATATCAAGGCAACATCATTTTGTTCCAAGTGATTTATTTAATATTAGGCAAACTGGACAGAGCTTTGGAAATAAATGATGAAAATAGCAGATTATGGGCTAAAAGCCTAAGTTAATTTGTTTTTGCTTTTGTTTTTGGAAAACTAGGAGTAAGAAACTTGTGGTTTGGGTAGAAATGCTTTGAGGTGGGAATTAAATAATTTATTTTTCAACTTTGAGTTCAAAATATCATGCTTTGATACTAGTAAATCAATTATCATGGATAGACAAAAATAGAAATATAGACAACTTGGGAAAGCATCCAGTATTTGATTATTGAATGATTTAGATTTTGGCGATAAATTCTTGAAAATTTGATTTTTTTTTTTTTTTTGTTGTCATTGTTTTTTAAATTTAAATGTATTGCATTCTTTGTCTCAGGGCTACACAATGTGGCATACTTTGGACAAGTGGACTGGTCTTGATTTCTTGAGCCATTGGGTTGCATTGGGAACATTTATTGTCTATTGGCTTGTGTGACCTTTGCTTGACATCAAAGCGAAAGGGGAAGAGCAACACTTAATCAAAAAAGAATCTCATCTGTGGATGTATCACTCAAGAATTACAAGGTCATACATGTTTTAATGAGAAAGTGCAATATATCTGAATCTCATTTAAAGCTTCATAGACATATTGTTTACATCTAAGGAGTTTTAGATCAACATCTTCATATTAATTATTGTCAGACAGGGTACAAACAGGTCAGTTTTTTTGCCAAAATATTTTGATCTGAATCATCTTCACGTTCAGCTTATTTTTCTTAAAGTTATGAGTGAAAAGCTCAAGATGCACAATCAAAAAAGATATATTTTGTGAGCTTCTTCTTTAAGGACAGAAAACGGTTGGTGTTTGGATCATAAATACAGTGTTGAAATAACTATGCCATAAACAAATAATAGGAGAACATTTTTTTTAATTATATACCATGGAAAAATGATATAAGAACAATTTTTTTACATCATGGATCTAGGTATGATATTTGCCTCTTTCTTTGGTTTTTCCTTGCAGACACTTTGTATTCTAAAGTTTTAATGTCTATATTCTATAGAGAAGGGTTATCATTATATTCCTTGATGCACTAGGAATATACCTTGCTATATTTATAATTTGTAGGATCTGTCAAGAAAATATAGACATCCTGCTTGCAAATAGTAAAATTTATATTCATATTATATACAATTAGAAGATGTATTTTAGATAGTTCTAAAATCCTTAACTTATGTAGTAATTCTTCATTTTAATGTTTACATTCAACTTTCAATGGTTGAGCATGTTATTGATAAGAAACTTTTCTTAGTAGTGCAGGTTTACAGGTAGTAGATCTAATCTTTTTTTTTTTGTTGAAACCAAATGTTTTAGCTTTGCATTGACACTATATTTATTGGTAGGAGACCCATCTCAAATGTTGCAAATAATGTTGCAAGTAAGTCTTTCAAACTGACTTCCCTGAAACTCGTGTGCGATTCTTCTTAAATAAAAACATCATGTTTCACATTCTGACTGTTTCTTTGAAAAATACAAATTTTGTCTTGTAACCAGTCTTTTTTAATTAGGCTCATAATACAAAAATTTTGACAATCGCTTTTGCTTCCTTTTATTTTAAGAAATGATTATTTATAATTCTTTAAAATTTGGAAAAAAGTTAGTTAAAAGATAAACCTTCACTAATACAAAGCTGATGGATGAGTAGTGGAAAGGATATCTACATCTTCACTATTTCAAAACAGCTCAAGAAAACACCAAGTTTAGGATTTCAAAGTTTTTAGCACTGTATAACTTGAGGCTTAAAGCCCCTGAATTATGTATGCTTGGGTCAAGAAAGAATAATGCTACGCTGGGATTATGATTTTTTTTTTTTTGGTGCTATTTATGTTTACTTTGGACATTGCATTTTATGCTGCTTGAAGTGGGTTTATATTTTTGTGCTGTCATTCGCAGGAAGACTACCTATTAGCATTATTAATGAGCCATCTTTTTTATCAGGGATATATTTTTTCTTAAATGGTGCTGCTTAAAATTTTGTTGAAACTTGGGAAAAAATATTTCATGCTTTTGCTATCATCATTCAAACGCATTCACTCATTTTGTTTTTAAAAGAGAGTTACAGAAGTTATCTCTTGCAAAGTGTTTTTAGTTTGCTGAAAACAAAAAAAGATAAAAAAGCCTGTTGAGAATTATATCTAATTGTTTTGATATCTGTAAATGAAGGGGAAAAAAGGGAAGCCAAGAATGGTAATGTTATTTTTTTTATGATTGTATCACTTGATATTTGAAAGTATGTTTTAGGGCTTTGTTGATTTTTTCAATAAATTTTAAAAACTTTTGTGACCTTGAATATGCCATTTTGCAGGGCTGTTCTAAATGATGTAGAATTGTTTTCAAACGTTCTGTATTTGCTCTAGTAAAGATATTTATGTATAGCTAATTCTTAGGATAAAGTAAACAGGTGATGACAATGATTTTTTTTTCAAAGTTAGTTCCAATGAAAATATATTTCCTTTCATGAAGCCTAATGAAGATCTCTGTGATTTTGAACATCTGATCCAAAAAAACATGAGAAAGATTGTCAGTTCAAAATTTATATACAGTTACATTTTCCTGTTAAATAATTCATATATACAAACATAAAATTTATTATGCTTTTTTAGGAGAAGTACAAATTATTTGAACCAACGCAGTCTTTCTAGTCGAAATTATTTTCAGATTTTATGTACAGTGTTTCATATTTATCTGTTATGAAGCTTTGCTGATCTACTGCTAGACACATCCGTGAGCCACTGATCCCTGAGTCATTGAGCCACTCACTCACTTGTCTATCTCTGAAGTTATATTTATTTAATAGTTCATCTCTTGTTTGTTAGCTGTTCATACTTTCTTTGCATTGCTTGAAAAAATCATCATAGACCACACTATTAAATTTTTAATAACTTGACAGCAAATTTATGAGAAAAAAAGTCCTAAAAAAGTTAAGGTTATTTAGAAAAAAAGGCTCCTCAAGACTTCAAACGTTGAGCTTCTGTGAGAGCTGCCTCTCTCCTTGCTTCCCTGAAAAGTGGAATTCGGATTTGATATATCATACCCAGAGGAGAAGGCATATGATGAGCAGACAAATACCCAATTGTTTGATTTCCCAAACTAGATATAGGGGCTTCAAGTGTGAAAAGTTGTTAAATATTAGTTTGCAGAGAAGAAGGCTGTGCAGGTACATGTATTGATATGTTGAGGCTTTTCATAGTTTTATCTAAGGATGACATAGTGAAATGCCATGGTATGTTTCCCCGACTAGGTATAGGGGCCCTAAGTGTGAAAAGTTGTTAAATATAAGTCTGCAGAGAAGAAGGCTGTGCAGGTATTGCAATGTTGAGGCTGTGCATTTTAGAAATATCTTTCTCCACATTGAACTAAATGTCTTATGTGAGAATTGAAATTAAGCAAATGCTAAGAAGAGTGCAGCTGCAGAGAATCTAAGGATCAGAGAGGAAGCATATTTGTCAGTAAGGTAATGTACAAGGTCTTAGTCAAAAACTAAAACACAGCTTGAATATGTGCTAGATGAAATTAAGATCAGCACAAACTAGAATTAGGGTTGGAAACAATAAAAGGGGAAATGGTTTGCAAGTTCAGTTTTAATTTGTGTTGACACTTTTTTTGTCGTCCCGCAGTGATCTAAGCTGTGTTGTTTTTTTTTTTAACTAGCATCGAAATAGACTAACTGTGATTTTCAAGGGGAGGGGAGTGGGTAAGAAGCATACTGGCATACCCTTCATATTTTGTTAAAACTTGTTATTTTATTTTATTCTGTGGTCTCTAATTTTTACTCATGGTTTTTATTTATGTGGGTGCTTTATCAAGTTATATGCATGTTAATGATATTCTTTGTGATGCTTACGTCCCAGTTTGTTTTCAATAGATTGAAAAAAAAAATGTTTATTCTGACTTATCTGCAAAAAAAGCTGCAAATGTGTTCATCGTACTTTCTTTGATCTCTAATATTTGATTTTCTTGGCTTTTTTTTATATGGGCTTTGAAGTTTTACTTATATTATGTTTTTATGGCAAAGTGTCATAATTCACTTTGTATTTCCATTTGCCAGTAATGCCAATGTTGCTTATTTTATGGGAATGTCGTATTTTTCTAATTGATCATGACTTGAAGTGCTTGATTTACTTTTCTCATTCCTTTTCTTTTTCTCATTACATTGGTCTCTAAAATATGCCTTATCTGAACATTGTTTTAATCCGTAAGATCTTTTGAGAGAATAGACGAATATAAAATGCAAAATGCCAAATGAAAGAATAAATATACTGATTGACTAAATCCTAGTTTCAGAAATCCCTAAATCTAAATACTTTTTCTATGCTCGTTGAATAAAATAAAAGAGTGCCTTAATTATTTATGCCAGATTTGTAGGTCAGATTCACAGATGATATCAGGCTGGTTTGAACTCTAAACTATAAGTGGAGTAATGTGATTGTAAAATGGGGATTTTTGTTGGGTCTTGTCCTTTTATGGGTTGGTTTTTGTTTTTTTTTTGTGCAGAAGAAATCTTACTTATACATCTGTGTTCAAAGAGCAGAATCTGCTTTTCTTTTCAGTAATTTTACCATTTTTGTAGAGGCAGAGCATGAAAATGTTATTCTTTATAAATGCAGATGTTCTGTGTAAATTGTGATACAGGATTTCTGATCAAACTTTGCTGCACCTCCTTATGCTTTACAATCAATGTATAAAACTTCTCATGTGTGAAACTTATGTTTTAAATGACTGAAATAGACTTTACAACATACTAGACCGTAATAATTAGATGATCACTCATCGCTTTGCTTTCCTAGTTTTTTAGGCTACTTAAAAGGATTTTAAGTAAAAGTTTTGTGTATAAATTTAAATCAAATGCATATAAATATGTTGGTGTTTTTTAATGGCCAGTTCTCAGTATCATGTCTTGATTATGATTGTTTGCATAGATTTCAAAGTTAACATGCATGCACACAACTTTATAGTTAATGCTTTCCTCATTGAAGATTTATTTATATTTGTTCCATGGGGCCTGATTTAATATTAGTATATTAGAGTTTATGTTACAAGGAGAATAGGAAAAATTTTAAGCAAAACAATAAACACAAATTTGAGGTTAATGTTTAAGTTAGTTTAAGGAGAAAAATAAGAAAAATTTTAAGCGAACCAGTAATGCAAATTTGAGGTTAATCTTTAAGTTAGTTTAAGTCTGTCATTTCAAGTTTTAATGCGGCCTTATCTTAGTGAAATCCCCATATTCTTTGCATAATCAGTCCAACACTTTTTATTGAACCAAGTAACCTTTTTTCAAATCTTAAAAAAAAACATGAACATAAAATATATGGCAATTTGAATTTTTTAAATGAGCTAGTCTTTATGATTTCTTGTCTGTCGGTGTCAGTTTGAGAATGAGATTGGAACCTATCGTCTGAATTTAGAAAGTTGGATGATGACTCTGTACAGACATATACAAATTCACAAATAGTTCCCCATGATGTAGCGAAAGGAACATTATTTAGGTCTTCCTTATTCTTTGATTCATCCTCAGATATAATAACGCAGAGCTCTGTTTTGCCTTTCATGCATGTCCTTCCATACAAATCCATTTTTTCTTCCCAATACCCTCAAGTAGAATTTAAGATGAAACCTTAAGTTTTGTTTTTGCTCTTGCCACTGTACCAGCCCATGTATCTACAACTCCTAAAATTTTTTTTGCAACCAAAATATCTGTGTAAATCTCAAATGCCTTGGGATCTACAGACATATCTCACCCGAGCATAGAATCTTCAGGCGCTGATTGATTTTATGGAAAGGTTCAGTTGCAAATTTCAACTTTGTACAAGTGGACAGTTTTGTTGACATAATCAAGATCAAAACTGAGATTTTATCTTATTTCGTTGTTGGCCTATGAAACAGTATTAATATCTCCTAGCTTCATACTGTGGTTGTGAAAGTAAATCTTATGCGACAAATACGCTATTAGAAATTTCATAGTGTGATTTTTATCCTCTGTAACATTATAAGGCTGGAAGGCCTTTTTTTCCATATTTGATCTCTAGAAAAACTGAAAGCAGTTACATGGTACTTCTTGAGTTGAACAATATTTCTCTTGACATATAACAAATTAGAACTGAGTATTAGGCAATCCGGAAATAAAATTCAGTGTGTGCCTTAGTTTATAGATTCTATGGATCGAGGAAAAGCAACTAGTTGAGAAAGAATCTGTACTTAATTCACCAGTGCCTCCTTAAAACTTTTTCTTAAATTTATCTCCTACAACCAATCCTATTGTGTTCAGATACACAGGAAATAAAATGCCAAAATATGTAGAACTTTATTAACTTAGAACTTCAGTATTTAAAATCATACATATTAAGTCCTTTTCAAGGTTTTTGTTTATTCATTTGTTATTTAAGTATTCATTATAATGGGAAAAAAGACTGAATTTTTCTTTCTTATACAAGTACATTGAAAACTATGAAATCTGACTCTCACTTCAGACCTGTATTTTTACGAAACAAAGTTATGCTATTTTTACTTTTTTTTTTTTAAATCTTGCATTCATTTTTGCAGCATTAAAGGGTGCATTTTAACTAAAATAAGTGTTTTTTTTTTTGTTGTTGTTTTTTTGTTTTTAGTCATTGCTCTCTCTCTCTCTCTCTCTCTCTCTCTCTCTCTCTCTCTCTCTCTCTCTCTCTCTCTCTCTCTCTCTCTCTCTCTCTCTCTCTCTCTCTCTCTCTCTCTCTCTCTCTCTCTCTCTCTCTCTCTCTCTCTCTCTCTCTCTCTCTCTCTCTCTACCCTCTGGTTCTCAAGCATCCTTCCTTTTGAATGAATGAAAATTATCTTTAAACAGAATAACGAAGATATATCTCAAAACATCATTAAAGTTCAACGCAAGCTCAAAACAAATTTAAAATATAAACTGAGAGAAATCAAGATCTTTAATAATTTTCTTTTAACAATTGAAAAAAGGAAAACTATTTTCCATGTAGTAAAATAAAAAATAAAACAAATCAGAAACGATGTCTACTTTAATACACAACCCCTGGTGGAAGATTATTTTACATAAAAATTGCAAGCATTACTTTATTTTCATAGGAAAGTTAACTATGGCTATAAGTATAACTAGTCGCACATGTTGATATGTGAACCCAAAATAATTATGTATATGTAGTAAAGATGATTCAGTCCATCTCAAGTTAGCCATACTATTTCAATTCATTTGGAACAAAAGAAAATTTATCTAGCATTAAACGTTTTTGCCAAACAAACGACCAACGTTGGTTTAAAAATATATATTAAATAAATGTACTAGATCTAGTAGGTCTTAAAATCAAATATTCATGTAAAACTTATAAAAACAGGTGAAACTAATGTAAAAGATAATACTGTAATTATATCTCAGGGTAGCGAAACTAATGTAAAAGATGATACTGTAATTATATCTCAAGGTATTTGGACAGCATAGATACGTTACACAAAATTTGAAGTTTCACAGCTTTATGTGTCTTGATTTTATCTTTATTTAACTATGCTAGGCGCTAAGAAGATGTTAAACGATTTAAAAAAAAAAAGCTATTAAAAGTTTCTGAGGACACCCAAAAAAATTTGGAGATTAAAATAATGAAAGTAACAGATATTAGAGTATGAAGCCACAGCACTTTCATCGTTTTCTTTAGTCTCTAAATAAGTTTTCAGTTTGACAAAACTCTCTCTCTCTCTCTCTCTGTCTCTCTGTCTCTCTGTCTCTCTCTCTCTCTGTCTCTCTCTCTCTCTCTCTCTCTCTCTCTCTCTCTCTCTCTCTCTCTCTCTCTCTCTCTCTCTCTCTCTGCACCCTGCTCCAGACATATTTGATTTTCATATTCATTATCCAATTCTCATTTAAAGGATGTATACCTTAAATGTATAGAAATCATGAATCTATACATAAGTTGACCCCCCCCCCTCCAGATCTTGCATCGCAAAGGTTATGATATGTTATAAAGAATGGAATGTCTGTATTATGTATACATTTGTAAAATTTTGTTAAGTTGAAATTTTCATTTACAAACAAGAATTCAAAAAAACAAAACAAAATATACATGGTATCACAGCAGTGGGCCTTTAATCGCCTCTTGCATCGCAAAGGTTATGATATGTTATAAAGAATGGAATGTCTGTATTATCTATACATTTGTAAAATTTTGTTAAGTTGAAATTTTCATTTACAAACAAGAATTCAAAAAAACAAAACAAAATATACATGGTATCACAGCAGTGGGCCTTTAATCGCCCTATTCTTTTGTTGTTGTTTTTTTCAGTAAATCATCAAAACTAAGCACCAAACTAGAATTGCACAGTATTTTTTAAGCAATGATTTGAGAACAGTTTTAGACATTAGAAAAAAGAAAAAAATAAAACCTGAATGACGGGCATCGCACTATATCTTTCTTAAGAAACAGCGGTCAACATCACTATTATTTTTTTTACTGAGGTTTCACAATTTTGTCGATTAACTTGCTGTTTTGTTCTGTTTTTCCCTTGTTCAAAAATACCTCATAAATGGAAAGGGAGTTAATTCCATATTTCAAATTGCTATGAAGTTGAAAGATGAGAGGAAGGAAAGTCAATTTGACGCTGGAAGAAACAACCTCATTTCTCTCTCCTGGAGACAAGGGGTCGTTACTAGATCAAGTTATTGGATTGAAGAATTTCGATGTCTCCAGATTTTGACTGATCCATTGGGCAATCTTGAAATTGATTGGTCTGTTGCCGATTTCGTTCATTATTTACTGATTCGATGGTGATCTGGCGAAAATCAAGCGCATCATAATATTAAATTAAATGTTAAAAAAAAAAGTGTTAGTTACATGAAAGAAAAACTCTTGGTGAATGGGTAGTTGCCACTGACTTGTAGCAACAATAGGAGGTAGTTTGGACAGCGGACAGATAAAACAGAGGATGAGGCTTGATTTGTTCAAAAAGAGACATCTCATTTCACCAAAGACTAATGAAATTATCACCGATTGTAGCATTCAATATCTTTAACTAGTGGAAGGATGTTTTTACTATTACTACTACTACTACTACTACTACTAGTACTACTACTACTACTACTACTACTACTACTACTACTACTACTACTACTACTACTACTACTACTACTACTACTACTACTGCTACTGCTACTGCTACTGCTACTGCTACTGCTGCTGCTGCTGCTGCTGCTGTTACTACTACTACTACCATTAAATACTTCCTCTACCTCTTCTACTACCACTATTTCTACTACTACTACTACTACTACTACTACTACTACTACTACTACTACTACTACTACTACTACTACTACTACTACTACTACTACTACTACTACAGCAACAGTAACAACAACAACTACTACTACTACTACTACTACTACTACTACTACTACTACTACTACTACTAATCTCTTTTTCTCTCATACTCTAGAATATTCACCTTTATGTTATTCCTCTGCATATAACTGACAATATCTACGACATCCTTTCCTAATGTCGACAGCACCAGTGGACAGCAGGAAAACCATCGCGCGTGCTCAAGCTGGACATCATCATCCGGCTCCCAATTCCGTATTGCACCACCGCAGTAATAGCAACGAGTGCAATCAAAATAACCTTAAAAGAGAATGGAAGTATTTTGTTTAAGATCAAAATGTTCCTGAAACATTCGCTATTGACAATGGTATTTATGTTAAGTTTTCTCAATTTAAAATGGATAGGCATGGACAAAGAATATTAGAATCATATAATTATACTTAAACTGAGTTTATGTGGCCTTCTATTTCATCTCATGTTATAATTCATGTCTCTGAAGATGTAAATATTGGAAATAAACAGATTTATTGAACTTTGAAACATCTGCACTCCTTTCAAAAACAACCATCAAGACATTTTCTCTGGTATTGATAAAGCATAAAATAAAGCCAATTAAGGATGCTTTTTAACCACGCATCTCCTACTTAAATGATTTCTCTATCGAAACCAGTACGATACTGGTTTTTTTCTCTCTTAGATACGCCGCTGTGTGTTAACTGTTGAGGTAACGAGATGCTCTCCAGCGGCAAAATTAAACCGATATTGGATACTATTGTTCCTAAAACCTTCACCCTTCTCCTAAGTCTCAAACAATTTTATCCCTCATAAAAGTTCCTGCGGAAAGCTAAATTAACCCATAGCCACTGACGCTCCTGCTTTGACATTGTGCACATAATAAATCCACTGCCAGAAAATAAAAACAACAGTTGACTTGAAACATTGGCGTATCAATCTTGTTAATATGCTTATCATTACTATATCAATAAAACATAACTGAAGGGTAAAAGTCCCAAACAATTTACACATGCTTTTAAACGCTTATGAAAATTAGTTTGTAGGTTAAAAAAAAGTGACAACAACGAATTCCTTTGGGTACTTTTTGAACATAGCATTATAATGAGTGCTTAAAAGAATCTTTAAATAGATTCGGAAAATACAAAAATAAGCTATTTTCAAGTATTCTATTAAAATCCTTGGTTTAGACATTTACAGACAGTACTTTGCTAGATCTATTCCCAAATTACCTGCGTAGTAAAATCCATGCCTGGCAAGCTCCTCCTGGGTAAGAGGATGGTCTTGTGGCCAGTCTAGAAAAGTCATAAGGCGACTTGCATAGGTCGAAAACTCGGGTCGTTTCGGTCGGATCAGTTCGATCTGAGAAGAAAAAAAGGGGGAGTAGGATGATTTCTTCTTATCATTTCATCAGTATAGACTGGTGACATTAGAAAGTTATATCAACTTATGTTTATAACATGAAGAAATCACATCCTATTATTTGTAATGTCATGATGAAGCCAATTTTTAGGCGAGACGTTTAAATGTATTTTAAATTTTGTTCTCTTTGTCCATATAAGTCCAAGTTGAGTGATTGTTTACACCTTAAGTAAAGTGGAAGTTTTGAGTGTAGTTACTACTACCATTACTTCTACTACTACTACTACTACTACTACTATACTACTACTACTACTACTACTACTACTACTACTACTACTACTACTACTACTACTACTACTACTACTACTATTATTATTACAACTACTACTACTACTACTACTACTACTACTGCTACTACTGCTACTACTGCTACTACTACTATTACTAATACTACTATTACTACTACTACTACTACTACTACTACTACTACTACTACTACTACTACTACTACTACTACTACTACTACTACTACTACTACTACTACTACTACTACTACTACTACTACTACTACTACTACTACTACTACTACTACTACTACTACTACTACTACTACTACTACTACTACTACTACTACTACTACTACTACTACTACTACTACTACTACTACTACTATGCTTCTACCACTACTACTGCTACTACATGTACTACTATTATCACCACCATCACGATCACTACTTCTACTTTTACTACTACTACTACTACTACTACTACTACTACTACTACTACTACTACTACTACTACTACTACTACTACTACTACTACTACTACTACTACTACTATTACTGCTATTACACCTATAACTACTAATTTGAATAGTTTTATGATCAGCATTGTTAATATCAACATTAAAGTTGTGCCACTCACTGTCATATCCTTTTTCCAATGTTATAAAGGTGCTATTCTTTTATCTGCCAGCGACGAAAATATTCCACAGTTACAGAGGTGATCACATTTATACTCCGCACAAACCGTATTTTATAGTTTATAGCTTTTCCTTGAAAAAAGACCTAGAAGTTTCGAATCCGCTGCTTTATAATCATAACATAGAGATTTTAGTTTGTTTCTGTATCACCTTCTTTTGCCTCCATACACTATGGCCTCTACTAAACAGTCTGTGAATCTTACGAAAATCTCGAGACTTACCCGAAGGCCTGATCTATAAAAAGAATTATAACTTGTTGACGCACGCTCCTTAAAATGACTGTTGATGAATAGTGTGGGTTTTTCCCATCTGCAGTGAATTGGGACATTTGGTCATCGGAAAAAATAGCCTTAAATTCAATTTGCTGGTTAGTTTGAGGCTATTAGACATACGTAAGACACCCCCAGCCCCCATCCGTCCTTTCCAACTCTCTCTCTCTCTCTCTCTCTCTCTCTCTCTCTCTCTCTCTCTCTCTCTCTCTCTCTCTCTCTCTCCTCCTCTCTCTCTAACGTTGTGCGTCGGTCGAATGACATCATTTTTTTAAAAATAGGCATTGGAAATTCCCAGACCGAACACGTTATTCTGACTTTCTTGTAATTGTATACAATTTTTATAACTAATGTTAGAATGTAGCGTGAGAAGAGAAAACAGAACAGATCAAAATAATGCCATCAAAATGTCAAAAATTATCTCCATGGAAACCAGCAAATTACTTTTCAACATGATTTTGCAAGAACTCTTGTTGAGGAAAAATAAAAGGAATTTCTATGAGGTAAGAGTACCGGTGTAATTTTGAAACGTAAAAAGCTAGTGCAATAACGTTTAACTTGGTTAACTTCCCATAAAATAAAATGTGACATGTTAGTACCAGTATCTGGGTAACATGATTGTGGAGTACCGGTATTGATGATTACCGTATGATAATTTTGTTTTGCGGAGTAGCCGGATGACGACTGTAGCGAAGGATAAAAAGGCAACTTGACCGACGGTAAAAATAGTCATTACATTTAAAAGTTGATCCGTTTAGGGGTGATATCTTTCTTTAGATTAAAAGTCACATCAGCACTGATTATACATACACACACACACACACACATATATATATATATATATATATATATATAATCATGTGTGTGTGTGTGTATATATTGTTATAAATTGATACGTTTATCATTATAAACCCATATTCCAGTTCCAATAATACGTCCATAGCATGTGATAACAGTTCAAATAATTTATATATATATATATATATATATATATATATATATATATAAGTATAATAATACTTAGAAATAACTAAAATAAATTTTATAGACTGAAAATTTCAGACAAAACAACATATAGAAGAGGAAAAATCAACTTTAAGAAAACAAAAAAAACAAAAAACTAAGTAATTGTAACCGAAACACAAGAAAGAAATTTATATGCATTGTTTCAGTGTTTCACGAGTTACAATTCGTGCCCTTTCTAACTTCTTCGCACCAGGATGTTAATAAAATTTTAAATTGGGAATTTCCTATTTCTTTCCTGACATCAGACAGAATTAATGTCAAGCCCTTAACGTCATTTGCATAATTATATCCTAATAAGGAAAGAAGAAAAGATAAAACCAGAATGAATACATGAATTAATTAAAAAAAAAAACAAAAAACAAAAAACCTAAATTTCTGGCATGACCAAATTTATGAGTTGAGGATTGTTTATTCTATTTTTTCAACATGTTATATATTTCTTTTCTTTATCCTAAGCAGAGTCTCCATTGTCCTTCTCCCTATTTGTCACCTTAATCTTTTTCTTTCTGAGCATTCTATCTGTCTGTCTGTCTGTCTGTCTGTCTGTCTGTCTGTCTGTCTGTCTGTCTGTCTGTCTCTCTCTCTCTCTCTCTCTCTCTCTCTCTCTCTCTCTCTCTCTCTCTCTCTCTCTTTTTACCTCTCCCCCCCCCCCCCTCACTCTCTCGGAAACATTTGAATATTTTAGTTCATCGGTTTGGTTTTGTTTGCAATTTTCTTATAGAAACAGCGTCTTAATAACACACAAATTAATAAAGTACAAATGAGTTAATCCGCGGATAAGTAAGTAATATATTCAATTTTTACACGGCTTTTTCTTTCAAAATCATTTGATGCTTTTTTTAAATGCTGATTCTCTTCATATGTGTAACGATTTATTAAAAAAAAAGGTTTTACGTACAGAATATACATTTTTCCTTGAATTTTTTTTTTGTGTGTAAGCTTATCATAAAAGTCTTTGAATCATAATATGACCTCATCTGTTCTTATTTAATTCTCTAAAACTGAAAATCACACGTTTTATGTAGATAATTATGTGCTCTTTGAAATGCTAAATTGAGTTGCTAACATAAAAAAAGTTATATTTTTTCCGTGTCATAGCATGATCAACCGCGATCGCTAATGGAGATTTTAGTCGGGTTTGAACCTGTCGACATAATTATCCATCTATCTAGTCTCATAGATAATGATAACAAAGACAAGAATGACGATGAGGCACAATCTAGGCAATTACACACAATTTAGCAGCAGCAGCAGCAGCAGCAGCAGCAGCAGCAGCAGTAGTAGTAGTAGTAGTAGTAGTAGTAGTAGTAGTAGTAGTAGTAGTAGTAGTAGTAGTAGTAGTAGTAGTAGCAGCAGCAGCTAGCAATAATAGTAATAGTAGCAGAAGTAATAGTAGTAGCAGCAGCAGCAGCAGTGGTAGTAGTAGTTGTAGTAGTAGTAGTATTAGTAGTAGTAGTAGTAGTAGTAGTAGTAGTAGTAGTAGTGGTGGTGTTAGCAGTAGTAGCAGTAGTAGTAGTAGTAGTAGTAGTAGTAGTAGTAGTAGTAGTAGTAGTAGTAGTAGTAATAGTAGTAGTAGCAGTAGCAGCAGCAGTAGTAGTAATAGTAGTAGTAGTAGTAGTAGCAGCAGCAGTAGTAGTAGTAGTAGTAGTAGTAGTAGTAGTAGTTGTAGCAGCAACAACAGTATTTTTGTTGTTGTAATAGTAGCAGTAGCAGAAGCGATAGTAGTTGTGGTTGTGGTAGTTATTAGTAGTAGTAGTAGTAGTAATAGTAGTAGTAGTAGTAAATTAGAAGTAGTAGTAGTAGTAGTAGTAGTAGTAGTAGTAGTAGTAGTAGTAGTAGTAGTAGTAGTAGTAGTAGTAGTAGTAGTAATAGTAGTTGTAGCAGCAGCAACAGTATTTTTTGTTGTTGTAATAGTAGCAGTAGCAGAAGCGATAGTAGTTGTGGTTGTGGTAGTAGTAGTAGTAGTAGTAGTAGTAGTAGTAGTAGTAGTAGTAGTAGTAGTAGTAGTAGTAGTAGTAGTAGTAGTAGTAGTAGTAGTAGTAGTAGTAGTAGTAGTAGTAGTAGTAGTAGTAGTAGTAGTAGTAGTAGTAGTAGTAGTAGTAGTAGTAGTAGTAGTAGTAGTAGTAGTAGTAGTAGTAGTAGTAAAATAAATTTAAAAAATAGGTACAGTGCACCTCACAAATGTGCAAAACAATACAAAGCACGTTAGCTTTTGGTTTTAAACCTTTATCAGACATAAAAACAAGAACAAGAAAAAGCACAAGGACATTCATATGCAGGTGCTAAATACTTGTACAAACTTGAAAAGGAAAAGTGAATCAACAGGTCATTCATAGAAAAATCTACATAAAAAAATGAGCTAGACACCAACATGCACTGGAAAATATAGCAAATAAGCAAAAAAAAAAAAAAAAAAAAAAGAAAGAAAGAAAGAAAAGAAATAGAAACCAAACCAAAAAAAAAAAAAAAAAAATACGAATAATGCGGCAGACCATTAGAAAAAAAAGGATAAATGAATGAATAAGTATTTATAAAAGAATAAAGAAATAATTAAATAAGTTAAAGAACAAATAAATGAGCAGATTAAATAGATTCGTAATTAAAGGAAAAATAAAGACAAGGAGAATGAAAACTAGAGAGTTGGAAAAAGAAAGAGACAGATAGAGAGAGAGAAAGAGAGAGAGAGAGAGAGAGAGAGAGAGAGAGAGAGAGAGAGAGAGAGAGAGAGAGAGAGAGAGAGAACGTAGAGGAGGAGGAGAAGGGTAGGAAGATTTTTATATAAAAGAGAAACGAAGAAGAATATAGCCACTTACGCAGAAAAAAGAGACGCTCTGATTCATCGATCAACTAAATAAAAATCAAAACTAATAGCGGCGAAACATCACTTAAATAGGAAATCCTTAGATCAAATTTCTTTAAAAAAAATTAATTAATATCTAAAATTTAATGACTTAATAATTAAAAAAAAACAGAATTACATTCATTTTAGAAAATAAATATTTATGGTTAAGAAACTTATCTGACCTCAGCAAAAGTCACTCGGCAATACAAAAGTTAGCTTCTAACTTCCGTATTGAGAAGGTGCCATCGAATCAATGCTGATCGAATGAAGAATAAAAAAAGAACACCAGATTCACATCTTCGGAAGCTGCGTAAACGAGAAAGTCACTCTTAAGACACCATGGGGACATTTTATCGTCACAGAGAGTCCAAGAAAATCCTTTGAAAAGAGAAAAGGTCAACTGCATCAAAAAAGCATTATCGATGAAAAAGGCATTAATAAAAGCTTCTAAGACCTTTCTCATCCTTAAACCTTTTAACCCTACACAAATACAGTGTGGTCTGGACATTTATTCCCTCCGATGACAAGACAGTTACCCATTTAAAAAATGAGCCTCTGCTCAAAGTGGAAGCTACACCTAGAGCTTCCTCTCCACACACGTAAATCAAGAAACTCTACATCAACAGAACCTTGGTGCCTAAGTGAACTGAAATGTTGAGACACAAGCTTAGGAGCTCTTACAGCAATATCCTTCACATATTCGAAAAATCGAGTAGCAAGTGTTCAACCCGTTTGGCCGATGTAAACTAAGTCACAACGCTTGCGCATTATATTGCACTTAACACTGCAAGAGAAAGTCATCTAAAAACACCATGGGGCATTTTATCGCCACAGAATTGGTATGCAAAACAAGTCTGTTTCAAGCGCGAGTTCCTAAGTAACTGGTAGTTACTCGACTGTGAACTAACATGTCTTGTTTTTTACTCTCCGAAACACGACAAGGTGGGGTTCACCAAAAACCTGTTTATAGTATTTTCATTAATGACAGTAGAAGAAGTAGTAGTAGTAGTAGTAGTAGTAGTAGTAGTAGTAGTAGTAGTAGTAGTAGTAGTAGTAGTAGTAGTAGTAGTAGTAGTAGTAGTAGTAGTAGTAGTAGTAGTAGTAGTAGTAGTAGTAGTACTAGTAGTAGTAGCAGTAGTAGTAGTAGTAGTAGTAGTAGCAGCAGTAGTAGTAGTAGCAGCAGCAGCAGCAGAAGTAGTAGTAGTAGTAGCAGTAATAGCAGCAGCAGTAGTAGTAGTAGCAGCAGAACTAGTTGTATATGCAGCAGCAGCAGCAGCAGCAGTAGTAGTAGTAGTAGTAGTAGTAGTAGTAGTAGTAGTAGTAGTAGTAGTAGTAGTAGTAGTAGTAGTAGTAGCAGCAGCAGCAGCAGCAGCAGTAGTAGTAGTAGTAGTAGTAGTAGCAGCAGCAGCAGCAGCAGCAGTAGTAGTAGTAGTAGTAGTAGTAGTAGTAGTAGTAGTAGTAGTAGTAGTAGCAGTAGTAGTAGTTGCAGCAGTAGTAGTAGCAGTAGTTGTCGTTGTTATTGTAGTAGCAGCAGTAGTAGTAGTAGTAGTAGTAGTAGTAGTAGTAGTAGTAGTAGTAGTAGTAACAGTGGTAGTAGTAGTAGTTGGAGAATAAAAATCAATTAAATCAGGTGAGCCGCTACCTTTTTTACAGACATGTATCTCATAGTAATGAAATTCAGAACAAAGTAAAGCTCGTAAGATCAGCTTGGATGGAAGACTGGAAAACACAGTCATAGATGTATGTGTCAAAACTGTTATTTACATTAAGTTTGACAGATAGATAGATAGATAGATAGATAGATAGAGAGAGAGAGAGAGAGAGAGAGAGAGAGAGAGAGAGAGAGGGGGGGGGGGGGAGTTAGTGAGACACTGAGACACACACACACACTCTCACAGAGAAACTAATATCGGGCAACAATATAAAAAAATGCTGCCCAGATATAGCTTTTTCTTGTTGAAAGAGAAACCTCTTTTATCTATCTGCTATGCATAAGCTTTAAGCTGACAGCTCCATCAAAGTCTACGTTACTTTTTCTTGCTGACTACCTGATAAGTCCCAGTGTAACAGAAACAAGAATTTAGCTGGAGATCCCTCGAGATGAAAAAGAGTTAATATACATGTACTTAAAGTGATATATTACCGTGTTATATATTGATTGATTGATAAAAATAGAGCGCAGTTTATAATTACTAAAGACGATGCTCTCCTGAGCAATATATAGAATGAGAGTGAAGGAGGAAAAGAGTGAGAGGAGAGTTAACCGCATACAGTGATGACTAAATATTAAGCGTGAAACTGAGAGAGAGAGAGAGAGAGAGAGAGAGAGAGAGAGAGAGAGAGAGAGAGAGAGAGAGAGAGAGAGAGAGAGAGAAGGAAGGAATGGGCAAATCAAATTATATGCAATATCGGACATGAAGTCAGGAAGAAAGTAAGATACAAAAACAGAGACATCAAAGAGAAAGAGAATAAATTAGTGTGTGTGTGTGTGTGTGTGAGAGAGAGAGAGAGAGAGAGAGAGAGAGAGAGAGAGAGAGAGAGAGAGACAGAGAGAGACAGAGACAGAGACAGAGAAGGAAAGACTGATAGAATAATGGGCAAATCTAATTATATGCAATCCGGATATGAAGTCAGGAAGAACGTAAGACACAAAAATAGAGACATCAAAGAAATTAGTGAGATAGAGAGAGGGGGAGAGAGAGAGAGAGAGAGAGAGAGAGAGAGAGAGAGAGAGAGAGAGAGAGAGAGAGAGAGAGAGAGAGAGAGAGAGAGAGAGAGAGAGAGACGGGCAGACAGGCAGATAGACAGACAGAAAGAGAATAGGAAAAGGAGGTTACAAAATGGACTATAAGTTATTCTTATTACATACAGATCTACATTAAATGTTATAAAGTAAAAAAAAAAAAAAAGAAATGTTTGAAACAAAATACATGGCGTGGGCTGACAGCACGGTGACAGCACGGAGGATCTTGGTTCGAATCTTGTCTTGGACTATAGGATGATCTCATCTAACCAGCATCAACCTACAACTCCTGCTGCTGCTGCTGCTGCTGCTGCTGCTGCTGCTGCTGCTGATGTTGATGATGACGATTAAATTCAAAGATGGCAGAGTTAGTGGTTGTAGGAGAGAGGGTTAGTGTTATAACAATACAATGTTGGTTTGTTTGGATTTTTTTTTTTTTATGAAACCTGGTGTTGTCTGACCGCTGGGTACTGGTAGCCATACGAATCAAATCCGTTGAAGAACTTTCTCAACCGTTGCCTCTGGGGCTGAAAATAAACAGTTTTCTGTTGTTGTTGTTTTTTTTTTTTTTTTTTTTAAGTTCATTTTGTTTTGTTTTCGATCTTGTTTTGTTGTTCTAAAGGCAACGGTACTTTCCAGTATTGCTTTTGAGGGATACTGCCACGTCTCAGAATGCTTAATTCGTGTTTCTAAGTTTTATCCACCTCTCCGCCGCTTGCGTGTTTTCTGTGGGCGTTTAATATTCACAGCCCTGGAGAGTTAACAAGGTCAGTAGTGAAGTGTCTGCGTTGGGAACAGAGAAATGGACTTGTGAATGAGTTCTGCTGTTGTTGGTGTTTGTTTTGTTTTGTTTTGTTTTGTTTTGTTTTGGGTGTTTGTTGTTGTTGTTTTTTTTTGGGTCGTTGTGGGTTTTTTTTTTCTTTTTCTTTTTCTTTTTTTTTTTTTCGAAAACGGGTCATATAGAAATTCCTTCAAGTGAAATTCACTGCTCGTGACAGCTGCAGATTCATACCACAGGAAAAGCATGTCTGTGGACTGGTGAGCTGTGGCCTGAGGTGGAGGGTGGTGGTGGGGGAGGAGAAGAGGTTAGGTGACAGATTTACGATCGTGTGAAAAGATATTTTGTACTCATAACTCTCTCTCACTCTCTCTCTCTCGCTCTCTACCTCCCTCCCTCTCTCTATCTCACTAATTTCTTTGATGTCTCTATGTGTGTCTGTCTGTCTGTCTCTCTCTTTCTTTCTTTTTCGCGCATAAATATTCGTGTGCAAAACAGTGGAAAGAATGTAAGAGTACAGTCCTTAATATATTATAAAAAGAGTTTATATTGTTAGCTCAAACTGTTTCTTTCTAAGAGAATCAGGCAACGCAGAGTTTATAAGAATAACGAAAACCGACTATCTTTAACGTTTCTTCGACATAATTATTATTAAGCCTATGCTTTGACACACACACACACAAAAGAAAAAAAGACTCGCCAGGCCTCTCAACACTTCAGGGAGAACAATACTGGGAGGAAATAAGAGAGAGAGAGAGAGAGAGAGAGAGAGAGAGAGAGAGAGAGAGAGAGAGAGAGAGAGAGAGAGAGAGAGAGAGAGAGAGAGAGAGAGAATGGTAAGAAAGATGACCGTTAAACCCTGAGGGAAATTTCATCTTGTGATTTGGACAACTAGACAGTAAGATTGAAGTCTCAAACAAAATAAAATTCGCAAGTTGGCTTCTTATTAGAGGGGGAAAAAAAAGGGCAGTGCAGAAGAAGTTTGAACAAAAACACGTGTTTTGGGAAAAAAAGTGCAGATTTTTAGATGATGACTTCAGTGATTTCTATGCAAGATCTAACTTTCAATGGCCTTCAATGATCTAAGCTGTACATTCCCCGCGTTGCCCGAAAAAAGTGCTTCCAGTTGACCGCGGGCTTTTATTTCAAACAGCTGATTTTGCAGAAATCCCCAGGCTTTTGCTCTGAGCACCGTGCTTGCAGCTGAACTCCGCTGGGCTGCTGTCACGTGGACCTGTCAAGACCAAGGCACTTGCCTTGAAGCAAATTTTTGGTGTGTGTCCTGGCGTTCACTGTGATTGGGGTCCATGGTCTGGGGCCTATTTTGTCTGAGACGTAAGTAGCCAATCAAACTGTTTGTCTTTTATCGTTTTCTGTCGCGTTGCTTAGGCCTACGTCATCCTTCGCCGCCCAGATATCAGTGTAAAAAATATCACAAGACGAAATGAAGATATATCTTGCTTCTATGCTCCTCTAAGTAGTTTTTTTTTAATCTTTGATAACCTGAACAAGTCACTGTAACTAAGCATAAATCCAGATCTAATCATAATTATAATAATTATTGTCTGTTTAAATATTTCGATTATCTCTTAAGATTGAGTTTAACAAGATCTAGATATAGATCTAGATTTAGATCTAAAAGCTTTTTGAAAGTATTAATTCCTATTATGGCCAAACTTCTAAACCGTCGTTTTGAGGAGCTGTATTAAAGTTGAGATCAAACCTAATTTAGATTGGAAACGCCTTGAAATGGCACACTCGATTACACCAACCCATAAAGATCGGCCAGTTTATTTGCCGACAAAAAATAACGTCGTTTTTCCGTCTCAAGACAAAAAATCCCTGGTGGGCCGACGGCATCAAAGACACTCCACTGAAATCGGATCTGAGTATCACCGCTGGTGGATCGTCCGCAATATTCTTGGATGCGAAACTAATGAACATATCGCCGGATTGTTGCTTGATGGGTAAGCTATGAAATCGAACAAAATCAAGATAATGGGAAATCATAATCTAAAGATATGCAATTTTTTCTTAAAGGATCGTATTTGCCTCAACAATGACTTCAAACTTGTTCGGTTAGTTTCACATGCCCAGAGCCTCTCAAGCAATCTTACGCAAAGATAGCAACTTTCACTTTAACCAAGGATAGAGCTGATTAAATCTGATTTGACCTGCTAGGAGATGTGCCAACGCCCAACCCAGAACATTTTCAAACTGGAGCCTCCATATTGTCAATCCCAAGCCTCATGATGCTGTCTGACATTAGAACTTGACAACAGCATTAACCACACTTTGTTTTTAACCACACAAATGATAAGCTTATTGCTTAAATTAAACATAGGGTTTTTGAAAGTTGAGATTTGAGTAAATGTAGATATTAATTACATGATTTCTATCTTTTCACCGCAGATAAATTGTCCTATAGTCAACATGTTTTACAAGTTTTAATATTTAAATGACAATTATTAAGAAAGTTCCACACTGAGTATTAGACTTTAATAGCAATCCCAATAGAGTTTATTTAATTAAGTTTATTTTGCTGGTAATGCTAAGTGCTTTAATTCTTATATTGGTGATTTTTATATATCACTTTGTTAGTCAATGTTTTGTTCTCTATATCTTTATCAAGTATGAACAAAATTTAATATTCTTAATGTCAGTTTCCACAGTGTGTTGCAACAGCTGGTCATCATGAGTGGTGGTGAAATGTTTGACCCTAAAATTCATGCTGTGCAGTGTGTGGAGCGCCCTGGCCCTGCTGGTGGCCAAACAACCTCTATTACTGGTGAATCCCTCTATACACCAGGCTCTTCCTCAGTGCCAAGCCCACCTGGTATAATTGAAGACTTGGAGGAATTTGTACATTACAAGAGCACCATTGGGCACTATTGTGAATACCTGTGGACTACATGGGTTCAACAAGATAGGATGCAACTGATCCTTCACAATCTCAGGTGAGTCAAGATTTAATTTGAAATGCAGTGAATACGCATGATAATGATCAAAAAAATAGGATACAAATAATGTTTAAATTTAAGGATTCTTACTCTAAAAATTAAAGTATACATCAATAAATTAACTTTTCTTCCCATTTGATAAAAGTCAAAGCTAAATTTGAGTGTTTGATCTTAGTTTCATGTTACATTTTGATCTTTTGTCTACAGGTAAACTTGTAACAATTAATATTTCCAGGAACATTTTATAAACTAGAACATTTGTTTTTTTGGCCATATTTTGGTTTGCTAAAACAGGTTAACAAAAACAATAAAGATAAGAGAGCAGTATGATTAAAATTTCATTTTTGTCCTTATCCGATATATCTCTTCTTGAATTTCATATAGATAGTTAATAATATAGAAATATAAAATATGCATCAATATATCTAAGGCCCCAAAATCTGATTCAAAACAAATGTACGTCTTTAGGTTAGATAGTTAATAATATAGAAATATGCATCAAGACAACTAAGGCGCCAAAATCTGATTCAATACAAATGTTGTACGTCTTTGGGTTGGGGAGAATAAATCCCTTCAGGGAGAAAGGTTTAGATTTTTTAAAAATCTGACCTCATTGTGAACAAATTTTCCAGAAATGCTTAGAGAATGCTTTGACATGTTACATTTGTTTCTTTTACACCCAATTTTTTATTATGAAATTTTGCAATCAGATTTTACTTCATAGCGCTTTAATCTGATTTATTGTACATAATAATTAATGCTAAGAGGCAGAAGGTTGTACTATGGGAAATATGGATAGTTTGTTGTTAGGAAAGAATCTGCAACTGCTGGATCAAAAGTTTAAGGTTGCCAGGTTGCCTTACAAATAGAGTCGTATTGCCATCAAACTACCTTGCACCTTATTCCAGTTTTAAGTGATTAACATGATACAGAGTGCTGTGGAATGAACTTTAGTCTGCCTCAGTTGATACTTTACCTTTAGAAATTGGTATTCATTAACTCTTGAGGCAAAAATACCATTGCTATGGAAACCACTGCAATTCCAAACATTCTTTCAGCTATGATTTAAATCCAGGACATTCTCATCTCAATATGGTGCCCTGATACTGAGGATGCTTTCAGGATATAGTTTGGAAGTTTGTTACTAAACTTTTATAAAACAAAAACGTGTGAACTGGTGACATTATGACTGGAATTGTTACCAAAAATATCTTTATGCTTCACAGCCCACCTCTTCAACAGTTTCTAGTCAAGCTTATTGGCTACATACGTGAGTATGAACATTTTCCATTCTAGAGGCCAATAATTGCAAATTTATCATAAGTGCAGCCTTTTTTTTTTACATAGTGTGAGGACTTGATCAATGTTTTTTTTAAAGTGCTGGTTCTTTTTGCACATTAACTCTACCAGCCCGGATTCCCGGTGTACCGGGATTACCTGAAATGGATCTCCACCGGATTCCCGGTCTAGATCTAGCGGGATTCACTATTTCATTCATAAAACTTCGTCAAGCTCTAAAAATATTCAACCAATCACAGTGTACTTCTGTTCACATTGACTCAGATAGCTAAACAATGGCGGCAAACACAAGTTGAGTATCTTTTCGCCCTTGTTTTAGTGAATTTGATCAGTTTTCAACATGAAGCAAGCACTTGAACAACCAGGTACGTCGTCAGGGAAACGCCATCAACACAGATTGTTTACCAGAGAAGAATTGTTGGAACAGATCTATGATTCTGAAGAGGATGAGTGTGAATTTGATGAGGAATATCCTTTCAGTAGTGAAAGTGATGAAAGTGAGGAAGAATCAATAGTTAGATCTAGATCTAGAAATACGTCTAGATCTAGATCTGTGCATCAGGAGCCCAGGTGGGGAGGGCTGAGTGCTGCAGGGGGCCAGGGCTGGTAGGGTTAAGCCAAATCATTCTGATTTAGACCATCTTATAGCTAAACATATTTATGGATGGAACAGAAACAACAGAACTTTATTCATAATATACTTCTTTTAGATGATAATAATATTATTGCCGCTGTTCTTATAATTTGTAATATTACATCATCACATAACAAAACAACTTTTTCTGACATACATAATTTTTGTAATTATTTACATTGAAATGACTTGTTAATCGAAATGTTGATTTTTTTTATTATCTAATTTATTGGAAGGCACTGCAAAAGGCAAGAGTCAAAAGGCCGCACATAAGTAAGAAAACATTTTCTTTACATTTGTGTAACAATCGACATGAGACGTTTCGTGTTAGATCATTTTTGGTTAAATGCAAAATTCCTTAAGAAAGTTTGAAATTTCCGCTTTTTATACTGCTCTAATTTCTAACTTTCATCTTGTTTCAGAAATAAAAGCACTTTAAACTGCTAGGATTTCAAGCCCTCTTGAGGAAAATAGCATTTTCTCAAGTAATGGTCTTCCGCAAAATGTCTCGATATATTACGTTGCTCACAAATTTAAATTTTTGTAGAAACTGACTGGTACTTGTGGCTCGCTTCAATCAACTGAACATGTTCTTTGTTTTATAAAAGCTGTATAGTGAAAAATGATTTTTTTGTGATGTTTATATTGTTTTTAAAAGATGATCCCAATTTAATTTTTCATAGCAATGTGAAGCATAATTGTGCTGTTATTGGTTTTTCAAAATCTTTAAGTTCATGAGAAGAGGTTAGCCATAGAATTACTGTTGGTTTCACTTTGTGTAACAATTGGATAACAAACTTAACTGAAAAGTAATGCCTAGCACAGTCCAGCGATCAATTGAGTCCATGGACAGGCATTATGTATCTGCCTTGCATTCTTAAATTGAACCTGGAGTTTGCCATGATGGTGCAAGACCTTTCTAGACGCTTTTGTTTTTCCTGATGCAGTATAGTTATGTTCATCTTATTACTAATTAACATTAACTTCATGAATTTCCTTTCTATTAAAGAATATTTATGTCGTAGAATACATTTCTACATTCAACTTTCATTAGAAAATTGGAATTATCAAGACTGCGTTCTTCTTCATTTTATTTGGTTGAGGTGATACTTGTGAAAGCTAAAAAGTTGCTACTTCTTGTCAGTCAGACATAAGATTTTTTTTTCAAAAAGAAAAAAAATCATGGCTTTTATTACAGACTTAAGTACATTATGAAGGTGACGTTAAAGACCTGTAGCAAGTCTACAATTGAAGCTTTCAAAAGCTAGTTCGGAAATTATGTAATAAATTTTTCATGAGTAAAATTTTAGGCAAGTCTAGTGAATCAGTGACTATGTAGTATTTTCCTCATAGCGTTATTCATTCTAATAATGTTAGAGTAAAATCTTTTATCTTAAGTAGCTGTTGAAGTTGGTTTTTTTTTTGGTTTTTTTTCGAATTGATTCTTTTTTAAATTTTTTTGGGAGATGACTGTAAAACAGTGTACTATTTTTTTATTTCTTTTTCTAGATATACCATTGATTCTATTTGCTTGCAGGCAAAAGAGATATAGAACTTCTGCAAAACAGTCAAATAAAGTTGAGCGACCAGACGACCAGTGTGTCGAGTCACCCCTATTAAGATCTGCCAATGTTCACCCTATCAACTCTCAGGAGGGACAGACCTTCTTTTATTCTGGTAAGGAGTCAGAAATTGAAAGAAAGCTCAACGTAATGCCAGAACTTAACTTTGAGAAAATGCATAAAATTATGCAGTTCATGAAAACGCTCAAACTTCAGAAAAATGTATTGAAGATCCTCATCATGATCCACCCGGTCAGGGCACTAGACTTGACAGTAAAATTTCCTCTGATTTTGATGATTGGTCACAGAATATTTTTACTGAAACTTACGAAAAGTTTTCTGGGTCATCAAAAGTGCCAAGCCAGGAGTGTCTTAGCACTGGCTCCATGTCTGCTACCCCTGCAACTCTTGCCAGTACAGGCTCAAGTTATGGACAACCGCACTCCCTAGGTCCTCTGCTGTTCCCCTACTCATCTGAAGAAAACCCTTCTACTTCATTGGCATCATTACTAGCCTTCAAAACATTTGCTATAACCAAGCACACACATCAGCAGTAGGAATTGCTGTCAGCTCATCTTGGACCCAGATCAGCAGAGTCCCAACCTCTATCTCTGATCCTGCTTTCTTGTCCTTACACATGCTTGGCCATCCTACCTTGAATACAGGGTTTAAATCATCCGTAATGGCCAACAGCTCAACTGGTGGTCAGCCTGGAAATGTGAGCCCCTTGCCCAACACCACCATAAAACCTGATGAAGCACCTCATGCATTTTTAAGGCTTTCATCCTCAGAACTTGTCCAAGGATGGTCAAAAAGATCATCATCCCAAAATGCCTCACCTCCATCATCAACAACAAAAGTTGCCGATAACGGGTATGTTTCTTTTGAAGTCATTCGTATTCCCACGTGGGAGGATGAAGATGTTACATACACCCAATGGGAGGATTGCTCTATCTTCACTATTGCCCATGAAGCCTGGCAAGATGAAAAGAAAGTGTTCAGAGTTCAAGACAAAGGTACCCTTTTAGAGTGCCAAAGCTTGAGCTGTTGCAAATTAAATATTTACTCTGATGCCAAAAAATCGGCAGTCATCAACAAGAGCTCGAGCCATATTAATAGTGACAGAAGGAGCAACAGTAGAAAATGCATTAAAATGTGTGGAAAGTTGGTCAGCAAAGAAACTAGCATAGGTAGCTTATCATCTTTTTGCTTTTAGATTTTGCATTATGATCAATTAAACACTATTTTTTGATACAAGTTACATGTTTCTTGTAAGATATTTTGAGCTCTACCCAATACATGCCTCATCGTAAGTTGTCACTAGACAGGCATATTTAGCTGTGTGCAATGTCTGGTGCATCAAATTCGGTGATTTTATGTTCATAAGATAAATCCATAGAAATATACCTTTTTTAATAGAAATTAATGTTGTTAAACCTCAAATTAATTTCAGTAGACTAGTTCTGAAGTGTAAAAATAATTTTTTGTTCATAGGAGTGGTTAATGCATTCCAGATCTTACAGTGATTTGTTGAAATTTTGTTGTAGTTTTTTAATACCTTGCACAAAACTGGATCAATCTCATGTAGACCCCTCAAATTTAAGAGAATGAAGAGTTCAGAGCAACAAACTTAGAATCTTCTTTCTTTAGTGTAAGTTTTAGTATGCACTCTACAGCATTTCAAAGGTACTTTAGTGCTTATCCCATGATTCTTCAATACATTTCTGACATCACATCTACAATTTATTCATAAAATCTGTCTAATTCATGAGTGGCTTTGAATAACTCTTGCAAGATCTCATTACTTCATCTTAGTTTCAAGAGGCAACAAAAACAGTTTATTCTCTGTCAGTGCAAATTTATAAGTGCTTGAAAATAATAAATTGTATTTGCAATTGTGATTGATGTTTTGCTGTTTTCTAAAGTAATATCCAATAGCTTTTCAAATCCTCTTATTTATCATCTTATTGGGACCTTTTTTTCCACTTCCTACTTAACTTTTTTTTCTGCTGCATATATGAGAAAACTTCAAAATAACTCTTTAAATGCTTTATATTCTATGTACTTCTATATTCAATCAGGCCCATCTGTCTCAAGTCAGGTTCTGCATCCAGCAACAAGCCTCAACAAGGAAAGCAAATGCTTTAGCACCAGAGGGGATGAAGAGTTTGACCATTACCAGACTGGTAAGAAGCTGCTGAAAATTCCTCTTATGATAATGAACATAGTGTTAACTGCTAAAAGGTCAAAGCATAGCTTCATCAATACACAACAGCCAGCATGATATTGATAATGACACTAGCAATTTTCCTACTAATTGTTTGAATTATCCAGGAACTTTTTGTGTGGACAGCTGCTTTTGATCTTTAACTTGAGCCACTAATAGATAGTAAGTAGATGGGTCTGACATGATTGTTGTTGAGAAGAGGTCTCTCCTGGGTAAAGTTGTATCACCATGAAGAAACCATATCCTTAACCTTGGTTTAACTAAGACTAGTTAGACCTTCTTCATGTTCCTCAAAATTTCGGTGGCACTGCTTGTAGTTCTGCTCTCTATAAAATAAATGCAGATTTTAGTGTGTTCAAATTACTAAAAATAAATATATGTGATTTGAGTGATTATCATTGACAGGACAACCATGGCAGTTGTCCAGAAGATGACGGGAGGCTAATCAAGGTGATCGTTGAGAATCGGGCAGTATTGAATGTAAAATATTATCTTTGAAACTGGAATTTTTAATCAAAATACTACATTACTAAACTTTTTTACCTTGCCATTGAACCAAAAAAATTAAAATTAACTTTCTCATTATTATTAACTAAAAATTGTAGGACTAAATTTATCTTTACTATTTTATCAAGCCATTTGTATGAAATCATGACAAGCTAGACTTCTCTGGTGAAATTTTGCTGCAAAAGAGCATAGTTTTCTTTTTGGGGTATAACCTAATATATTATAGTGTCTGTATGGACTCTCCTGAATCTTACAGAGCAATGAATTCGTTTTATTTTTTTTTGCGGCGTCATAAAATGATAAACCAATGATTTGATCACTCTTAGCACTTGATAAAACTGCCTTAACATTGATAGAATAAGCTTAATACTAAAAACCTCCAGCAAAAAGGTCAGTTGAGTAGAAACCTTAACCTCGCGAATGATGTTGTTCTACAACATGTCAACAGATTAATCAATACTAGTAGCAAGTTTTCAGAACTCATAACTTACTTGTTTGTTTCTGCATTTTTTTTCATTTAACTGCTAAGAGGTGATGCAGATGTATTAACCCATCAACTAAAATGCGATTAGGACTCTTTTATGTATGATTTAAGTTCAGTTTCTGTATTGGCAGAAAATTGGGACGTTTATGGCACCACGTTAAACTTCCACAGTATCCAAATGTCAAAGAAATGCCTTGAAATCTGTATTTTCAGTCAGTTTTAGCTTCCACTCTGAATGTATATCTAAGGTCAATTTATATGCTCAGTGGTTAAGAATTTGAATGTTACCTAGTAAAAAAAACAATGGAATATCACAATTTTTACCCTGAACAGTTTGATTTTTGAAATGATAAAATTCTATGACATAACTTTATCAAGAGATTAGAATATTTGGAAACAAGAATTCATCGGTTGTTTCTTTCTTTTTTTTTTCAAAACTCAGATATCAGATTCCGATTCTATCAAATTCATTTTGAAGCAAACTTTTGTAAATATACATGTAAAAAGCTGGCTTTTTTTTATGAAAGTTGTAGAATTATATTAGCAGAGAAATATTGTGTCTGAGTCGTTTGACATGTTCTTGGTTGTTGGGTTATACTTTGAAGATTTTTAAACCAAAAACTTTAAACTTTGAATTTTTAGGAACCGCTTAAGACAATCTGCATTTCAGTTTTATCTCACTTAACTTACCTGGGGAAAATAATATTTTTTGTATCTTTTTACAGCAAAAAAGAGGAGGCCAGTATCTAAAATTCAAGAACCAAACTGCCACAGCTCGCCCAGTACTTGGTCGAGGTCACACCAATATGTTTGTCAACACTGCAAGCTGGAGTTTTTGTCCAACATGGACCTTTTCCTGCACAATTACGACCAGCATGGTCTGGTGTGTGGAGAGTGTGACAGTCGTTTCCTATCAAGCTCAGATTTATTGAAGCACAAAGAGATGGACCATCCCCCTATTAGCTGTTGCAAGCACTGCCGCTATGTTACCTTTAGTCAAGATGAGCTCAACCATCATATTAAGTAAGTCTTAATCTGATTATTTTTTTTGCAATTCCATTTTCTTTCAAAGCTAAAAGGGAATTTCAGAGCCCTAATAAGGGCACTCAGCTTAAACATATTTGTAAATGCTGTAAGTGAAACTACTATACATGTCCGTGTCTGTGATTTTTCAATTGGAACAGAGAATCACTGATCGCCAGTCTTTGCCCATGGATGGCTTTGAAAAACAGGTTCTACTCTCATGCTAAGCATTTTTCCATTTCCAGCTTGACCTGAAAAGTCTCTTTCCTTTACATCATGTTTTGTTGTTTTTCTTGTTTTTTAAGCATTCTTTAAATATCCTTTTAAATAGTGTGTTTACTTTATAGAGCGCTTAGATAACCATAAATATAAATTCCATACTCAATGCTCAAAGTAAAAAAAACCCACTGATATGGGATGGAATGTGACAAAAATACTAACTGGATTGTGATCATTACAAAATAAATGAATGAAGCAAAGCCTACATCATCCACCACATTTGGTCAAAATGGTTGCAGCTGACTGTTTAGAAATACAAAATTACATTTTCTTCCTCCATGAATTGTGTTATTCAAATTGTTTTTAAAGCAAACTTATTTCATTTACTGCCTGCTATTTTTAAATTTTATTTCTTCTTCGAATAGTTTGAAAATATTACTCAGCTGTTGTCAGGGTATAGTTATGGTTATTTTTTTATTTATTTTAACTTTGAATCTTTTAACCTTTTCGTTTTCTTATAATGTAATGAGCTTCAAGTAGGCTTTGTATACATATTTTGTAGCCAAAGGTTTGAGTAAAAAAGGAATTTTCCTACAAGATAAGTATATATGAATTTAATCCTTTTTCATATAGATCTGCGCACAATGCTGACCAGAAAACGTCTGACTCTTCAAGTAACCCTTGTCAGGAATTGCATGAAAATAATGAGAATTTAGCCTCAAGCTCAAGAACCACACAGACAGGAAATTTTGTAAGCAAGACTGACTCGGCTATTTACACCTCTTTAGATGTACATGGGAATTCTAAACCCCATCTGGCAGCTGTCAGTCCCTTTAAGCAAGAAATAGTGGTAGCAATGCCATCAAAACATTTTCTGATGCATGATGTCCTCTCTGGTCCTCAACAATATTATGTGGGTAATGTAATAGATAAACATAAACAGGACCATATGGAAAGTCACAATTATAAAAATACAAGCTCAGAATCAGAAGAGCCTAGTTTAGTCATTGATACTGTAGACTATTGTGAAGTTAACAAGAATAAATTAGATGTCGTGAGATCAGAACAGGGTGACCAGCCACTCTGCCTTGTAGTCCACACAAGAGAGAATGTAAACCTTCATCACAATATCTTTCAAGCAGAGGAGCAAAAAGATGTTAGATATCAACAGCAGTTCTGCCACACAAAACCTTTTACAGTGAATGAAATGGATAGAAAAGTTGATTTTAGCAAATCCTTCCTTGGTAGCACTGGCAAACATGAGAAAAATGTGAGCTTTCAAAGGCACCATGAAACTCAATTTGCTATTGACAGCAGAATGGAACAAGGCACAGTGAATGGAAGTGAAGCTTATGAATATTCCAGCACATCTATAGCTTGCTTTGCTAATTGTGAATCATCAATGAATGCTACAGGTAGAGATTTTTGGTCAGCAGAACTGGTTAGTTCTGGGGATGGACAGTTGCTGAGCAATTCTGGCAACATACCAGGGACAAATTGTAATTTTGGTCCAACTGAAGATCACAAACTCAATAGGGCAAAGCCAGCATCTGACTTAAGCGCTACTGATGGTATATCATTGAATTCTCCTCTCACTGATTCAACCTCACAGAATGGTAATAGAGACCTGATTCTTAAAAACGATGCCACCATGAGCTCATTACCTCCCAAGAAGAGAGGCCTCAGGAAATCACCAGGCCTCAGCAGCTCCAGAAGCTCTGAAACCAGCAGGACTTTGAGGGATGAAAGTATCCAAGATATAATGACAGAAAATGGTCAACAAACACCCAATCCCAACCTAAGCTCTGAGCCAAAATCAACAGCTGAGGGAGAAAGAAAACAAAACATGTCTCCCTTGGCTGAATTAGAAAGAAGTTCTAGAGGCAGTGAGACAAAGCCTGTGTACATTGGCTCTAAGGCTCCAGAGTTAAAAGAACCATTTTCCTGTGAGAACCAGCGAGAGCACAAAAGTAACCAGCCCCAAAATTGTGAGGCAGCTTCACTTACAAAGAGTGAGCTTGACATTAAGGCTGAAGAGACTCAAGAAAATACTCACACTTATTCAACTGCATTGAACTCTGCCAAAGACAGTATTGGGAATTACAAATGTCCTGTTTTTAGTTGTAGTGCCAGCTTTTCTCGCAAATGGACCATGGAAGTTCACCTTGATAGTAAGCATAAAAAAGATAGCCAGCATCTAGCGAAATGCAAGTTCAATACTTGTTGTGAGCTTAGGCAGCACGTTCAGGAGGGTCATCGTGGCAAAGTCCGGCGACACACTTGCACTTGGCCTGAGTGTGGTAAGCGTTTCTTTGCTCGCACTCACCTACATACACATATGCTAGTTCACACTGGAGAAAAGCCTGTGGCATGTCAATTGTGTGATTACCGTTGCCGTCAGCGGACAGCCCTCATTTGGCACATGCGCAAACATGGTGTCTATGGCCAGAGAAAGGAAAAAGTAAATTCAAATGAAAGTATTTAGGTTTGATAGGCTGGAAGATGATTTCGAGAGCCTCACCTTGTGTTTTAAATTTTTCAGTCCCTTTAGGTTTGCTGCCTTCATTTAAGAGATAAAACTTATTTTTAGTAGTCATTTTTCTGTTATTTTTGCCTCGACTACCAATACATTTTATCCTTAAACAAAATCATATTCCTCTTAAACTTAAAAGAGTTCAGTTAGCATTTGTTATTTCTCATGTATCTTGCTTTGCTTTGTTTCATCTGAAAATTTCTTAAATGTGTGAATGAATGCGATGCAATGATATTTTTCCTAAATGAGAAAGATATTTAAATTTTCAAGTTTCCCTTTGGGCCAAGTTACTGGGAGACTATTTGTTTTGCCATGTCTGCTTCAATGCAAAGCACTAAACATGATTGTATTGACAAATAACAGCACCGGTATAACATCTCTAAGTTTAGTTTTTCAGACATAAGAAAAATCTTCAATTTTGCGGATGGTACCTATTTTTATGCTAATGCCACTTTAATCCAGCATTGCATGAACAATTGAAAAATGGTGATAACCTGAAATGATTACAATTTTTGGAATTTATTTTGTTCTATTTTTTTTTTAATCAATTTTCCATTTTCAAGATATTTTATTGAAGTTGATTCAATTGGAGAGTATTACCAGCGCTAGTATTAGTTAACAACAACAACAACAACAAAAAAACAACAAGTATTAGAACTTTTCAGGTTCTTCTGACTATGACAACTAGACGAAATCATGATATTACTTCTCCTTAATTCTTTGTGACTGCTTTTAAACTATTGCTAATGCATTGCTCTTCAAGAGCGTTAATGCACCTATGGCATTGACAAGGTTGAGCAATTTAAGACAGTTTGGCTCTCAGTAAGAATCATGCATTGTGAATAAAACTCATTACTTGACACGAAAATGTGGGGGTAATAAAATCTGGACTCCCTATTGTTCGGTTTGTTTAGAGGCACCGATGACTTCACATCTTTTTTCTGGGTTCTATGGAAAAAATGTCTCGGCTACGATCTGATTTAAATATTTTTGCAAGTGGATATAAGTTTATTCTTTACCTTATGTGATGAAATTCTTATTTTTTTTTGCCTAATGCAAATTAAACTGACTATCTTGAAACTTGAGTTGGATTATTCTTAATCAGTTTTAGTAACGTGTATTCATGTTTTGCATGTTGTAAATTTTGAAGACTTAATTATACAGGAAAGGAATAGGTAGCATTCTGGAATGTACATAGTGATTTATGTTTGATCTTTATTTGTCACGGAGTTGCTGATTTACTTGCATGCCTGTAAGTCTGAAAATAATTTTCTTTTAAATATTTTAGTTAAATCGTAGATTTTTTTTAGAAAGTTCTTTATTGGTCTCTTTAGAGCGTTACCAGTTATACTTGATTTGCTTAATTTGGACTTTACAAACAATTTCACTTGACCCTTTTAGTAATTTTTTAACCTAACTTTGTTTTGAATGGATAATTATTTTAGTATGAAAATTAATAGTAAACTGTTTAACGCAAGATCAAATTTGAGTTTACTTAGTAGGCTTTTAAAACTCCCAATATTTATAATCTAAGTGTAGAAGAAAGAAATGTTTTAATTTTAAGCCACAGAATTTTATACTTCATTTAATCAAGAATTTTGATAGTTTTTCTGATTTCCAAAAGAAGATTCTTCTTTTTTAAAACTAAAAAGTATAGAATAGACGCATGTAAAATAAAGTAAGTATCAATGAAGCAATCTGAAACAATAACTGGGCTGCATCAGCCATAGATAAAGATAAACAATAAGTGGAGAAAGTGGAATTGTGAAATTGTTGTCTCCATGTCAAAGAAGTTTTTCAAATCTTCATTTCTTAAGAGTCAGTCGTGTAACCCTATTTTCTTTTTAACCGTTTTAGTTTTCATGTAGAGATGAGTAATTTACTGTATAAAACTGCCAGCATCAATTATTAAGAATACTTTTGAAAGTAATGAGAAAGAAGTGATTCATCTCAATATTTTTTATGTTCGTGTCTTTGATAAAAAATTAAATCAATTTTCTACGTACTGTACACTACATGTTCCCACCTTTCCTATATCAAAATGTATTGGAAGGCTATTCTTTTCTATTTGATCAATTATATACTGTCTAAAATTATACTTTTTTACACTTATTGCTAAATAAGTATAAATTAAAAATATTTTTTTCCATTACATAAGATTTTGTTAATTTTGTCAAAACTACAAAGATAATTTAAAAACATTTTATTTTAATGTTGCTAACCTGGTTTCTTTGTTTATTTAAAAAAAAACAACAATGGCAATGTTTTACACAAATTTTGCAATTTGTTTCAAGACTGTTATCTTATGATTTGTGCTATTCTTTTTTTTTTTGTTAATAAAGCAAATTGATGAATAGACTTTTTCCAGTCATATTGTGCCTGAACTAGTAAGTGCAAGTATTGCATGCAAGAGACTGAGAAATGATTGACAATTATCATAATGGAACATATCAGCTTTGAATGACTTGTCAAATGAGTATTTTTTTTTTGAGTAATGAACATACAAATGGTATACCAGTCTTACCAAAGAAATGAGAGTGAGATTATGCTTACTATAAAACATGCAAAATGTGGCACACACAAATCTTGTACAAAAAGTGTTAAAAGACTTCAAAAGTATTATGCAACAATATTAAAAGTAAGGATTTTTAAAGAAAATAAAAAGATTCAAACGTTAACGCTATATCTTATAAGGTAAGATGCTTCATTGAATCTGCCAGAATAGTTTCATGGACCATCTGTTAGAAAGATCTCATGTTATACAAAACTTATGTTGAAAATTAAGAAATGCGAGCTGGTCAAGATAAGCAAAAAAATAAATAAAATCAATCCTCAAAGTCATGTTTGCACAGAAGCAAATTCATGAAGTCAACAAAACTATTGATGGAGTAAAACTTTTGTTACCATCGACATAATTATTATCATCATGATCATCATCATTATTACAGTCAGCATCAATACAGCATCACCTTTATTAGCATCATCACTCTGTTATTCTGTTCCTATTGCAGTGTTTTTTGATTCCTCATTTAAATTATCGTTATTGATTTTTACAAGTATGAAATTTCTTCCCTATTTAATATACCAAGAAGTACTACCATCTCGAAAATTAATATCCCAGATTCCCATTAAACTTTAACTCTTTGATTCTTTGCACAAATGTTAAAAAAGGGGTACAGATGGATACTTGATAAATCTGTGGGAAATATAAAGAAAATCCCACAATACTTAAAATTTTACGTTTAAATTAGTTGCTCACATTTAGAAACAGCAGGAGGAAAATGTTGGAATTTATAGGTGTATGAGGCCCCTCCTTACTCAAAGCAAGTGGAAAAATAAGTGAAACGAGAAGATCTCTCTTTACGCTGTCTCAGAGACGCTTTTCATCTTTTGGCATTTCATGAAAGGAAAACTATACCAATTGTCCCACTACTGTCGTTTGTTGTTGCAGTTTGCTACCACTTCGATGCATTCCTGATCACAAAGTGGGGTCATATTCCTGATCACAAGGTGGGGTCATATTCCTGATCACAAAGTGGGGTCATATTCCTGATCACAAGGTGGGGTCATATTCCTGATCACAAGGTGGGGTCATATTCCTGATCACAAGGTGGGGTCATATTCCTGATCACAAAGTGGGGTCATATTCCTGATCACAAAGTGGGGTCATATTCCTGATCACAAGGTGGGGTCATATTCCTGATCACAAAGTGGGGTCATATTCCTGATCACAAGGTGGGGTCATATTCCTGATCACAAGGTGGGGTCATATTCCTGATCACAAGGTGGGGTCATATTCTGATCACAAAGGTGGGGTCATATTCCTGATCACAAAGTGGGGTCATATTCCTGATCACAAGGTGGGGTCATATTCCTGATCACAAGGTGGGGTCATATTCCTGATCACAAGGTGGGGTCATATTCCTGATCACAAAGGTGGGGTCATATTCCTGATCACAAAGTGGGGTCATATTCCTGATCACAAAGTGGGGTCATATTCCTGATCACAAAGTGGGGTCATATTCCTGATCACAAGGTGGGGTCATATTCCTGATCACAAAGTGGGGTCATATTCCTGATCACAAAGTGGGGTCATATTCCTGATCACAAGGTGGGGTCATATTCCTGATCACAAGGTGGGGTCATATTCCTGATCACAAGGTGGGGTCATATTCCTGATCACAAAGTGGGGTCATATTCCTGATCACAAGGTGGGGTCATATTCCTGATCACAAGGTGGGGTCATATTCCTGATCACAAGGTGGGGTCATATTCCTGATCACAAGGTGGGGTCATATTCCTGATCACAAGGTGGGGTCATATTCCTGATCACAAAGTGGGGTCATATTCCTGATCACAAAGTGGGGTCATATTCCTGATCACAAAGTGGGGTCATATTCCTGATCACAAGGTGGGGTCATATTCCTGATCACAAAGTGGGGTCATATTCCTGATCACAAAGTGGGGTCATATTCCTGATCACAAGGTGGGGTCATATTCCTGATCACAAGGTGGGGTCATATTCCTGATCACAAAGTGGGGTCATATTCCTGATCACAAAGTGGGGTCATATTCCTGATCACAAGGTGGGGTCATATTCCTGATCACAAAGTGGGGTCATATTCCTGATCACAAAGTGGGGTCATATTCCTGATCACAAAGTGGGGTCATATTCCTGATCACAAAGTGGGGTCATATTCCTGATCACAAAGTGGGGTCATATTCCTGATCACAAAGTGGGGTCATATTCCTGATCACAAAGTGGGGTCATATTCCTGATCACAAGGTGGGGTCATATTCCTGATCACAAAGTGGGGTCATATTCCTGATCACAAAGTGGGGTCATATTCCTGATCACAAGGTGGGGTCATATTCCTGATCACAAGGTGGGGTCATATTCCTGATCACAAAGTGGGGTCATATTCCTGATCACAAAGTGGGGTCATATTCCTGATCACAAGGTGGGGTCATATTCCTGATCACAAAGTGGGGTCATATTCCTGATCACAAGGTGGGGTCATATTCCTGATCACAAAGTGGGGTCATATTCCTGATCACAAAGTGGGGTCATATTCCTGATCACAAAGTGGGGTCATATTCCTGATCACAAGGTGGGGTCATATTCCTGATCACAAAGTGGGGTCATATTCCTGATCACAAAGTGGGGTCATATTCCTGATCACAAAGTGGGGTCATATTCCTGATCACAAGGTGGGGTCATATTCCTGATCACAAAGTGGGGTCATATTCCTGATCACAAAGTGGGGTCATATTCCTGATCACAAAGTGGGGTCATATTCCTGATCACAAAGTGGGGTCATATTCCTGATCACAAAGTGGGGTCATATTCCTGATCACAAAGTGGGGTCATATTCCTGATCACAAGGTGGGGTCATATTCCTGATCACAAAGTGGGGTCATATTCCTGATCACAAGGTGGGGTCATATTCCTGATCACAAGGTGGGGTCATATTCCTGATCACAAAGTGGGGTCATATTCCTGATCACAAGGTGGGGTCATATTCCTGATCACAAGGTGGGGTCATATTCCTGATCACAAAGTGGGGTCATATTCCTGATCACAAGGTGGGGTCATATTCCTGATCACAAAGTGGGGTCATATTCCTGATCACAAGGTGGGGTCATATTCCTGATCACAAAGTGGGGTCATATTCCTGATCACAAAGTGGGGTCATATTCCTGATCACAAGGTGGGGTCATATTCCTGATCACAAAGTGGGGTCATATTCCTGATCACAAAGTGGGGTCATATTCCTGATCACAAAGTGGGGTCATATTCCTGATCACAAAGTGGGGTCATATTCCTGATCACAAAGTCATATTCCTGATCACAAAGTGGTCATATTCCTGTTCATATTCCTGATCACAAGGTGGGGTCATATTCCTGATCACAAAGTGGGGTCATATTCCTGATCACAAGGTGGGGTCATATTCCTGATCACAAAGTGGGGTCATATTCCTGATCACAAAGTGGGGTCATATTCCTGATCACAAAGTGGGGTCATATTCCTGATCACAAAGTTGGGTCATATTCCTGATCACAAAGTGGGGTCATATTCCTGATCACAAGGTGGGGTCATATTCCTGATCACAAAGTGGGGTCATATTCCTGATCACAAAGTGGGGTCATATTCCTGATCACAAAGTGGGGTCATATTCCTGATCACAAGGTGGGGTCATATTCCTGATCACAAAGTGGGGTCATATTCCTGATCACAAGGTGGGGTCATTGATTTATTAAATTTAAAGCCTTTCAAATCTTACTAAAACTTTTTCAGCATACACGTATATTTAATTATGTTAGGGAACACGATAAAAGTAATACAGCTGTTGCACAATAACCCATAATGTTTATTTCTTCTTCGCTAACAATGCTTATTCATATGATGAGAAATACACAAAATGTATGGCTCTGTGTGCTTTTGTATATAATTTTATATATCATTGAGGTGAAGCGTCTGATAGTATAGCTCGAAACATCTCAGTCTTTGTCTTTCACCAAATGCTGGTCAGCGCATGAGCTCTTCTCGAAAACTTCAGGTATATTGTTACCTTGCGATTGGTATCGACCAACACTATCGTTTGAAACCAAAATGCAGTATCATGCTTACTGCCATTATTTACTACGTCTTGTATGAACGATACAATTCATTTTAGAATGACAGAATTAAAACTGCTGGTGTGAAATACAGGCTATTCTTGTCGATACAAAAGATGCCCACAACAACCTCCACATGATGGGCCGTATTGATTAAAACAGCAGATCATAGTGAATGTTACAAGTTGATAGACTGTAACTACAGTTATTATAGTATAAGGAAGAATTAGAAAAATAATATTGCTATTGACTGCCCTTTTAATTAAAAGTCGATAAACGTCAAATAGAGTTGTAAACACTAATCACTAATTGTCAATTAAAAGATGATTTTTTTTCTTGATTAGAAAAGTTTTCTAGTCAAAATATAGAGTACAGCTTTTTTCTGGTTCGTGTAAAGAACTCTAGCGTTTTTACCTGAAGAACCGCCTCTACCAGTATATTAAAGCAGTAGAGATAAAGTCTAAACGGGAAAAAATTGGAAACAGGAAAGATTCACATTTTAACCACATTCTTGAAAACTACGCGCATGACTGTTTTGGTACAGCGATGGATAATGACGTAGTTTTCGAGGAATAATAGTTTTGCGAGGAGTTTGATAAGGTATCGAGCGTCACCAAGATCTAAATACAAGTACAAAAGTGCGTTCCACGCTCCCTACTAACTTTACATACTCATTATCATTTTAATAAAAACCTGTAAGTTTAAAAAGTGATTATCTCATAGAGATCCCCCCCAAAAAAAAACCCCAAAAAAAAAACCAAACAAAACAAAACAAAAAAAAAACCCAAAAAAAACCCAAAACAAAACCAAAAACTACACCCTTCCAAAAAAAAAACAAAAAAACAAAAAACAAAAAAAACAAACAAACGAAAAAACAATAACCAACTAATCAGAACAACAACAATACAGCAGCAAACAAACCAATCATATAGACAAAACAACAACATCAACAACAACAAACACCAAAGAAAAAACAAAGAAACAAACAAAAAGCATCATGTTGAACACGAAAGCGATAATGTAATAGCTACACCAGAGGTGGGTCTAAGAAAAGAATGAAAATATAAAGTTCTCAAAAGACCGGCTCTCTATGTTTCTCTCCATTTTGCATTGCTCACATGTCTTGTATTTAAACCTCCGATTAAACGGTCATCATTGATACTTTGTGTTCTTGCCTCCACGCATTCTTCGTTTCCGATAGTGTTAGTTATACGGTCATCATTGATACTTTGTGTTCTTGCCTCCACGCATTCTTCGTTTGCGATAGTGTTAGGTAGACCGCCATACCACATTTTACTTATACATCACATCATTTATCACTCTCCATTGCTCCACACAAATTAAAATATGTCCCCAAAAATATCTGTTGGGCCAAGCCAGGTGTTGTGTTAAAGTGATCCCGGTTGAAGTGTAAGAAGAGAAATTGAAAATCTGGCCATTTTGTTGGTTAACATGGGTCCAGAGTTTGCCTGAATGCAATTTGCGTGTAATATGAGAAAAGCCAACAGATAAAGACAGAAACTTTGTTCTACGTGGAGAGTGTTGTGGACGGCACATTAGACCTAAATCAGAAAGCGTCGATTATAGGAAGTTGAAAATGCACAAACATAAAGTGTATGACTTGAGTACAGTGAATATATATGCTTTCTTTTTCAACATTTGACATTTGGTTTCTATAAAACGGCGGCCATCTTAGATTTTAGGCCGTTTTTTTTTTTCCAGACCACTATGGCTCAAACGGTTGTCACAAAAGGCCCTCCACTATTACTGTACAAACTCTCGAGACCTACGACGGTCACCTAAGATGCCCTAGCTAAGCATCCACGATGAAATAATATAGTAGCAGGGCTAAACACTTCCGTATTCGAAAAAAAAAAAAAGCATTATGCCAATATTCCGGGACTTTGTGTAAGGAGCAAAATGGATAAATTCAACTTTTTACGGTTCTTTTTATTCTGCGATGATATCCAGAACCTAGATCTAAACCTGGATTTGAGTCATGGCAAAGCGTCTAGTTACTAACAGGTGTGCAAAGAATGAAAGAAAACAAAACAAACAAACATTAAATGAGGTTTAAAGGTTGCTTCGGGCTATAGTGTATGAAAGCCACTTATGCCCAAATGATGTTAAATTCGTTTTCTTGAAAACCATTACTTTTTTTTGTTAGGCGCTCAGGAAAAAATAATCGTTAGATGCATTAATTTTATGTATTGGGTAGGTCTCTCTTTCTTCAAGCAATAATTATCTAGACAGAGAGGAAATTGCTAACAAAGTTGACCCTTTCAAAGTTATATTGAATATTTCGAATATTTCAAGAGAACTCTAGGCTAATGAAGGTATCGAGCGGTTGTATTTGTGTACGCTAAAACATTCTATGGGTTGTGTAATTATTAACATTTGCTGTTAGATCCAGTCGCTTGATTGCTGTAAACAACAGTTTTTGCCCCACGATAAATTGTATATTAGTTGTCATCAGGAGATTCATCAAAGTTCGCCGCCAGCCTACTGTGATTTGATGAACATTTTTCAACGGAAAAAGAACACCCCCCCCCCCCCCCCCCCCAAAAAAAAAAAAAAAAAAAAAAAAATAAAGAAAACAAAAAACAAAAAACAAAACAAAAACAAAACGACAACAAGAGCAACCAACAAACAAACAACTTTCAAATAGATCTAGATCCACGGTTTAATTATAATACATGTGTATGCATTACTATCTTTGTGGTTAGATCTAACTATATAAGTGATATGACTCGTATACATTTCCCACCACCTAGAAAGTTACGAATCCGAATGAGAGAAAGGAAAACAATACCAAAAGATCAAAACACTCGAATACAAATTAATCAAATAAATATAGAGGGTAATTTCAATGCTTGATTCAATGGCGTAGGAATCAATCATATATTGCATCCTACTTTCGAACGAGGTTGTTTGATGCTGGTTGTGAAAGAAAAACAAAGTCGTTGACGTCACTCAAGGCGAGTTACGCTAACTTTCGGGATGGCCTTGCGTCAAAGCAGAATTTGAGCAAAACTCGCCGCTTAAATTACTCTCAGGAAGAGAAAGGAAATCTGGAGGAATTTAGAACTCTCTGATGATGTAGATAGGCGAATAAATAGAGGAACGAAGCTTTAAAAAAATATTTCTCACTTATGCCTTGATCTATATTTGCGTGTTAGATCGTTACATTTCTAAAAGTATAGAAATTTGTATCATTTTTTTTTTTTTTGCAACAAACGGCTATTTGTCTTAAAAAATAAAAGAAACAAACAATAAAAATAAAAACATTAAAAAAAACCAACAACATTATCTACAACAACAACAACAACAACAACAACAACAACAACAACAACAACAACAACAACAACAAAGCCACAAAGAGTGTTTTGGCCACCTGTATTTGGTTTTGCAATTTGACGATTATGCTGCACGCTGCTTTTACCGCAGTTCCCCTTTTATTTGTTTCCGAATCGATATAAATCAACAACTGACAACAAACATTTCGAGAGCGGATATGAGGATAGGTTGAACGAGGTTGGCTTACATAATTAAATTCCGATGCAGTCTCATTACAAACCTAATCAAGAGCTTTAAAACATAATTATGTCACTCTATCAGTATATATAATGCTACATTAATTTTTTTTTTTACAATAAATCTAAAATTGGATTAAAAAAAAATGAACGGGGATTTTACTCTGAAAAGTATACGTATATAAAAAAAACCCAGGGGCATATAATTATGGTTTCTGAAGCATTAAGAGATTTTAAATTTGATAGAGGTTGAAGGTTGCATTTATTTAAAACCACTTACTCACATGGCACAATAATACGAAAATAATCTTTTAAACCACATATCTGTTTTTCTATCCTTCAAACAAATTTCAGCTTCTTCGTCTTGAATCGAGGATACACATGAACTTTTATTTTGGGTCGTTTGAATCTCCTGGCTGCTTCAATAAGAAAAGTAAATTCGAGGTACAAAAGGTGAGTGAATTCTTAAATGCAAGATTAGGATCATTTAGTTTTTTAGACTTTCTGCACAGCTCGCGGAAAGAGAGTTCGTCTGAATTTATAAATTTGTTCTCATTAAATCACACTATGGCATAAATGTAAACCAGACGGCTTTATAGCATATTTGATTAACACAAATGGAAAGTTCCTCCTTTTTCAATCCCTCAAAGCATAGAATTGGTACAAGTCATGCCAAATAGAGGGACCTCCATTGGAGCACTCTGAAGCAATAATATGACAACACCAGTGTTTGAAAAAAAAAGTAGACAGAATAACAAATTTGAAAAAATAAATATTCGTGATCTTCGTTTAAAGAAAAGTGTTTCCAAATCTACATTTCTTAAGGAATAGTCTTTTGTGACTTTTCTCATTACAATCAATTTGAATTGTATGAAGAATAGAATTAACTTGGTGCATAAAAGTGTTGATAAAGAACGTATGAAAACTACACAGGTTTTGTATAAAACAATGCGGGCTTTTAAGTATGATGATGCGTATTTCTGAATATCAGAAAGATTTTGTCTTTTCTTAAGCGACACATATTAAAATTATATGTTTGTAGACGCTTGAACATACACTTTGTGGCTGCAAATAGAAACAAGAGTGAGAAAAATTGGCAGTTTTTTCATAATTATTTGTCATGTTCGTTTCTGATATAAGCAAAATTCATTTTTTTTATCCGCGGATATCTGCACACTTCCCGTGATGAATTTTTCAAATTGAAAGGAAAGTAACCTTCACACCAGTAACTAGTTACGTCTCGTTATAAATATGTTATACATTTACATAAATAATATTCTAAATGGAAAACAATTTGCATATACTCCCCTTATATAAAATCATTTGTAAAAACTGCATGAAGAAGTTTCTTGTTCAATTAAAAAAAAAAACCCAACTATGTCAAGCGATGTATAACGACTTATAATTGTGTCATTATTTATTGGTAATGAAGCATATTGAAGAAAATAAATTAAATGTCAATTCCTCAGGTGTGTGAACTAGTAAAGGCAATTATAAATGTATTTAGCAGTTATGAATGACGTATCCGATTGGAGATTCTACTGACAATGTCGCCCTTGTCACACCAAGGAAGGCAGCAAATTATATTCCACAAGGATAGTAAACCAGGTTCTCTGACTCTAGAAAAACGAGGAGATTGTGTCCACATTAAGATATAAAAAGTTCCGCGCTCACAAGTCTTGTGCCAATACAAAAGTGTGAAAAGATTTGGTGCTCACAAGTCTTGTGCCAATACAAAAGTGTGAAAAGATTTGGTGCTCACAAGTCTTGTGCCAATACAAAAGTGTGAAAAGATTTGGTGCTCAAGTCTTGCGCCAATACACAAGTGTGAAAAGATTTGGCGCTCACAAGTCTTGTGCCAATACAAAAGTATGAAAAGATATGACGTTGCAAACCTTGAGCCAATACAAAAGTGCGAAAAGGTATGACGCTTAAAAACCTTGTGCCAATACAAAAGTGTGAAAAGGTATGACGCTTACAAACCTTGTGCCAATACAAAAGTGTGAAAAGATATGACGCTTACAAATCTTGTGCCAATACAAAAGTGTGAAAAGATATGACGCTTACAAATCTTGTGCCAATACAAAAGTGTGAAAAGATATGACGCTTACAAATCTTGTGCCAATACAAAAGTGTGAAAAGATATGACGCTTACAAATCTTGTGCCAATACAAAAGTGTGAAAAGATATGACGCTTACAAATCTTGTGCCAATACAAAAATGTGAAAAGATATGACGCTTACAAATCTTGTGCCAATAAAAAAGTGTGAAAAGAAAGAACGCTTACAAATCTTGGGCTAGTAAAAAATGTGAAAAGATTTGGTGCTCTCAAGTCTTGTGTCAATATAAAAGTGTGAAAAGGCATAAGCTTACAAATCTTTTGCAATAACAAAAGTGTGAAAAGATTTGGCGCTCACAAGTCTTGTACCAATACAAAAGTGTGAAAAGACATAAGCTTACAAATCTTTTGCAAATACAAAAGTGTGAAAAGATTTGGCGCTCACAAGTCTTGTACCAATACAAAAATGTGAACAGATTCAACGAGTCATCAAATGGATGAAGCGGGAGTCGCCGTGCGCAGTTTTATTAACTTCCTTCAAATCTTAACAGGAAACTCCACGGAATCGATAACTGTTTCTTAGTGAAATGCATGTCAAGCAGACTCCGATAAAAAAAAATTAATATAAGAATTAATGTAAGTAAACAATGAACCCAACAAAAACAACAATAAGAAAAAATTATTCAAAGCAATCCGAATTTTTCCAAAAAAGATATAATGAGATTGCAAGCATAACGTCTCTGCGCTTTTTCGCATATGCTATGGTTTTAATCTATCAACTTTCAACATTCCAATTGCTTTGCTTGTTGATTTATTACAGCCCTTCATAATAAAGATTATTTTTTACATCACTAATTGTGACGTAAATTATGCACCAGCCTCTATCCTTCCGTTTTACAATAAAACTGATAATGTTTATTCTCGTGCATCTAGTAGTGACAATAAAAACGGTACTGCTCTCTATTTCAAACAAGGGGGTGAGTACACATTTCAGGATGAGCATTCCTCTTATCAACACTGCTCTGGATAAAAGCATCAAAGTCAAATCCAAGATGGAGCGAAATAGAATACAGGGGAGAATCGCATTTCGAACTAAGCGTCGCCAAATGAAAAATTTGAAAGGGACAGTTTGAAAAGATATCGAACGTTTCTCAAGGCCAAATAAAATAATGTTTCAAAACAGCTTTAAAAAATTCGTATAGTAAAGTGTTCTAGGCCTGCTGCAAACTTTCTTCAAATCTATACAACTCAATGTTAGACAATTCAATAGCAACATTTTAATTTTCAAGATATCTAGCTTCTAGAGAAACACGCAGCATGGCAAAAAGCAAAAGGTTACAAAAGGGTAAAAAAAAAACCCAGCAAATTAGCTGTGCATGTATTTACTTCAGCTACATCAAAGGTAGGTGAAGGAGAAAGGCAGGTAAAAAGTGTAAGTCCTAATACGGGCCGGTTAGTTTTTACCCCCTTCATTTCGCATTGTACGTATTATAATGGTTCACAAAAGTAGTATCCTTTTAAGTCACACTTTTCATCACTTAATCCCTTACTGCCCGCATCAGATTGTCTGACCTCGGCGCAGTCTTCATTCCCGTTATTGTTCGGCTGACCATCATCCCAGATATACTGGTTCATCTCATCAGATAATGGCTCTCCATCGTCCCATACAAAAGTGCCTTCCGTTGCTATATCATTCAGGCCAACCCAGACGTCAGCTTCAAAACTCATCTTTTCCCGACTGATGTGCCAGAAGACCGAAAATCTAACCATTGTGTCGGCTATGAAGAGTCTAGAGTTCTTCTGGTCGCAGCTCGCCCTAGCATTATTGTATTCTTCCGAGGAATCCACCAGGTTAAGACAGAAAGTAGTTCCACAAATTTCGTAAAGAGCGAAGTTGCCATTTGCGTTACATGGCGGGACAGGTTGTTTCGCGTAAAGGATAATGTCATTGGAATTCGCCTCAGGTATAGATGTGACAACTTTAGGTATGGAACGAAAGGCAGCGGAGCCGGGTCTACAGTTTAGTGTGGCTGCGTTGTAGACAATGCTCTGGCAGGTGTCAGGGTAGAAGAGCATGCATTCCATGTAACAACTGATATGAGAACTGGATTTCCATTGTTCTCCTATCTGCATGGTTTGACACTCCTGGCCTGTTGCTTGTGTCAGAAAAGCCTCTCTTAGCTCACCGTAAGTTCCAAAAACTGAGGAAACCAATGAGCGTTAAGGAAATCACAAATAGGTTTGCTCAACTTTATTATAAAAACAATTTAATAATTAGACTTCTTTTAGCATAAAATTAGATACGTATGTTCATAGAAGAAACCGATTATCCTTGTTTCTATGATAAGAGCCTGTTTGAAACGAGTGTTTCAAACACCCATCGTACTGTACAGAGCTTTAATAACTAAAGACTTCAGAAACTTGGTGGGCAACGCAATCATTTCTATAGAAGCTACAAACTGCCCTCTATTTGTGGCTATTTCTACATCCTTTCTCTTCTTATGGCTATTTCTGCACCATTACTCTTCGTATGGCTATTTCTGCATCATTTCTAATTTTATGTCTATTTCTGCATCACGAATTTTCTTTTCTGATGGTTATTTTCATATTGTTTCTCTTCAAGTCTCAACCAGCAGTCTTCTTTCATTGATTTGACGTCGGAGATATTTTTTTACATGGCATATGAAGTTTCAAATTAAGATTTTTTACATACGTATAATAACAAATGGCTCAAGCAAAAGGCCCTTGCTTTGCGATAGCACTACTAACAATATCCGAAGGGTGTTCTAGACTAGGTTTAATACTGCATCTAGACTTTGTACCTTCATTCTTTCAGTGATAGCTCTTTAACAACTAGATAGAGATAGACTCGCTTTTATTTTAGGTGTAGTTCGATTAAAAACTATTTATAGTAACAATTGAAAATAAATGATCTTAAAATTATTTTTTTGCCAATAATTATATAAATGTATTCTCTCTCTATCTCTCTCTCTCTCTCTCTCTCTCTCTCTCTCTCTCTCTCTCTCTCTCTCTCTCTCTCTCTCTCTCTCTCTTCTACCCTCCTCCCATCTCGCTAACATTCAGCATTGAACGGTTGTCATCAAAACTTTTGAAGTTGTTAATAAAACTGACTTACCGTAGAGTTCCAATAAAAAGAGTAACGTGATAGCCGCTGATTTCATCGTCCGATACATATCAGATATCTTGGGTTAGAAATTAGTCTTTTATAGCAACTTTAGTATTAATAATTTTACTTAAACATCTCTGAGGAACAATATCAAATTGGGTGCTAATGGAAAAAATAAAGAAATAGTTTATTCTGAAACTTTGATCATTTCACATCAATTAATTTGACTCGAATATAAAGCAAAACGTATATTTATTTAATCGAAGCCCCAGGAATTATATTGCGACGATTGTGAAGGCACTTTGAAACCAGGCATTTTTTTCTGGAAAGTGAGACGTATGCAGCGTTTATCGGAGATCAGCTTCGCTCTCAGTGGTTGGAATCGTATTTAAAAAATAAGAGAGATGGCCAGTAGAGACAGACATCAAAAGAGAAGAGTGCAGGCTGTCATGTATTGGTTGCAGGTATAAAAAAGGCACTCAACTAGACACATAAAAAAAGAGAGAAGAATTCTTTAGAAAGAGAGAACAAAAGCCGTCCTGCAATTAAAAAGAAATGAAATAATGTACCTGTACGCGATATACCCATTGCTTATGAATTGTGTGTTTTCAAAGAACTGTTAGATTTTCTTCCAGACGCTCAAGAAAACAGAATCGATATAAAAAACAATACGCGAGCTCGGCTAACAGTAAAACCTTTGCCACGACTACTTCAGTGTAGCTGATTGAGCCCATCCGACAATGGACGAATCAGATAAGCTCAGGGGTGGGAACCTCCCAGTCTGCCACGATAATTTTCTTTCTCTACAAAGTCGCTTAGAAAAACAAAACTTCAACTTTGTCCTATTCATCACTGCTGCTAGACAACCGCAAAACAGCCTGAACCGGTGTCTTTGGATGTTGCGACAAGGGGTGAAGTCAAAATCTCCTGTTACAAAATGAGGCAACGGCTCCACTTAATTTTTTGAAAGAGCTGCCTTACACGCACACAGACGGTAAGGGGCGATAACACCCAAAAGGCCATCTCTTGCTAAATTGGATGTCACATACATCGAGGTTTCGCATACGACGTAAATACCGCTGGTCACGAGTCATAACGTAACTGACAAGTAGTTTCCCGGATGCCTTGTGCAAATCGCCCAGCCTTTTTACATCACACGGTCTCGTTAGTCGGGAAAACACGTAACATGAATCGCATAAACATTGTCAGGAAAAAGGTGAGAATTGAGTTAATAGTGGGTGATTTTTTGTAACTGTATTTTTCCTCGACACGAACGGATACCAACCGTGAAGGAATAATTATGTATACTACTGTTGGACCAGTGAGAGATTTTTAATGCGAAATATCTTTATTCAAATGAGCACTTCGGTAGTCTTTATTTCGCACTAGCCGCCGCCATTAATTTTGGTTCATTCGCTTCATCGTGAACGGTGCCCGACCCCAGGGTCTTCCATTGGTGTGGTGTAAACACATCGCAACTTAAGCGTCTCTTTAGAGCTGCCTCACTCCTCTATGAATGCTTAAAACTTTCCCATTGACACAACTTTCTACAGTAAAGCTTCACCTCTAATCTTTGCAGTATAGATTGAATTAAAAAAAAAATCAACATTGTGAGAGCTCTCCATTTTTCACATCGATGCATACGAGATGTCTTGGGTTTGAAATTGATTTTATTTTCTATCAATCCGAAATATATTAGTAAATAAAAACAAATATCTAATAATCTCTTCAAAACAGACTACAAATCGGCGCTTACAAAGGGAAAAAAATTAAATGAATCGTATATAAATTTGATCATTCGAAACTACGGTTGAAGAAATTTATTCAGTTGCAGCCTCAGAAATTATATTTTTGTCTGCGATCTTTGTGAAACGCATGCTGCTCCAGGCTCTTCCTTAAGACTAAATGGATTATATAAAGGTCGATTTCACCAGCAATTGTTGGTAGTGTGTGTGAGCTAGGTATCTATCTATCTATCTATCTATACATCTATCTATCTATCTAACTCTATATAAGTCTTATCTATCCATTAATGTACCACAATGAAAAAACAGTCTGAGAGAATTCATCATGTAATGGATAGTAACAGAATAGTGTCAAGATTAATATAAATTTTAGGCATTTATTTTTTCATGACAAAAACCTTTGTTGGCGCTCAAGGAAAAAAAATCGACATAGATATATTGATGAGAGCTGTTTCAATACATTATCTTGACAAAAAGAAGGTCCTTATTACAAACTATCCTTTTAAAGTGCATTTGAATTCGCAGCGAGTATGATAATGGAAGTTTGTGTGAGCTGAAACACTATATGAATATTTCCAAGAGTTCGGACAATTTTTGCAGCTCTTGTTTTAACCATAAACTGTCCATTGTGTTGTTACTAAAACAAGATCCACTCCTCCATATCGTACCCATCCGCCTCCACCTTCTCTTCTTTCCTGAGCTCCTCCTTCTTAACCATTATCCTCTTTTTTTCTTCTTCTCCTCTCAATGTGATTACTACTTCTACTACTACTTCTAATAACTACTACTACTACTACTACTACTACTACTACTACTACTACTACTACTACTACTACTACTACTACTACTACTACTACTACTACTACTACTACTACTACTACTACTACTACTACTACTACTACTACTACTACTACTACTACTACTACTACTACTACTACTACTACTACTACTATAGTACTGCTACTACTACTACTACTACTACTACTACTACTACTACTACTACTACTACTACTACTACTACTAGCACCACTACCACTACTACTACTACTACTACTACTACTACTACTACTACTACTACTACTACTACTACTACTACTACTACTACTACTACTACTACTACTACTACTACTACTACTACTACTACTACTACTACTATTCATCACAACCTATCTTTTAGAAACGGTGGGCACGAAAGTCCTAACAAACAGTTACCATTTATCGTTTCGACTTTGTTAAGATAGAGAGCAGGCGTTTCATCAATGTCAATCAATTGAATGTTTCCTCGATTAGATGTGGACATTTAAGACGTAAGCGCTCACAAAGCTAAAGAACAATTTTTAAAAAATTACAAGACGAAAGTGAAATAATGATCATTGATCTTGATTCTTCAAATTATTTCCTGAATTCGGATAATTTACTTTTAAAAGAATAATAAACAACAATATAACCATGGTTGGAGAGCTAACCCAACATTTCAAATCAATATCATTTTCTAACACATTTTTTGAGAACCTGTTGATAGTTACCAATTTCAAAATTCAGCTATGATGACTAGTTTTGGTTTTGATGTATGGTTTCGAAACTCAAGCATTTTATATTCAAATAATTATTTAAATCATTATTACAAACTGAGCTCAAAAGATCTTCACCTGAAGCCGAGTAGAGACAATTGAGAAGGCTTTAACTTTGTACTATGTTGTTTCTTATAATATCAAGAGGATGAAAGATCACGCAAAGAATCGAGTAAAAGATAATTTTAGAATGAGGTCTTGCATAGGCCAACGGAGAGTGCATGACATTGTAATCAAGCAGAGCTATCGAGACAAATTATTGGGAACAAGATGACTTAGTCAGCTCACTCCGAACTTTACAAAGCTATTTTAAGATCTTACTAAACGCTTATAAGAAGAACATGAATTACCTTTAAGGTAAGAAAATTCTCTTTATTGTTTTTTGATCTATCGTGTGCCAAATCTGCTTAAAAGAATATTTATTTTATTCTGAAAGGCTTAGATCATATTTTTGCAATTATTTGTTAGCATTATGTTGTTGTGTCGTCTTCAGTGCGTTTCACCCCAATAACCCTGTCTTTGACCGAAGACTACATCGACCGTAAAGGCTTTTTAATACTTCGGATTCAATCCTACCTGTAAGCGAGTCATTCAGTTTAAGTGCATTATTGGTTGCTGCGTGAATGCACTTTCTGATTATCGAACTGTGAACTATTGATCGTTCAGCTTAATGTTGTATATTTCTTGAAAGATCAACTGATGTTTTTGAGGCCTCTATTCTCTTCAACCTTCTGTTAGGTAATTCTCTCAGTGAACTTTGGAGAAATTAACGTAGATCAAAACTCTTTTATTTTCCTTAGTTCGAGTTCCTATTATCTCAAACAGCTCATTTATATGTCTAATTTCTCTCTTTGCAGCATAGAAAGAGTAGGGGTCCATGAGATGGGTTTCAATGGGCTTAAAATATTAATATTTACATACTTCTATCCCTATTGGATACAATTGACCTACATAATGCGAATCACTTTGCTCGAACAGTTTATTGTCTATGTATAATAGAATAATTGAAATAGTTATATTAGATTTGTTAGATAGTTTTCCTACCTTAATTAAAATATCTATGTGCATACAACAACTTTATTACAGAGTTTATTACAATTTACGACACAGGCATACAAAATAGACGCATTTTATTTGCTTTTTCTTTTACTAATTTTTATGAGTTGTCGGAAATTCCAGCAGTTGCTTTCTTCTAAACGTAAGGCCACATTAGATTCTCGCACGTATTTAGTAGAGTTCATGAGCTTACTGGGTGATTAATTCGTGAAACTGTTTTTTTCTACTCTTCCTTTTTCTCCTCTTTCACACTATCTCTCTTTCTGTTTGCTATCTCTCTTTCTGTTTGTCTATCTGTCTGTCTGTCTGTCTCTGTGATTCTCTATTTCACTATATTTTTTCTTTGCTTCTTTTTTCTCACTTTCGATACTTTTTTTTATCTTTCCGTCTCTATTGAAGTCAGTTTATCACTCTCTATATTATATTAGTATTTCTATATAACAGTGTGGGACTATTTCTTTCTTCGATTTCTGTTTATTCCTCTACCACTCTCTCTCTCTCTCTCTCTCTCTCTCTCTCTCTCTCTCTCTCCCTCTCTCTCTTTACCACTGTTCTATGTCTCTATATTTTTTTTCTGTTCGTATCTGTCTATGTCTGTTTATAACCCACTCTTTCTCTATACCTGTGTGTCCCGATTTCTTTTTTTTTTTTTTTTTTTTTTTTGGGGGGGGGGGGATATATCTCTTGCAAGGTCTCTCTCTCTCTCTCTCTCTCTCTCTCTCTCTCTCTCTCGCTCTCTCTTTCTTTTCCTCCTTTGCCTGTTTTTTTTCATTTAAGAATCC